>JAVYIG010000027.1:600000-1187500 GCA_035222895.1 Strongylocentrotus droebachiensis
ATAAAACAACATTACAATATCTTGATTATCTTTCACTCATCAGGTTTATGACGAGACCACCCCGCAGAACTGGGTCAGACTGGGTCAAGGGTCATTCTGCGGGACCACGGTGCCACACATCTTCCGGTCTTCGGGTCAAAATCTTCTGGTGAAGTTCGTGTCTGACGTTTACCATGTTGGAAGCACAGACAGAGGATTCAAAATCATCTACACCTTCCAACCAGGTACTTTAAATATTCGGGATATAACAATCAGAGGAGGAGGGGGTTCTTGCATGTAACAGTTGCAACTAAAATGGAAGAAATTGCATCATGTGCAAATGAGCGATTCTGATTGGTTAAAAGTCAACAGGAAATTGCCTTTTTTTTTAATCGAGTTTTATGTCTAAAGGTGACCTTGTTCAGAGGGACCAAGATCATCTTAGCCTCTTTTCGATAGCCCTTGCGCCTCGGCTCTCTGGATCGCTTCGCTCGCCAGAATTTTCGCCTCGATGTCGACTACGGACTCCAACAGCGACAGGGCCATCGGCAAGAGGCTAAGATCATCTGAGCTTTCCAATCAGGGGTTATACTTTCCAGATTCAAAGACAAATATGCCTTCGGCTCCAGGCATATTTTATTGAGTGCTGCTTTAACAATTTTAAAATTTACTCTATTATGTAATAATTCATCTCAAATCATTAAATGTTTCATCGCATTTCTACCTTAAAATTCACAGTCGCTGGAGCAATGGCCGACCAGGAGGCGGGTCCTTCCTTGTCCAGTCCGGAGCCGGAGATGACGGGGACCGACGCCCAGACCAAGATCAAGATCATGAGGGACAAACTGATGTGTATGCAGATTTCCCTGGGCGTGATCAGCGGCGTCCTCTTCCTCGTCGTCATCGTGGGTCTCGTCTGGATCCACTCCCACACCAAGACCAGGCTAGAGAAGGCCAAGGAAGTCTATGACACAAAACTTTAGATGTTTGATTTACAAAATTACGCTGTTTCATCCATAGCCGTTGAGAGATTATTTTTTTAATTTTCTGAACTAATCAGTTCTCCTCTTCCTTAAATTTGCAAAAAAAAATATCTTATTTTCCACTTCTTTATAGTTGGGAGAGAAAAATGTGTTTATTAAATGAACCAAAGTGAAAGGTAAATTGAAACATTTAACCAAAAGTTGCCAGTTTGAACACGAAAATAGTGATCTTATATTTTGCAACGCGTTGCCAATTTAAAGACTTTACTGATTAGTTACAATTAAATCGTTCATTTATATGCAAGAACGGCATGACGTTATACATTGTAAATAGACTCAAATTATTCTGTGATTTTTACTCTTTCTGTTTATGTATTATGTGTAATTCCTAGCATTCTAGATCATAAGATAATTTGTACGATGTGACTCAAATAAGGCACTGTCCTGTTTATAAGATGCAGGCGATTCTATGCAATGTGTCCTGTATGACCTTATGGCCTTTCCATATATATTTCATCCATGAGTGGAAAATGTATTGATGTGAATTTGTCCCCTATCTCTTATTTACATAGTAGCTATTGATAATTAATCGCAAAGAAGTTGCCATTAATGTAAACTCGACGGGCCCCAGATCAATTTTTTTCTCTCTTTTAATTAGGTCAACGGCGCACCGGCAGAGTTTAACTAGGGGTTGCCCGAATATTGACTTATAAACTGTTGATACGTTTGAGCGTGTTTATGTCTTAACATTGGAATACACTTCTTTTCAAAGTAGAAATAGATCATTGCGCTGCTTAAATAGTGGTTTGATGAATAGATTGTCACACACAAAAAAATAATTAACCATGCGTGCTTAAGCTAGAGACCTTGGCTTTCCAGTAATTCAAAATGAATGGTATATCCAGTTGATCAACAGCTCTCGAAACCGACCCCACAATTTCGGTTCGTGAACTCTCAGAGATAGCCTACCTTGTGATATAATGCCTGCAAGACCATTATATCAGTCTCATTGGCTGTCATGGTCTCGTAAACATTCTAAAAAAAAGTCCTCAAAATACTTTTTTGTCATCTAAGCTGTAAATATTGATTGGAAAAAAACGCTGACGGATTTTTTCACGAAAATCGACAACTTTTTATACAATAACTAATCAATGCACGATACATGTAGTATCCAGTCATTTAAAGATACTATGTCCCTTTTGCAGCCAACATCAAATTCTGTAGAACTTTGCAGGAATTATGAATATGTCATGTTTGTCCTATCTGTGAAATTTAAACGTTAGCAGTGTCCTAATATTCAAATTATGCAAGGAAACCCGTTTACTTGCTAACTTCACTGTCAGACACTATTGAGTGACTGACTGGCTTTTTTCTTCTTTGGTAATAACATACATAAAATGAGCTGTAAAGGGTACATGAGCACCTGTCTACATCAATAACCTACCTCTTGTAATGGCCAAATTAAACTGATTCAATCTTTGCGCAGCATAAATCGTACGACCATTCGGTACAATGGTCTGAAAATCAGACTATTACTTACTAGCTCTATAGCTCTTAAGTCGATTTGACATCCGATGGTCGTTATTTTCCCACTTAAAGACATTTTCAAGCCCCCCCCTTTTTTTTTAGGGAAGTTCTAAATTAGTATTATCTTTCAAATACCATTGGAATTTAACCTTTTCGTTTTTTTGGCCTGCAAATGGGACATGGTACCTTTAAGGCAAAATTTTTGTTTAACATTGTTGTACGAATGTTGTAAGTCAAAATAATGTGGAAATATGTTCACGCTGAGGCATATTATCCTCCTATTTCTTGTACATAAGATGTATGTAAATCGTACCTTATTTAGACAAAATAACACTATTGTTTGGTAACTAGTTCACAGATTTACATTTCCAATGTTTGCTTATGTATATTAAGGTTATTGAATCATAAGATTAATTGATACTGCTTAATAAGCAGATTTACATTTCCAATGTTTGCTTATGTATATTAAGGTTATTGAATCATAAGATTAATTGATACTGCTTAATTATATTAACGAAAAAGGAATATGGTTTATACTAATTAAATAAAAGTATAGTTGCTAAAAACGTGTAGGCCTATTTCTTAAAATAAATATTAATAGATGAATGACACAATAATGAGAGAGCAAAGCAAGGTAGAGGAGAGAGAGAGAGAGGAAAAGGAACAAGAGAGAGCGAGAGAGAGAGAGAGAGAGAGGAGAGAGGGTGAGACAGGGAGATAACTATTGAGGTTGAGAAAGAGAGAGAAAGAGATACGGAGAGAGATAAAGTGGGAGATAGGCAGAAGTGGAAAAGAGCAATTAAGTGACGATGACATTATTTCTTAGCCGAAAAAAATTCAAAGCCAACATCATCGTATACAGGCCAGTCTTTTCTTTTCTTCATCTGATATTAGAGAGGTAAGAGGGAGGGAGGGAGGGAGAGAGAGCGGGGGAACTAATCATGCTGAGAGGATGGGAAGGGAGATGAAAAGAGAGATAGATAAAGAGACAGGGAGAGAGAAAGAGAGAGAGAGAGAGAGAAAGAGAGAGAGAGAATGAGCAACCTGCTGTATCCCCAACAACAACAAATTGACTTTTCATGTCCACGCCTTCCATTATCCAATAGAAATCAAAGTTGGGTTGTTGCCATTGCTGAACTAGTGGAAATTGAAAGAGATAGAGAGAGAGGGGGATAGAGGAAGAGAGAATGGGAACGTGAGAGAGAGGGAGAGAGAGAGAGAGAGAGAGAGATTACTCCCACTATGAACATGACGGACAAAATATACAGTTCCTCAGGTAGACAAAGGAACATCCCTCCACTGCTATTATGTAAAAATGTGTAGAACAGATGAATATGCATGTGACACCTGTTCTACACATTTTACATAATAGCAGTGAAGGGATGTTCTTTTATCTACCCGAGGAACTGTATATTTTGTCCGCTTTCTTTGTCCGTCATATTCATAGTGTCCATTATACATCATAATAATTATGTCAAGGTGCAAGACAATAGTGCATAACATCGAGGTTTGAAGCGCATGGACAAACATTCACAATACCAATATGCTTGACAAGCAAAGTATAAGAAGTGTTCTCATATTTGTTCGTCAGCTACTGCCGTAAATAGATGATATGGCAAAATGTGAATGGAGTATCAATAATAATGGAAATGCAGGGCCAGAAAAGACATCATCTCATATCAGGAGATATTACACAGAGTACACAAAGCTTCGTTCTTCTATGTTTATCATTGGCCGTACATGGTTCTATGTAGAACGACAATACACCCGATGGTAGAATGTAATTTACGAAAAGAGAATGAGGAAGAAGAAGAAGAGGCAGAGGGGAAAAGGAATGAGGGAGAAGATGAAGAAGCATAGGAAGAAGAAGAAGAAGAAGAAGAAGAAGAAGAAGAAGAAGAAGAAGAAGAAGATGAAGAAGCATAGGAAGAAGAAGAAGAAGAAGAAGAAGAAGAAGAAGAAGAAGAAGAAGAGGAAGAGGAAAAAGAAGAAGAAGACAGGGGCGGATCTAGCTTTTTGCTAAGGGGGGGTTTGACCAAAATAATGACGATGCGGAGCATCGTCCACGAGCCGCGAAGCGGCGAGCCGATTTTTTTTTGGGGGGTGTTTATTTGAACCCCGTAAGTGATGTTTTCCTGGCATCTATTAACACAATGGAGACCATAATAAGCAGTGCATGATAACGTCTTTTTAAATAAAGTAACAGTTTAATACACAGTTATATCCAGAGTTATCATGTGTTTGGTTAAGTTACCAGATGAGTTGAATATCTTCTCACAATATTTGCACTTGAAAGGGTTTCTCACAAGCGTGCGTTCTTTTTTCTTTCTTTTTTTCTTCTTTTTTCTTTTTTTTTCCCTTTTTTTTTTTTTTTTTTTTTTTTTTTGGGCCGCCCAAGGGGGGGTTTAAACCCCCTAAACCCCCCCCCCCGTAGATCCGCGCCTGGAAGAAGAAGAAGAAGAAGAAGAAGAAGAAGAAGAAGAAGAAGAAAAAGCAGAGGGAGAAGAAAATGAGGGAGACGAAGAAGAGGCAAAGGTAGAAGTAGAAGAAGAAGAATACAAAGAACAAGGAGAAGAACAAGAACAAAAAGAAATCCTTTGCCTATTTGGTCTTCTGATCAGTATTTTGTGTATATTTTGATATTAATTACAGCCTTTGCGTTCATTTTGCCCCGCCTTTCTCCAAATAGGCCTACACTTTCCATATAAATAATAATACAAACGGTGCTTATAAAGCGATTCTCTTAGCGCCATAACACACAAAATACAATGACAAACAATTACATATTAAACAGAACATCAAATTACAAATAAATCTACACATTACAATACATATGAAATATACATCACTGTGAACAGAGTAAGTTAATTATCAAAAGCAATTTTTGAATAAATGTGTCTTAAGACAAGTTTTGAATTGGTTGACAGTCTGACAGTTTTTGACATGTAAAGGTAGTTTGTTCCAAAGTTCAGCAGAAGCTTTGCACCTGGTACCTGCCGGTGCCTCTCAAACATAACCACCCATTGTTAATTTTTCCTGTAAAAACGTGAGACAGACAGAAGAAGAGACCTTGACACCCTGTTTTTTAACCAAAGTAACACAAAATGTGCGAAGTAGCATTCCGTGACAGCCAATCAAAAGCGTCGACGCACTTCACAATTATTTTTCATATTTTGCGATATCGTCGCGACCGGCGTAGATGTTTATCAGCAGATCGTCCGCTGGAAGCAGAGACGATAGCGGTGACATTTTTGTGTTTCTGCTGCTTCAATTTGGCCAGAATTCTCTTGCATTGATTGACATAGGCTTTTAAGGATATAAGGATTTCTGCTTGTCTATTCTATATTCAGGTAGGTAGAATTATATGTGATTCCATCCTAAAAATTGCTTTTCACGGAGAACGGGATGATTTAATTATGTGTTTCTTACGTTATTTCATAATTTGTTATGAAAATCTGATTGATCAAGTATGATTTAAAAATTTGCCCGGCTGCAAACTGTTTGGAAATGATTATGATAATAATAATGATAATGGTGGCTTAGAGTGGTGAAGTGTGACGTCATCAAAAATTAAATTTTAGAATTTCTCAATTTTTTCTTCATTTTCAGAAAGAGCATCAAAAATAATGTCCAAATGTTGAAAACCAATTGAATATGTTAAGTATTGTCTGAGATATGACCATCTGATTAAATATACTCCACATAGGAGCTCAGTGTTATATGCTCTGGCTCCTAACCACTAGGAGCCAGAGCATATAACACTGAGTTCCCATAGGACATATATTTATTCAGATGGTCATTTCTCAGACAATACTTAACATATTCAATTGGTTTTCGACATTTGGACATTATTTGTTATGCTCTTTCGGAAAATGAAGAAAAAATTGAGAAATTCTAAAAATTGATTTTTATGACGTCACAGCTTCTGTACTCTGGCGCTGCCCCGATTATTATCATGGCTTTAGCAAGGCGGCCATTACGGCGCTCTAGCATTTCGAGGAATTCCTGCCAGGTACCCGTTTACATCATCGAAGGAATTCGTTAAGATCTGTTTTTTTGGTTAAGCGTCATTACTTTTAATAATCATGAAAACTATAATTTCAATCAATTTTAGATTGATTTAAGATCTAGCATTTCGAGGAATTCCTGCCAGGTACCCGTTTACATCATCGAAGGAATTCGTTAAGATCTGTTTTTTGGTTAAGCGTCATTACTTTTAATAATCATGAAAACTATAATTTCAATCAATTTTAGATTGATTTAAGATCTGGCATTTCGAGGAATTCCTGCCAGGTACCCGTTTACATCATCGAAGGAATTCGTTAAGATCTGTTTTTTTTTGGTTAAGCGTCATTACTTTTAATAATCATGAAAACTATAATTTCAATCAATTTTAGATTGATTTAAGATCTGGCATTTCGAGGAATTCCTGCCAGGTACCCGTTTACATCATCGAAGGAATTCGTTAAGATCTGTTTTTTTGGTTAAGCGTCATTACTTTTAATAATCATGAAAACTATAATTTCAATCACTTTTAGATTGATTTAAGATCTGTTTTTTTGGTTAGGCGTCATTACTTTAAATAATCATGAATTCTATACCTTCAATCAATTTTAGATTGATTTTGTATCACAAAGTAGCATCGTGTTAAATGTAGTGGATCAATCACTTAATTCTCAATCGACGGGTTGAGAATTTGACTCCCAGCCCGGCACTAACGGCTTTTTGCAAGACATTAATCTACATTTGCCGCTCTCTACCCTCGGACGGGGGGAGGGGGGAGAGAGAGCGTTGGTGCTGATGAGGCTTTCCTGAATGGGTAAATGCAATTATTATCATCATTAACGTTTATATCAATGTTGTTATTATTACTATTATTATCATTATTGTTGTTGTTGTTTCTGTCATCATTATTATTGATAATAATAACAATAACAGTAATAACAATAATGATAATAATAATTATATTATAGTTATTGTTATGATCATTATAGTATTATTGTCATCATTGTTGTTGTTGTAGTTGTCATTTTTCAGTATCGTTATTAATAATAATACAAATAACAATAATGATGATAATAATAATATATTGAAGGTGTGGACTGGTTGAATAAGAGCCATTTTAGAACACTTTTTGATGAAAGCTTTAATGGTTTAAGAAACCTTACTAGACACAAATACATTTTTCACATACTTTTACACTAAAAAATTACAAAACTCGGTAAGACGTATCGGAACAATTTGGTTGTTAACTGTATGTGAATTTCTTGGGACTGACTAAACAAATCCTTTTAGAGTGAAATTATGTCATGAATGGGTTATAATTCAATAGTTTGTTCATCTCCCACCAGTTGAGTTATTCTAAAGCAGATAGGGTTACACTGAAATAAAACTTGAGACAGTGATAAAGCAGAATTTAAAGGGCGTTGCCGGGATTTGCACAGGGGCCAAAATATACAGGTAACGTTGTAAATTAATAAATCAATATATACTGACAGAATGATCACACTATCTGTTATTTGTTTTTTCAGACAGGGTAGCCTTTCAGACCAATCATGGCGAGTCTTTCATTGAAACGCTTGGTTTTCATTTCGGCCATGATAGCCTGCTTCTCATTGGCCAATGCAGCGGAAGTGATGGATGACGAGTTCTGGACCAACTTCATGTTCATGTATCAAAGTAAGTTCTATGTCGTTTGTTTGTTTGTTTGTTTTCATTTCCATAGGAATAATTTAAAAAGTTGAGTTATACATGGTTTTAAAAAAAATGTATATATATATATATATATATATATATATATATATATGTATGGGTATATATATATATATACATGGTGAATAGCCCAATTGAGGGGCGTTCACATAATTCCATTAGCTGTACTGCAGTGGGCATTGATTCCCCCCCCCTACTCTCTCTCTCTCTCTCTCTCTCTCTCTCTCCTCTGTATCTGTCTCTCTTGTCATTTTTCTCCCTTTTCTCCCATATTCTCCGTTCTATTATCTTTGAAAACGATGACACTTTAAATTTCTCTGATGGTGAGTGTGACTATGGTAAAGTATATTTAGAAAATGATACGCGAAGAGGAAGAAAAAGAAGGGAAAATAGAAGGAGAGAAAGAAGAAGGAGGAGGAGAAAAAGAAGATGATGGTGATGGTGATGGTAGTGATGATTATGAAGATGATGATGTTGAGGAAGATGATCATTCCTAACAAGCGTTTTTCATCCTCAAACATATTGGTGTATATACGAATCTCTACTGCTTTTCTTGTGCCTTGTATAGTTGTAATGCTTTGAGTTCATTGAAGTAAGAATATCAGGTTCAATCAAAAAGGGCGCATAGTGCCTAAATCCAATCCGCAAAATTACAACATGGGCCTCCTCCTCTGAAATAACCAGTTATAAAACGGGTTTGCATAACTGGCCAATACGAAGAAAGAGAATAACACCTTTACATGTCCAGGTATTGAATATGTACGCGTCAACCTTGACCGTCTCGAGTTTACTTTTCAGACATTCTTTTGTCACTTGAGACACCATTGTGTATAACCTAAAAAATACAAGCACCGAGTCAACATTTACCAACGTTATTGAATATTATTCGATTTGAAGTTGAGCTTGAATTACAATTCTGGAAGCTTTTGTTCACGGAAGGCAGATACCGTGTTTGCCGTACCAGGCAGAGATTTTGGGAGAGAGTTCAGGCCCCTCGGAACGTTTTTCAAAGTGGGGGGGGGGGGCTCAAGTATTTAAGATCAGTTAGAGCGTAGCGAGCAAAGCGAGAGGAGCGTACTTTGGCGTGGGATCCAGGGGGCGGAGCCCCTTGGTTTAGACAAATTGCAGTCAAACGAGCATACTTTGAATCCTTATTTGTGACACTGGCAGGTCACTTTGTGTTTGTTTAATGACGTAATTCAAGGTCTGAAGCAATGTTTTTGCCGGGGCCTGGGGACCCTCATATTTGCTTGAGGACCCTACATTTGTGTTTTTTTTTTCTTTTTCCACCTCAGAGGCCACTTTCTTTCTTTCTTTTTTTTCTATTTCTCTTTAACATACTTTTTCCAAAATAAATTGGGGGGGGGGTTCGAGCCTCCCGAGCCCCACCGTTTCGCGGGCCCTAGTGTGTATGTGTGTGTTAGAAAGAGAGAGAGAGAGAGAGAGAGTGAGAGAGAGGGAGAAGGGGAGCGAGAGGAAGAGGGAGGCAGGGAGAGAGAGAGAGAGAGAGAGAGAGAGGGGGGGGGGGGGGGCAGAGAGAGGAGATTTGTCGATTTGAACTTCTACCCTGTACCTAACATTATACACACTGGTAGAGTGTGGGGAAGGGGATATGTTAACTAACAACAGAAAAAAATGTGCCCCTTTCACATTTCCGACCCCAGAGGCACTTGAACTACTCGAAATGAACGCATCCCAATCTCTAACCCTAAAATCTTTGTCGAAATTAAGCCGGTGGTTGGGGGAGCCGCAGAAGCAGCGTTATCATTATAAAATGAATAGATAAATTAATGTCTGAAATTATTTCAAATTACATAATTATGATAAATAAGTATTGCCTCTTTCTCTCCTCTCTCCCTTTTTGATACTCCCTCTCTCATTCTCATTCTATATCTCTCTCGCCTTATCTGTCTGTTTTCTCAATCCCTACCTCCCACCCTCTCTCTAATCCTCTCTCTCATCTTCTCTCTCTCTCTCTCTCTCCCTCTCCCTCTCTGCAGATCATACCACGTGTGGACACGGCATGATGCCGACCACCGACGATGTGGAGCCCGAGATGGAGGGTGACGGGCCGATGATGATGGGTGCTAAGAACGCGATGGAGGGCGAGTTTCCATGGCAGGCCGCCATCTTTCTTAACTCCTACAAGGTCTGCAGTGCAGCTCTGATTCACGAGGAGTGGCTCCTCACCTCAGCAAGCTGTCTGTAAGTACAGGATTACAGTCTACGAGACTGACATCCAATGACACCGACACCCTGTGAAACCGACAGGCTGTAAGACCGACGGTCCACAAGACTGACATACCATCAGACCAACATGACCGAAATCTTGTGGGTCTTTTGAATCGTCGGTCTCACCCCCTTAGCAAGCTGTCTGTGGGTACATTTATTGTATTGACGTGGCTATAGTCCACGAGACGGACATCCCGTAAGACCGACAGCCTTTGAGACCGACAGCCCATGAGACAGACATCCCATAAGACCGACAGCCTTTGAGACCGACAGCCCATGAGACGGACACCCCATAAGACCGACAGCCTGTGGGACCGACAGCCCATGAGACGGACATCTCATAAGACCGATAGCCTGTGAGACCGACAGCCCATGAGACGGACATCCCATAAGACCGACAGCCTGTGAGACCGACAGCCCATGAGACGGACATCCCGTAAGACGGACAGCCTGTGAGACCGACAGCCCATGAGACGGACATCCCATAAGACCGACAGCCTGTGAGACCGACAGCCCATGAGACGGACATCCCATAAGAACGACAGCAAAGTTTGTTTTGGTTATGTTGCATCGACTTTGTGCAACATCTCTCTCTTATAATACCTTTAATGGAATTTGCACTTTTTATCAATGGAAACTTGAAGTTTAGGTTTGGTTTATGGTTAAGGTCTAATGTGTATTAGAAGACGCTTTTTGAAACTCTGATTAACTCGATGACAAAATATTGATTTCTTGGTCCAGCCCTTTCCTGTACACACCTAAGTACAAGGTGGTCGTCGGGACAACATCCGTGATCATGAGCGACACCATGGCCGCGGACCACCCCAATATGCAGTACAGCATGGTCAAGGAGTTCTACGTCCATCCCGACTACGACGCACGAACATGGGCCCACGACGTCGCCCTCGTCAAGATCGAAACGGCCTTCTTGCTCAACGACTACGTGAATGTGATCTGCTTGCCGATTCCGACAATGCAAGGTCACTTCCACGGCGGCGTGAAGGCAACCGTAGCTGCCTTCGGGAATCCCATGATGAAGATGGGTAAGTTTGAATAATTTTTTTCTCTCTCTTCTTCCTAGTATATATTATTATATTTGGATTATTGATATTTTAATAATATGTTAGATTAATGCTACGGTCACAAAGGTTCGTACTAACGATAATTTCGTACGAATCTCCCTGTTTTTCCATTGTCTTCCCGAATTTCTATTGTCTGAAAATCGTTCGTACGGCGTTCGTAGCAGTTCGTAATGACATTTGTGACCGAGGCCTTAACGCCACCTGCACCTTCTTCGACATTCCCCTACACCAGTTTTTGTAAGTCATGTTTTATCTCACAAAGGCACCATGAGTCACCAGTGGGCCTGCACAAATCGAGGAATACAATCTTAAAGCCCCACTGCATTACTCATAGCTACTTGCGCCCTATATATAGCAAACAATGCCTAATCGGTGATCATTGGTCCCCCATGATCCTCTTTTTCTTATGTTAGTTGAGAGCTGAGTTAATAAGATGGCCACCTGTCAGTGACCTCGCTGTGTGGTCTAATCCCTTCTGGTCCAGTATTATGGACGGTCTTTAAATCTTCGCTTGCGAAGAAAAGCCAATGAAATGTATTTTGATTTGTTCTAAATGTTGACACATGTATTACGGTGTTCGTATTTGATAGAACCCCAATGCCCGGATGTAGAAGAGAGCGCTTTTGGAATCTGCACCGAGTCGTGCACGTCAGATGAAGAGTGTCAAGATAATGAGAAATGTTGCAGCAACGGTTGTGGCCACCAATGTACGGCGTTGCCAGGTAAATAAAACTACAACTATAACAACCACTGATCCTACTAATAGAACAGCAACAATTACACCAATGATAGAAGCAATGTCGATATCATATGATATAATATAATAAATAATAAATTGTTTCTTTTATAGCGCTATATCCAATTTAGAACTGATCAAAGCGCTTTACCAAAACAAATACATCCTGTCGCCCCATCATCAACAACGATATCAACTTAATCATCGACAGCAACAGCAACAACAACATCATCGACAACAACACCATCAATATTCCAAACATCAACGACATCGACAATATCAAGAAAAATATCAACAATATCAACAACTAATATTGTTTATTCAATATGTTTTTTGTTTTTTTACACAAGCTTGAACGAACGATATAATTATTTGCTTCGATCAACCCCATTAACTGTTTGTTAAATTCTTCTGGTTGTCTTTTTTTTTTTAGCCCAACCTACAATGATGCCAGAGATGGAAGGGGGCGTCACGCCTGGCATTCTCCACAAGTTCAAACTGCCCCTCCTCAACATCTCAACGTGCAGGGGCATGTTCAGCGACGACCTTGCCGACGGTCTCTTCTGCGCCGGCGGGATGGGGTACAAGATGAAAGAAGGCGGCCTCCTCCCTTTCCTCAAGAAGAAGATGACGATGATGAAGATAATGGAGGGAGGGATGGATGAAGAAGAAATGATGGGGGAGGAGGGGATGATGAGGATGATGGAGAAGATAGAGATGATGCAGGAGGAGGGAGAATTCAACTTTGACCTGATCAGCGTCTTGGCGCACTTTCAAAACAGCGTGGATATGATGGAGGGCGGGGTCGGACGCAACGGGATGCGGAAGGCTGGTACCTGGTCGTTCGGATGCGATGAGATGATGAAGGGGTTTGGAGGAGGGATGATGGAGAGAGAAGGCATGGAGAAGGAGGAGGAGGAAGAGCAGGAGGAGGAGGAACATGAAAGGGATGGCGGTGTGATGATGGGAGAGAAGGACATGGAGATGGGGGAGATGATGAAGGAGATGATGGAGCATGGTATGGGCAAGGAGGAGATCGTGAAGATGATGAGGATGAAACAATGCAAGGTACTTTCATATTGATTGATTTATTGATTGGTTGATTGATTGGTTGGTTGGTTGGTTAGATGGCTAGATCGTTCTTTGATTGGTTGGTTGGCAGGTTGGTTGGTTGATTGGATGTTCGGATCGTTCTTTGATTGGTTGGTTGGTTGGCTGGCTCGTTGGTAGGTTGGTTCATGGTGGGGATGGTGTGGTGGGTATGTGGTTTTTAGTGTGAGGGTTGACTGACTGATCGAAACCTACATCAGGAAATTGAATATCATTTCACACCCTCTTATTTCACGAGAACAGTTTTTAATGTGACTCGTACTTTAGTATTGTACAAGTGTTTCAAGCTCAGCAAAACAATTTACAATTTTTTTTGTTTCCTTGATGTATTGAGTACTACTTGTTCTGTATATATATATCCCAATTCCCTTCCTTCGACCCCCCCCCCCCCACTCTTTGTCTCTTTCTGTCACTCTATCTCTCTCTGTCTCTCTTTCACTCTATCTTGCTCCCCCTTTCTTTCACTCTATCTTTACTCTCCCTCTTTCTTTCTGTTATTTCCACATTCTCTCAAAATGCAACCCCTCCCCTTTTCATTTTTTCTCTCTCACTTAACTTTCTCCCTTCTCTTACTTTCTCTTGCACATACCACCACCCCCTCCCCCATGGCCCTCTTCCACAATTCCCCCCATATCACCTTCTTCCTCTCCCCTACTCTGCCTGCTTCTTCCACCTCAGGGTGACAAAGGTGCTCCCTTGATGGCCCAGGTGAAAGGTCAATGGTACCTGCTCGGAGTGACTAGCCTTCCCGTCGGGTGCCTTCATCAAAGCTCTTCCGGTCTCTTCACCCAAGTGGACGTCCTAAAGGAATGGATCATGCCAATCTTCAACGGCAAGATGCCCAAAGGAAGTAAGTCCAAACCAGTTGCGGATCCAGCCGGCGGGAAGAGGGGGGCCCAATCCGTGAGAAAATATTAGTTGCGACTCAGCCGTCGGTGAATAAGCGGGGGGGGGGGGGGGGGGGGGGGGGGGGTAGGAGGCACTTTTTTTTTGGTCCAATTTTTCAGGCAATATTTTGCGCCTACTCAGTCAGCCGGTGAATAAGCGGGGGGGGGGGGGGGGGGGGGGTGAGACCACTAGTTTTTTTGGGGGGACCTAATTCGTGAGATTTTTTTTTTTTTTTTTGGTTGACCCGTCAGCCCCCCTCCCCCCCCGTGGATCCACGCCTGCAGAGGATCCAGCCGGCGTCAAGGGGGGGGGGGTACCCAAATCTTAATACAACATTTAGTGCCGTCTCAGCCGGCCGGCGAATAAGCGGGGGGGGGGGGGGTAGGAGGCACTTTTTTTTTGGTCCAATTTTTCAGGCAATATTTTGCGCCTACTCAGTCAGCCGGTGAATAAGCGGGGGGGGGGGTGAGACCACTAGTTTTTTTGGGGGGACCTAATTCGTGAGATTTTTTTTTTTTTTTTGGTTGACCCGTCAGCCCCCCCCCCTCCCCCCGTGGATCCACGCCTGCAGAGGATCCAGCCGGCGTCAAGGGGGGGGGGGGGTACCCAAATCTTAATACAAAATTTAGTGCCGTCTCAGCCGGCCGGCGAATAAGCGGGGGGGGGGGCGCTTTTGTTTTTTGTTTTATAAAGGTTAACTTTACGTTATTTTCCTTTTTTTTTATCGTTTTGGGGGGCTGGGGGGGGGGCGGGCCGGAATAATCCCTACGTGGATCCGCCCCTGGTCCAAACGTCACGTTCAGATAAATCAACGATTTCCCCCCATCAAATAACTATCAAAGACTTTATGAAGCTGACTGTCGGGTGACGAGTAGACAAGTCGAACAGACTGTCTATCTCGCCAAAGATATAGATATAACTTCTGTCGTAAGGAATGAAGTGATTAAACAGTTTTTTATTAACAGATTTCCCCGAAGGTTCCAGGGATTCTAGTAATTTTGTCAAGTCAATGATGACTGACAATTCGTCACTGACGTATCGTCATGCTTCTTTAAAGCCCCTCTAAAGTGATGGGAGCCCCAAACATTTGATGGCAAAAATGCACCTAAATTGTATCACAATTTGGAAGAGGATGTCACTAATGTCACATTTCTGCAAGGATTTTCAAAACAAAATGTGTCTTAAGTCGGATATTGATGATCGAATGATTACAAACATTATTTTTTCTGCGTACAACAGAAAACCCCAATTATGTATACTTTTATCAATATTTGTCTTCAAGCACATTTTTTAGGGGAAATCTTAAAGATTATTATTATTATTATTATTTAAGACACACTTCTGAAAAGTTTGCAGAAGTGTGTCTTAAATAATAATAATAATAATAATAATGTTTACCTCATCAGTATTCATACTGTTCTCCCTGAGGGCCCTGCAATCATATTATTACATATTTTATCACATTATGATACAATTTAAGTGACATTTTGCCATCAAATTGTTGGCAAATTGGGGCTCCCAACACTTTAAGAGGGGCTTTAAGAAACTCAACATAACAACAACTTCCTCTTCTTCTTGATCGCGGTTTAAGTTTCCATTTCTGGGTAAATTTTTTATTAAATAAACAAACCCCGTCTCCTTCTAAATGGATTAATTTCTAAACAAAAATCATATTGCTCTTCTTAACCATTTGTCCGAAGAGGGAACGGATTGCGGTGCTGGCGAGATCTCCTGCGGCGAAGGATGGTGTATCCCCGAAGAACGCCGATGTGACGGTATCACGGACTGTACTCTGGGAACTGACGAAAAATTCTGCGGTAAGTTCGATAATTTATTGTATCAAGATAATTATGTTGGTCGCAGCCCACGAGGCCGAAGAGCACGAGACCGAAAACCACAAGACCGCTAACTCACAAGGCCGAATGCCCATGAGACCAATATCTCACGAGACCGACGGCCATGAGACCAACGGTAGGTGAATTCACCAGACAGTGGCTTGTTCTTACAACGGAGAATAAGAAGGCGGCCCATGAGTCCGACATGTTTAGCCTTTCTTGCCTTGCGTAAATTTTTCTATGGATTTACGAGTCAGTCTTGTGGACTATCAATCAAATGGAATGATCCGAAAGAGGATAATCCAATAAATTCAACAAACTGATACGTGGTAATGCCTCTGACAATCTATTCACCAATGGCTAAACAGAGAGAAAACTGTTTAAAGGATACACAAAAGATATCGTTGGACAACATATCCTTTACATGGTGATGTGGCCTACACTGCCTATGGCTCATTCAGGGATTTTTTTTTTTTTTTTTTTTGGGGGGGGGGGGGGCGTGAGGTATCCAATCCAATCCAGATGGTGTTGGCGCATTTCTCTTGCACTTACACAGCGCTGTACATATCGATCCACATGTTTTAGTCACTTAAAATAAAATGTCATTTCAAAAGACAGGGAATGGGTTTCACCGAAAAACCGATTACATTATTTTCTTATCTCTCTCATATTTCTGAACACCCCCATGAACAGATGGTGCTCTGAAGGGCTACAACGTCTACTTCAACCAGGCCCTCGAACACGAGACCATCGCCCACAACTTCACCGTCACGTCCAAGGCCCAGTGCGCTCTGGCTTGCGTCAAGGCACCCTTCCTCTGTCCCGGCTTCGACGTCTGGATCATGCCAAAGGGGATGATGATGCCGGGTATGCCAAGCATGGAAGATGCGATGCCGGGATTGATGGGCGAGGACGAGGAGGAGATGGAGGGGGACGACGACGACGATGATATGCCGATGCCGCAAATGATCTGTGTGCTTGCTGATACGATGTCGAAGGTCCATTACGTCAATGCGTCGTTGGACATGAGGATGAAGAAGATGAAGATGATGATGGATGATACGGGTGATGATATGGAAGATAAGCAGAAGCTTCATGTTCACTTCAAGCTGCCACGAATGGCACCTTTTGCAGGTATGTAAATATTGGTACAGTGTATAACTTAAAGCCCCACCGCACTCCTTATAGCTACTTGCACCCTCTATTATAGCAAACAATGACTAATCGGCGACTATCGGTCCCTATGGTCCCCTTTTTCTTATGTTAATTGAGAGCTGATTTGATGAGATAACCACCTGTCAGTGACCATGCAGGGAGGTATAATCCCTCCTGGCCAAACTAGTGCAGAGGGGCTTTAGTGTATGATGGATAAATTCACTTGATAGCTTTTAAAAAGAACTTAAATTTTACGTTGCAATTGATTTGAACTCCAGGGACTGTACAGCACAGCAAGGTATACAGATTTGCTACAGTATATGGTAGGATCTTCCTGGTTAAAATATATTGTGATTCATTGGGGAAAGGGTTTCTCAAATAGTTCTCATAATTTTATGAATGACAGATTATCACCACGATAGCGGTCAACGCGGCTGTTAATCTACATGTAGAAGGCATATTTCGAGGGCGAGAAATTTATCACTATCATGACAGTACTCATTGCGTAAACTAAAGTCTGGAAGTGCGATCAATACAACAACATCAACCTTTAAAATTATTGACCTTTAACACATACACACTAAGAAATAAGGGTGTAATTGGGTGCAGATTTGCATCCACCTACATGTACGCGTATTTGGCAGAAGGTGCTGCTATTGTAGCAGAATTGTACCTTTATTTATTAGTGTGTACATATGGACGTGAGTTTTTCCTTTTCTATCATTAAGTCAGTCTATCGAGATTATTCGCTGGTTCTCAGAAGAAGAACAAAATCCTAGTGAAAAAGTTGTACAAAGTAGATGAAAAACAAAACCCACATCGACCTAAAATCCTGTTTTTTTTAAATCTGCTTCTTCACAGCTCTGTTGTCACCCTCCCTGAACCTGCGTTCCCAAAAGGGTTTGATCGTGTCTCCTTCCTTCATCCTGGGCAAGGACATCTCCAAGCACATTGGCGATCCTCATCTCGTCCTGATGCTGGTGAAGAACGCCCTCATCGAGAAACTGGTAGAGCTGGCCCACAAGGGCTGCTTCATGCATCACGACCAATGGCCTCAGATTGAGGAACTGAAGATGAAGCTCAAGCATCTCGGTATGGTTGCCAAGGAGATGAAGCATGATATGATGATGAGGATGAACCCAATGGAGGAGGAGATGAACGAAGCGATGAAGATGGAGATGATGAACATGGTGATGGAGATGAAGAAGAACATGACATGGGTGAAAGAACACGCGTACGAGTTGCACAAGAACGTCTCCATGTTGCTGATGGAGGTCGGCATGTCTTGTGATCTTCACAACATCACCAACCACGTCCATGAGATGATAAACGGCATCGTTTCCAATTTCTCCTGCGTGATGGGTGATGGTATGGGTGGTGGATTGGGTGATGGTACGGGCGAAGGTACGGGTGATGGCATGAATGGTACGAGCACGTTTGAAATGCTGATGAAGAAGATTGGACTGTACAACATGTACCACGCGGACATGGTGGGAGGAAACATGACGATGAGCGGAGACAATGGAACGAGTGCAGACATGAAGATGAGCATGATGAGCTACCTTAAAGAGATGATGACGGAAAGCGGAAGCTTTCTTGGTGATATCTGGGGTATCTTTGGCAACCAGGACATGATGTCGATGATGATGACGGAGATGATGGTGTCGGCTGATGAGGACATGATGCCATCCGAAGACGGTATGATGTCGGAGGATGAAGGCATGATGCCGGAGGATGAGGACATGATTCCGGAGGGTGAGGGAGACATGAAGATGAACATCACGGAGATGAAACACAAGCTGGTGTTGAAGATCAAGACGATTGCAGCCATACTGATGATGGGCAAATGCAACATGACAGGTTACTTTGAGAAGATGGGTATGGGCAATATGATGGATATGATGATGGGCGGGGACACGATGATGGGCGGGGACACGATGATGGGCGGAGACATGATGTTCAGGGAATTGATGGGAGGAGACGAGATGATGGGCGGCAACATGATGATGAAAAACTGGAAGGACCATCACATGATGTTTGAGTTCATCATGATGCTGAAGTCCTGGCCTATGGGACACCACACATGGTCTATCCTCCAATCTCCACATCGCGCCAACAACTTCCACCTCCGGGCCTTGGCTTCCAGGGGTCCCTACACCTGCGACAACGTGCCCTATGACTTTGGCCTGATGACCGCCAAAGGAGGAAAGCTCCCAGTGCCGGCAAAGATCTCCGGCGAGATCATGAGGAAAAAGGCGATGATGATGAAGAAGGCCGGTAATGGAGAGATGACGGAGGAGATGAAGATGATGATGAAGGAGGGTTTGATGCATTACATGGTGTCCATGATTCCGCCAGAGATGATGATGATGATGATGGAAGGAGAGGGAATGGGCGACATGGAGGAGATGATGGGTATGCATCATTTTGGCATAGGCATGATGCTTGAAAACATGATGGGCGGGGACATGATGATGGGCGGGGATATGATGATGGGCGGGGACATGATGATGGGCGGGGACACGATGATGGGCGGGGACACGATGATGGGCATGGACATGATGATGGGCGGGGACGGAATGTCGGGAGGAGAAGAAATGGAAAAGGAGATACCGGAGGAAATCAAGGAAAAACTTCACGCTGCGTTCGAAAAACTCTTCAAGTACATGAAGATGAACGAAGGCCAAGGGATAGACAGATGCCTAGGAGAATTGCACAAGAACCCAGCCATTTGGTTTGCAGGATCACACGCCCTCGTCACACAATACTCAAACAAGCCTTACTACCATGGCGTCGTCATGGAGTACTATTCAGGTGTGTATTAGTATTCAAATAATACACATCATTTTGTTCGGGCATTAGTAATAATTACCCACACGAGGTACCTTTGGAAAAGTCTAACACGCCTGAGGCGGTAGCCGAGGGTGTTTGGACTGAAGGTACCGAGTGTGGGTGATTCTTACTAATGCCCAAACAAAATGATGTGTATTGTTTGTTTCATAAGATTATGTTTTATTTGTATACATAAAATGATGTTTTATTACATGATTTTAATAATGACCAGTCATTATCAAAATTACGTGTTAGGCAAAATAAATGCCTGGTCACGTTTACGCTCTCAACCAATCATTATTTTGATGAGAATTCACGTCATCATCTTATAATGCATCATATTTGACTCGCCTTTACAAATTAATTAAGAAATGTTCAATTAATGTGTCATTTTTCATTTCAATTTGACAAAAAAATCCTTATTTTAGAGCAAGTACCTTCAATAATTTTCTTTCTACGCCACTGCTCCCGTTTTATTATATTTCAGTTCTGTCCTTGAAGTTCCTTTTCCAAATGACATGATTTTCAGATTATGAACCCTGTCAAAAATTGATGAACCAATAATTAACCTTATAAAAATATGTTTGCTTTGTCATTAAAGAGCAACAGTTTATAATATAATTTGTCAACTACAGACTATGAACTAATAACTGCTTAATTAATGACAACTCATCAATCAATCTCTTTGAAATTGCTTTTATTTCATCGAGCGAGCATCCATTAAATTAATTTCCTCAAGCGAACATTTTCTAATCTACCGATATCTTGATTCTGATCAGAATGAAGAGCTTGTAATTCGATTAAAAAAAATAGTTTGATATTGCCTTTTACACGCTGATGAATTATTATATTTGAAGTGCAATTGTTCATAATGATTCTAATCAACTTTTGGTATGTACAGTAGAAATGGATACAAAGTCATCATGGTCTCAGATTTAGTAATAAAGATGAAATAATTAATGTAACTTAAAATGGAAGCGTTCGTTAAAGAGATCAGTCACCAGTAATAATAAATTGTATTTCATTAGTAGACATAAGATCATACCTTTAACAAAAACATATTCTAATTGATAAGAATTAAAGAGCATAAAGGGAAAGAAAAAATCGTATCAAGGTCTGAGAGGTAGTTTACCAGGAGTTATCTTTCTAACGCGCCAAATATTAAGCTGGTGTGTCAACGAATAAATTCTCAAGTCTCTTTATTTAAATGATTCCAGCATGGATACTCCAAGCAACACGGTAGCAAACACTTTCGTGGTTATGATATCCTTTTGTATGTGCCATTGAAATCATGCTCGCATTAAGTGCATAGGCCTACTATTCACACATTTCAAAAAGCTGGATTGAAAGGGCTTTTGAAATTGCCTTAGTTTGATTTGTCGAAAGCCTTTGCGGTCGTGTTAAACGTACAAAACAATAATGTTTTCAGTTACAATTAAGTCTCCTCTAAAACTTGAATTTATGCTGGGATACACATTAAAATGTATATTAAAATTGTACATTTGAATATGCTTTCGCATGTCTCCCTTCCAGATTACGCATGCGACAAGACCTACACATCGGGACCCGGAGTTCTGACGTCACCCATGTTCCCATTCAAGTATCCTAGCAACGTGGAATGCAACCAGAAGATTGTGGCGCCGCCCGGTCACGTGGTCGCTCTCTTCATGCTCCGCTTCAAGACCCAATGGGACGCCCACTGCATGCATGATAAACTTTCTGTAAGTCACAGCAAAAAAAAACCTGGCCAAATATCCACTTCCTTTCTCACGACCAAAAATATTTAAAGCCCCTCTGCACTACTTGTAGTGTCCCTTTACTTGTGCCCTCTATATACAACAAACAATGCCTAATCGGTGCATGTTGGTCCCCCATGATCCTCTTTTTCTTATTTTAATTGAGAGCTGATTTGATTAGATAACCACCTGTCAGTGACCTTGCAGGGAGATCTAATCCCCCTGGCCAAACTAGTGCAGACGGGCTAACTTAAAATGAAGGTTGAGTTCTGCGAAGGGTGAAAAATAATTTATGAGCTTTTGCAGTTTTGTTTATGTCAGTGCGGAAGAGTATGTGTCGACTGATCAGGATGGCTGATCAAATACCCTCATATTCGAAATAATGACAAGTAATACCTAAAGGTTGTGGATTATTAGCTGACTGATTTAATATTGATTTAAACCGTAGGTTATTGCAATTTTATATCTAAATAATGTTCTTAAGCAATTATGAAAAATTAATCTATTTCAGATTTGCAATTTAGATAATACAAACGGGAGATGATATACATTTGTAAGTGGAATTATTATGACAACCTGAAATTATTTTTGTTTCAAAATTTGATGGGTCCCTTTGATCACGGAAATTGATTCATATTAATACAAAAAAACACTGTTGCTATGATAACAGGTCTACGACTATGATGTTGAATCAGACGACTGGTCTAAGCTGGGTGAGAAGTCATTCTGTGGATCCATGGTGCCTCACGTCTTCCGGTCCAGCGGTCAGAAGATGCATGTCAAGTTCGAGTCTGATCACAGCACTGAGGACATGGGCTTCAAGGCCGTCTACATGTTCATCCCAGGTATAAAACGATGCAACCATTCAGTATGGCGTATCCATTGAGGGATAATAATAATAATAATAATAATAATAATAATAATAATAATAATATGCTTTTATATAGCGCCGTCTATCTAGACAATTCTATTCCGAGGCGCACAAGAAAAATAGACGGATAAGAGAGTTTGGATGAGTGTCATAGTGCCAAGTACAGGTATTGTTACAAAAGATGAGATTTCAGCTTGGATTTAAAGGTCTCTAAGGAAGTTATGATTCTCAAATTAAATGGTAAATTATTCCAAAGAGTATGGATTTCTTACAAGCCGAAACACATAAGTCATCATATATTTGGGTTGGAATAAAAGCCAAAATTCCCAGACAAGAACAATATTTGTTTTGTTTACTTTTTCTTCAGATGTTTTTTGTGGCTCAATTCTCTACGGCACCGGGGGGAGGGGGGGGGGTGTGATTATACTAAATTGAGTTCTCCCCCCCCCCCCCGAAAGCAGATTTAGTATTAGTCTTATGGAGGGCTAAATGTATGGTAAAACTACCATACAGTGACGTTGCCACTGTGAATGTTATTATGAGTAAAGTGACCAAGCAACAACAACAAAAATGCAATTTTCAGTATTGAGATTATTTTGACCTGCATCGCAGCAGTGCTGCTAAGGAATAGATCATGATTATGTTTTATTTTGGGGCACTTTTTTCTAAATTTTCGGGATGAGAGAACACCACCTTGGAGCACCAGTCCGATTTATTTCTCTCTTTTTTTTGGGGGGGCAGCCCTTCTCCTTACAGCCGCTGGGTTACAGCCGCTTCAAAATTGCAAGTTCACTCGGCAAAGCGTACTGTTCACAGCGAATGAAACTTTGGATTTCAAAAGGGGGTGCGGTTGATTTTTTTTTTTTCACTACGTGGATCCACCTTTGAATGTACAGAGAGCCCGCGGAATTATTTTCACTGTTTCAGTCAGCAATGTTTTTTTTCTCCATTTATTTAAATAAACAATTGGGCCTATTTTAGTCATCCAAAATCTTGAAAGACTAATTAATTGTCCGTGTTGTCTTTCCTTCTGCTTCCCTTTAGAACACAAGATGGACGAATCGGTAATGCCGATGCCTAGTCCCACGGATAGGACTACTGGAGATGGTTCCGATGGGGTCGACGCCGAGATGGTTAGAAGCTTAATGGCTCTCACTGAGCAAGCTGAGACCTACAAGATCGCCATGATCGTCGTTGCCTGCGTCCTCGGCGCCGTGCTCATCATCAGCATGGTCGTCATGTATCATCACTACAACAACAAGATCAAGAAGATTTCAGAGAAGGACGTAATGAACACCAAATTTTAGACCGGGGTTTCTCGATCATAGCATATTGAAAGAGAAAGTTTTTTTTTTTTAATAATCCAAAATATGCCATTCTGATTGGTTAAAGGTCAAATGGCGGTCAATTTCTTGAGTTGTGAGTACAAAAATGGCAACTTTTTTTTTGTCCTTCAAAAATAGCAGGAAAATGGGATTATTAATATAAGGTTCGCCAAATAGGAAATAGTCGAGAGTAAAGAGGATATTTTGTCTTTTGTGTCAACTGTTATTATTATTATCAATATTATTATTATTGTTGTTTTTATCGTTATTATTATCATTATTATCATTGTTATTATTTTTGTTATTATTATCATTATTATGACTATTATTATTATTATTATTGTTATTATTGCTATTATTATTATTATTATTATTGCTATTATCATTATTTTGTATTTGTTTATATAATAATTATTATGATTATCATTCCTTTATTGCAACCAGAATATATGATTAGAAATACGAGCAAAAATATAAAGTTAGAAATTAGGAATTGGCATATATTCATTATATTCCGCTAATTCATTTCATATTATAGATTCGTTTGCAGGGTGAGAAAAAATGAAGCAACGGTTATATTGCGAATTATTTCAAACAGATTAAATCAATTCTTTCAAACTTTATTAGTTAATTGTGTATTTTGGGGTAATGTAGTACCTCAGGATGTTAGTATTTGCTGGAAGTGGTTGATATAAAGAACTTAATTGAAACCACTAGACTGCTTCCTTATTTTATAAGGCCATTCACTGCATCTGTTTATTGAAATAGTTATAATAGTAAATGATAGTTAGTGGTTTATCTATAAAAACTACAAACAACTTATTTAGGGAGATATTGGGTAAATTACGAACTGAGATTTTCAAATTTCGCCTTGGTTTGTATTTTGTTTCTGAATTTTTTCTTGCTCGTTGACATGTCTTATAACCACACGATGTTTAATACGGGCTATCAAAAATAAATTGAAGTTAATTTCGGATCTTTCATGAAATATGGTTTTATGTGTATTGGCCTGAATTTTTATTGTAATTTTGCGCTCACACTTTGCTTTATTGTGTCCAATAGTTCTCATTAAAAATGTCCAGTACTCTTTATGTAATTCCAGGAAAATTATGTAGATAATAGTATGCAATTCTTATTAATAAAAAGTTTGATTCCAAAATTTCTGTTCCCTTGTCTTTTATCCGGTTGTCCTGAGGTTGTTTTCTGAATAGAAAATCCTATATTAGTCGAAAGTTGATTTCAAATTTGATGTCACTTTTACAAAATTGGGTATGAAAGTATAAAAATACATACAAGTTTACTTTATATTTGTATGAACAGACCTTTTGTTATTTTTATTTACGTGCCTAATTTTTGGATGCACAGTACCTTCAATGCCCCTACACGAGCGTGACCGCGGCCACATACATTGCACATGAGGTTGGCATTTTTTGTCATAAGCAATAGGGGGGGGGGCAATGCGACAGTCGTGGAAGCCAGAGAGTACCAAGTGAGAAAGGGCCTTTGAGATTACTTCCACCCCCATTAACTGAATGCTCAGCCCAAGTGAAAATATTATTGATATTATGTTGATAAGCCTTCCCTAATATATCCTCCGTCTCCGTCCCTTCCTCTTTTCTCCATTTCCCCCTCCTACCCTATATCCTCTCTCCACTCCTCCATCTTTTCTCCCTTCTTTCCCTCCTATCCCATCTCTTCTCTCTCTGTCCCTCCCCTCTTTTCTCTCTTCTTCCTCCCATATATCTTCTCTAGCTCTCCATCCACTCGTCTCGAATTCGCTCCCCGCTTCTATGACCCCTCCGTCTTTTCTCTCTTCTTACCTCTTATCTCCTTTCTCTCTCTGACCCTCTCACTTGTGACTATCTTTCCCTCTTACCATATCTACTCTCTCGCCGTCTCTCCTTCCTTTTCTCGATCTTTCCCTCCTATGGCTACCCATATCTTCTCTCTCTCTCTCTCTGCCCCTCCCTTTTCTCCCTCCTATCCCATCTCTCCCCCTATCTCTCTGCCCCTTCATTGTCTCCTTCCTTTCCCTCCTATCCCATCTCTTCCCCTCTCTCTCTCTCTCTGCCCCTCCCTTTTCTCCCTCCTATCCCATCTCTCCCCTATCTCTCTGCCCCTTCATTGTCTCCTTCCTTTCCCTCCTATCCCATCTCTTCCCCCCTCTCTCTCTCTCTGTCCCTCCCTCCTTTTCTCTATTTTACCTCAAATCTCCTTTCTCTCTCTGACCCTCTCACTTGTGTCTATCTTTCCCTCTTACCATATCTACTCTCTCGCCGTCTCTCCTTCCTTTTCTCGATCTTTCCCTCCTATGGCTACCCATCTCTTCTCTCTCTCTCTCTGCCCCTCCCTTTTCTCCCTCCTATCCCATCTCTCCCCCTATCTCTCTGCCCCTTCATTGTCTCCTTCCTTTCCCTCCTATCCCATCTCTTCCTCTCTCTCTCTCTCTCTCTCTCTCTCTCTCTCTCTCTCTGTCCCTCCCTCCTTTTCTCTATTTTACCTCAAATCTCCTTTCTCTCTCTGACCCTCTCACTTGTGTCTATCTTTCCCTCCTACCATATCTACTCTCTCGCCGTCTCTCCTTCCTTTTCTCTATCTTTCCCTCCCTTTTCTCCCTCCTTTCCCTCTCGCTTTTCTCTCTTCTTCCTCCCATATATCCTCTCGTCTCGAATTCACTCCCTCCTACTATGATCCCCTGTCTTTTTTCCTTCCTTCCCTCAATCTTTTCTCACTTCTCCAAACCTCCTCTCCCTACTTTACATTCCCTCTCTCTTTCTCTCTCTCTCCCTCCATCTCTCTCACTCTCCCTGTCTCCCTCTCTTGTGTACTCATCTGTTTCTTCTGGCCTTTATTTCCCCTCACTATCATCGCCTCCAGTTTATAAACCGTTATAGTAACACACTACAAAATACTAATGTTACTAATGCATCATTGTTTTCAATATTTCTTTTTATTCTCTTTCTCCCTTTCATTTCACATTATTGCACATTCAGTTGAATATGTGAGTTCATACGTGGCAAAGAGCATACATACATGTACATAAATGACAAAACATGATGACATATTACATATTATTTCTTCTTAATATCAAGAAGTTATCACAAAGTGACTCCTTGATAATACATTTTGGCACCCGTTTTCAAGAAGAAAAAAAAACTAAACTTCGTTTTAGTGCCTTCTTGAAGAATCTGAAGAAATACAAGATACATTCTTAACAATGGCAATGACATCCAATTCATTCAAAATAAAATCTGTTGTGCCTGGTCATGATGGACAATACATTGTTACAACATGAAATAAATCTTCAAATGCATGAAAATCTTGTGAAAGTATAATTATGCAATAAAGCAGAAAGTTGTATTTCAATTTTGAATTTTAAAAATAAAATTCTCACTGGATTGTGTAAAAGGAAGAATACCGAAAATGATAGATATAGAACAACAAAAACAGATTTGACCCATAGAAGTTCAGATTTTTTTTAAAGGTTTAAAAGAATCAGCTTTTCCTCCTCAAAATGGCAACATCAAGAAATTGCCAATTTTGAGACTTTAAAGATTATTTTCAATTAAATCGCTCTTATTCATGAATAGCACAATGTCATGCCACAGAAAATGGAATCAAATTTTCCAGTGATTTGTGCACGTTCTGCTCATACACAGTTTGAAATTCAGAGCATTCTGGATTAAAAGAGCAAAATAAAATGTCACTAAAAAGGAGACAATAACCTGCTATGGGTTTAGAGACTACTTGTGTACATTCTGGTATGATATGAGAATATATACCAATATGCTTCCAGCTAAGGACTTGCAAATGAAGTTGTGTGATCATTAAAGGGATAGTTGAGTTCTGTTGCAGAGGGCGCTACACAAAATAATTTTTTGTGAGATAATGAAAAACTGAGTATCAAATTTGAAAAAAGATACAATTTAAATGACAAAATCATCTTTGTTTGATCAAAATTGGTTCAAAGACAGCTGAAATATCCATTTCTAATATTTGTGCACAACCACAAATATTTGAAAATTTGAACCAGCCATTGACAAAATGCAATAGCACCTTATACGTTCTATTCCAGCCAATGCCGATATTTGCTTTTGGTTGGCTGTCTCGTGTTGGCTATAATAAGCACAACCAGCTGGCCCGTGTATTGTTAATATTAATTAATTAATCAATTACAGTCACCATATTTTTTGAAACTGGAGCTGAATTGGTAATTGGCTAAATTTCACACATTTTGGGGTCTTAACTTATCTTCATAGCAATATCAGGTCCTAAAAGAGCACTAGAAATGTCATGAATAAGAATTTGAGCAATAACCATGCACTTTGAAGGCATTTGCGGTCTGAAACAAGAATTCAACTATCCCTTTAACGGTTGGCCTGCAATCTTTCAAATTCTCATACTGAAACAGCGCCACCAATGTCAAGAATTTGCACATTGCTATTGGTCTGACCTCAAGGCCTGTAGATATTGCAAAAAAGACAGATTTACGGACATATTCAAATTAATGGATGTTCCTTTCCTGAGGACCTAGTAACGACTTATTCCATTAACCTGTAATGAATGGACTACAATACTTGGAACATTCGAGAAATGTGATTTTCTCTTTAAAAATGACATTTCGGTTCTCTCTCTTCAAATTGATTTTAATCACTCATGCGTGAAATATGTATCATATGAGTTGCATCAAATGAAAGAAGAGGACCTAAGCTTTACAAATATGTGTCATTTATTAATTATAATTGTGATTAAGTTATGATAAAACATTGATAATTCTTGGTTTCTTTTTTCCTGGGACGCACTATACAGACATCCTTCGTACAAAATACATATTTAAGTAGAATACCGCATAAGTGAAGCTGCATGAATATGATAATTTTTTTTGTAAAAGAGATAGACGGAACAGACATGATCATCTCTTCATATAATATCATCTATTTATCTTCTAAAGGAGATAAGGTTGTCTGGAAACTTTATCAGAATTGAATTTTCACAAATAACTGAAGGAGCTGTTTTCAAGGTAAAAACGTTTACATTGAATTATATGCAGTTTGGAAAACTTAGTGTTGTGAGTCAGTTATTTCACAAATCTGAATGATTTGTAAAATTTGCACAAGTTTCACACATGCAAAAGTTCTGGGATCCGTCTTATAAAAGAGTTGCGATTGCAACAGATAATTTGCCGTTAATACCAATCTTCATCAGAGTTTCGATTGATATCAATTGCAAATTATTTGTTACCAATCCCAACTCTTTGATAGGACAGGGTCCTGGTATCAGAGTAGTGGGCAGTTTCATCACATTGTCAAAACTGTAATGACCTTTGCTGTATAGGCTACAACACATAGCAGCACAAACAGCATAAAGTATTATAGATTCATAATTGTAAAACAGTGGGCAAGGATACCACTCATACTGATAAGAGTGGCTTGATAAACAAAGCCATGGGATAACTAAAAGAAGCAGGCACCTTTAACTTTAAGAACTAATTTCAATACTCAAATGTCATTTGGTCAGTCATTTTAGCATATGCACCTCAGCACTGGATATGCATGCGACTGTTCAAATTAAAGATGAACCTGCTTTAAAGACCACCTGTCTATAGAGACCGTATTTTGTTATTTCCTTGAGCAGTTTCCCATTGAAACTTGTATTACAGAAACTTGTACTTAAAACCACTTTTTGGGGGTCTCACTTGAGCGGTCTTTCTCTACAGGTTTCGCTGTATTTTAAAACTTGTTCATAATTTGAGAAAATCTCCTTTTCTATACATGCAAGTTAGCTTACAATATCACTGAATTTTAATACTCCTTTTGCATTATTCTCTTTCAGGTTTTTCATATAAATCTACAAAAACAAATTAAAGCTGTCATTTTAATGGATTGATCACACATAATTAAAGTGAGACAGGGTGACATTTGTGTAAAGTGAAATGCCTGTTGAGGTAAAACACAGGAGCTGCACACAACATAGGTCCTATGCTTACTTCGCATCTTGGTTTGGTTTGTATGCAATACCAGACTGCTAAGAAAGCAGGAGTGTGCTTGTAAGTAAGCAACCAGGGAACTGACGGCTTTAAGTCCTCTCCAAAGGACTTGGTTCTGAGGATGCATGCCTAACCAAAGGACACTAGCACTCGACTTGGTTTTTAACCTGGGACCTCCCGGTTGCGAGACCACTCCTCTACCACTGAGCCACCATGCCTCTGTAATCTTTGTGTTATAACGCCTCATTCACATATGCTTGGGTAAACCGCTTCTTTTTTAAAGACGACGCAAGTATAAAAGGCTTAGTATTTCCGAACCATACAACACAGAGCTTAGTGAATACTTGTTGTCCTATGCAGTTCCTATTCACTTTATATACATGAACACTTTTTTTTTAAATGCGTTGGTTTACAGCAACATATCTCAATGAGCCTTATGATATAGAAATGTATATCACCCTTGCATCTTTATGAAAAACTTGCAGCAGTTTTCGCCATCGTATGTGAACAGAACTTATAATATCCCCTATTAAGAACATCTTTATATACCTATGCTATTTATCGTGGGCCTTTCTACTATGTCTTCTCTCTCTCCACAGCGTGTAGTCGTTTCGTACGGAGCTTGCTCGAAGCTCAAGGATGTGGTTGATACGATTGACGATCTGTTTGGTGAGGTTGGTTCCGGTCTCAAAGTCATAGTGCTTGAATTCGTGGTTGGGACTCTTGAATGTCAGTCGGAATGTGGACTTCCCTGGAGGATTAAGAGGAAAGAGATTAGATTAGATTAGATTAGATAGGGTTATGATACATTGGATTTAGACAGTCGTGTTTGAATGTGTGATTTAGATACTTGAAAGGGATACAGAGGAAAAAGATTAGATAAGATTAGATTAGATTTCCAAAATCGAGACAAGATGATATTAGAAGGATGAAATGATTAGATAAGGTTATGATACATTGGATTTAGAAAGTCGTGTTTTAATGTAGATTCTTGAATGTTTGTTCGAATGTGGACTTTTCTAGGTCATTACAAAGGAATACGATTTTAGATTATATTAGATTGGTATGGATGATAACAGGTAACTACAGAGTTGGTTAGATATGAATGAACTGGGTTTTATTAGATCTCAGGACCCCTACATCCCTCATGGCTTAATGATTGCTGGACCCATTGATAGGACACTTCTATATCAGCTCTACGGTAGTTCGCCACTAGCCCTTAAGCAAGACCCCTGGCTGTAAGCTCCCTGGCAGGCATCGGGTGAACCTAAACAGACTCAGATAAGTACCACCTCCACAAAATAACTGGCTCAGTCAGTAGAGCGTCCGCCTCACTACCGGTAGGTCGAGGGTTTGAACCCCGGCCTCCTCATACCAAAAGACGTTAAAAGACATGAGTTGCTGCTACCTTGTTTGGCGTTCAACAATAAGGGATAGAGCAACGTCGATCTGGCGCTGCTCAGTGGCTGCTGGGCTCACAATCAATTGGGCAATTCCATTTTCGGTTTAACTTAATAAAATTTGGAGTGGACTTTAAAGATTATTATTACTATCCTTATTATTATCAAAATAGGAGCTGAGCCATTTAAATCCTGTGAATGCAACGAAACCCAGATGTTCAAACATTGGTCTCCAGATGCAGCATCCACAAGGCTCCCTACAATTTTGAAGGCTTGAAAGAGCTTGGTGATAACACAATGGATTTGCTTTCAAGTAATCTTCTTGTATGACTGATCTTGACAGAAGTTGGCAACCACAGATACATTGAATGAATTGAATTAGGGTGCATTCAAGTGACACTATTTCACCCTAGAAACATGGTTTTCAAAGACGCTTAGTTTAAAACACGGTTGCATTCAAGCAATTTTTTGTCGGTCGTAAAGTCAGAGAGCATGCGGAGAAGTTGACCTATACTTCCTGGGTCAAATTGCACAGTGTGATGAGCAGTGGCTGGGCTTGAATTGAGCGAGAATTAGCGTTGATGAAAAATCACTTGAACGCTCTCTCGCAGTAACCGTGTTTTTTAACAGCGTTTTGATTCATGTTTGTGATTCTAGCTTCAAAAAATCGCTTGAACGCACCCTTGGAAAGAATCAAAATGGATTGAACTGGATTAGATTAGTTATTCAAGTTGAATTGCACTGACACTAGACTATATTCTATTTGATTGGATTTGAATGAATTAGATAGGATAGGATAGGATGATATAATATTGAACCAGATTAGAGTGAATTTTCACTTAATTGGATTTAACACATCTGGGTCCTGTCTTGGAAAAGTTGTGCCTGATTACTGATCAGGATTGATCACAAGCCCTCCAATCAATCACAAATTTACAAGCTCCCATCTCTTTGGTACATAATTGTGATCAACGTAAAATTGTGATCAATTTATAAATCAATCGCAACTGTTTATGAGATGGGCCCAGACTAAACCAACATGAAGCACGATAAAATTTAAATTAAAAAAAAAAAAAAATTGTGTTTGACTATGCTTCCTTCACTTTTATCAGGAGGGTTGTAATAATGATTTGAAAGTTCTTGTATCACATCCAAACGGAAAATTAACCTGTTACAGTTTCGGTGTCAAGAGTTCAGACATCTTCCAAGATGAGCCAACCAATCGCGTCTGAGGAAGATGTCTGAACTCTAGACATCCAATGATCCAAACTGTTACAGGTCAATTTTCATTGTGGATGTAGTACAAGAACTTTCAAATCATTCCTTTAGGTAGATGTGCATTGGTCACTTGGTCAGCTCTCTGTCTTCGCCTACAAGCTGGCTCAGGCGACCCTGGTTCGAAACTTGGTCACGTCTTTCGGACGGTGACGTTAAAGGTCGGTCCCCAGACGTAAATAATCTGATTGATACACGTCTGTAAAAACCCAATTACACACACACACACACCTTTACTTTTACTTTGCCTACCTGATGGCTTATCATCTGTGATGTTACAGAAGGCAAGCCTGTCGGACTCGATGGAGACGGCTTTCTGCTTGCCCCAGAACTTGGCCGGCGTGTTCCTTGGTTGGGCTACCGGGTCGATTTCAATCTTATCTCCTGAGATACCTATAGAGGGCAAGTAATGAGATGATGAGTAGAGTGCGATTGTTTAGTATTTCTTAATGGCCGCCTCCCTTTAAGGCCAGCTTTGAACCCCACCTGAATACATAGATTTCATTGAGGGATTTATGGAATATAAATTGTCAACTATATCTTCACCTTGTACAAAGCACCATAATTCTGTGATTAAATGAAGATACAAAAACTGGTTTAATTTCATTGCAAGTGCTTGGGACAAGGAAAGATGAGCAAATGTGAGTAACAGTCAATCAAAATGTTAAGATATACATGTACATGTGTTGAAATCATAATGTAAAGATTAGAGGGCGAGAAAGGAATAAAGTCGTGGGCTCATGAACTTTCCTTCACTTATGATTTTTTTTTTTTTTTTTAGAGCTTCTCATAAAATTTGGTAGCCATATCGGCACATCAAAAACCCTGACAGCATTTATCTCTGCTTGTCACAGAATTTTCAGATTTGTGCCCCCTCCCCCTAAGAATACTGGACCCACTACTGATAGTACCGAGCTTGGGACAAAGGAAAAGGAGTTAAAGTCAGTTACAGTCAACTGAAACGTAAAGATAACAATCAAAATCCAATGTTTGGTCAAATACAGTGGACATATTCTGAACATAAATAAATAAAAACACGATTTGACAAATGAACATTATCAAAGTGACAGTTAGGCACAGTCAACTGAAACATGCAGATACAATCAGAGTACAGGGTTTGAAAACAGGAAGATGAGCAAAACTTGAAAAAACAAAACTGAAATGGAGAGATAAAAATCCAAATAGGATGCTCGGGACACAGATATAGAGAAGGTCACTTACAATAAACTGAAAAAATAACGATAACACTAAATACAGAGTGTTTTAACAACAAAGGATGATGAGCGAAACTTGAAAAAATAAAACTGAAATGGAGAGATAAAAATCAAAATGGGGTGCTCGGGACACAGATATAGAGAAAGTCAGTTACAATAAACTGAAAAGTAGAAATCAAAATCAAAATACATTTTTTCGACAACAAAGGAAGATGAGCAAAATTAAGTGTCAGCCATCTGAAGTGAACCACACACAAGAAGGAAACATGTGTGGCATGGAGAGAACGTGATCATCCTGCGCCAAAACCAGGAACAAATTACCAGGAATCAAAACCAGACCATGTCACGCACCCCATTCTGGGCACAACTCTTGAATTTAAAGTGCGGGTCAAACTTCATTGGTAATGATATTTAATGAAACATGTATATGCCTTTGATGCATGGTTTCCCACAGGGGTCTGTTGATGGTCCCCTCTTGTAATTGTAACAATAACATTAAATGTGATCACATAAGGTTCTGTGAGCACAAGGGACACTGCCAACATTGTTTTTTCTGAATCGACCTCACATCAAAGGAGCACAATTATTAGCCCTCCGATAATATCGTTGAGGTCACGGTGTCCCACAGGGATCTGTTGATGGTCCACTCTTGTAATGTAACAATAACAAGTCATTAGCATTAAATGTGATCACACCTGAATGATAATGAGGTTCTGTCAAGAAGCACAAGGGAACCGGCCAACATCGTTTCTTCTGAATCGATCTCACATCAAAGGAGCACAATTATGAGCCCTCAGGTAATATCGATGAGGTCTGTTCTACAAAAATTGGTAGTGTAGCGATTTCAACGAGAAGATGCTTGCTCAGTAGTATAAATCTTTGAGGTCTGACTTACAACAATAATTTTCACTGCCTTAATTAACATAAACAAGAGGGGAGCAATTTGGGGATGATTTATCGTTATCATTATTGGTGAGGTGTGACCACCTCTTTAAAAAGGGAAAAAAATCAAAGACGTTTGAATGGAGACTGATGATTTGATGTCTTCTCAGACTTCGGGGAAAATTTATCTTAGGGATGGCAGTAAAACACACAGAAGTAAAGCACTTGTAGCAGTTCATTTCCCGCGTGTTTGATGTGATGTCAGCTTGCGAGAATGAAATCGAAACTAATTTCACTGTCAGGAGGGGTTGTTGACTCTCTTTGTCAGAGTTAGATCAGATAACTATAGAGGGCGACATTTAATCCTCTCCATACACCATAGTACCGGTTAAACCATCCTTCATCTAGTGTAAATGGAAAAATGCTCAACTCTTTTAAAGCCCCACTGCACTAATTTGGCCAGGAGGGATTAGACCTCCTTGCAATAAACGTAAGAAAAAGGGGATCGTGGGGGACCAATGGTCACCATTTGGCATTGTTTGCTATATGGAGGGCGCAAGTAGCTCTAAGTAGTGCAGCGGGGCTTTCAGTCTTTTGTTATGAAATGTTATTGTAATATCAGGATGGTTGGTAATGGAAGTCAAACTTTTCACATATTTTTTACAGATTTTGTTTAATATTGATCAATGTGACGTCAATATAAAAATGTTTCCAATACCGTAGGCCTTTGTCCTTCTTTTACCAAACTTTGCTCTTTTAAAGATTTTTTTTTTTTGGGGGGGGGGGGGGGGGGGGGGGGAGGTCACATATTCTGTTAAGGCAAACTCTTTAGTGCAGACTCGTTTCCATTATATTTCATAACAATAAGACAATTTTTTCATATATGAAAATAGAACAGGTGCAACATATTTTACATAAGCCTCATCACATTTATGTAACTTCATAAGTGTTGTTGTACTCTAGTAACAACAAACTAATAACAAGGAGGGGGGGGGGGGGGGGTGAGGTTTAAAGACACAAAAGTGACCTCTCTCTCATTAACATGATTGAAGTTTCAAAGACCTGGCAGAGAGGACAAACAAAATCAACTGGAAACAAATCAGACAGAGAGACCGATTATAATGTACATAGAGCACTGCTAAACATAATTGACCCTTTCGCTGATCAACTGTCTAAACACTTCCCCTGTGACAGGTGATCAACTCCCATGAGTGTTCGGATGGATCGAATGTCCACAGGAAGACACAAGACCAATTCTGGGTTAACATTTGCTGCGTTTAATTGCTTTCAACATTTGTGGGTCTGGCTTCACTCTCGCTAAAGGATGCAGTCAAAATGAACTGTCAACTGATAAAGTCAGAGTCGTATTTAAAAAAAAAATGTAAAGGCTTTCATGCTGCAGCTTTAGTTATGATAATTGTAATAGACGGAAAAGGTTTTATAATATTAATGTTATAACATTTATCAAAGGGAACAGAAATCTTATACAATTTCTGGATTTAAATCTACAACTTCTCCCTGCTTTCTCAAGGATACATGGTAATTAAAATAGTAAATGTTAACCTGATAAATCGAAATTCTGTAGAAATCTAGGCTTCCACTTTGCATCATTAAAATATGTTAATTGTAAAAAAGAAAAAAAAGAAATGGTCATCAAATTAAGAGACAGAAGTCTACAACTAACATTAGCCTTCACAAATCAATTTCCCGATATACCCTACCCTACATTCCTTGACTCTGTCTTTGTTCTTTCCCCCATATTTTGAAATGAGAACTTAACCTACTGCCTAGGGTAACCGGGTAGTTGCTGTATTAAGTCTATAGGAATGAGAGATTTCAGTAGTCAATGAGTTAATGAATATTTATACATTCTTCAAGTTAAAGTCTGAACATATTATTGTTTGTGAGAAAATAGATCTTCAAAATACATGCAGCATATATCTTCCACACCCTTCTACTAATTCATTATCCTTCTATGAAAAGGATTTGAACTTATTGTGTATTGATAATAGTGATAATGATAGTGATATATTTTTCTTTCTTAGTACATGCACATGTTTATCAGTTCAATCAAACAGATATTCCTGATTTCTATAGTCGTTGTAATACAAAATCCTTGATTTAGCTCATGCTGCAATCATAATTATAAACCTTTAGGTCAGTCAGGAATCGCCTGTCTGATTATCAAGATATTTATGACTGAAAATCTACATTTAAAAAAAAAATTGTTTATAACACTACAGTCTATTGAGGAAAATGAGTATGGTAAAACCGGTCACTCAATTTTTTTTAGTTTTTGAGGCACTTCATGATCTTTTTGAAGCGCAATTTTGTAGGGCTTCAATATTACACCATATCACAGACACTGATAACACTTAGGGCCATGCATCTCAGATTTGTAAAACTAAAACATTGTTAAACAATGCCTTTAACATTAAATAAGTCTTTCAAAAGAGTCAATACTATATTTCCAAGCAGCAGTCATCCTCAGACTCTCTTCAATGCTTTCCTCTCTCTATTACTAAGACATATATAGAGTTCTATGATGAGGAACAGAATGGACCTTGGGGTGCAGCGCTGCCCCCCTCGATCTCCTGGGAGGACACAAGAAACATTCTTAATAGGGTGGGTTTGGCCCGCCTTGATTCAATTTCCTATTTTTCTAACTTTTGACACAATTCCGTGACATGATGTATGAATAAAAGAGGATTAAGTTGACTAATATGTGACTAATTTCTTCCCTCTTTTTCTCAGTGTTTTTGAGATAATTTGGCTCAGCATCTGGAAGAAGTTTCATGATTCCTCACTCTTGTATTTCACTGCCAAAAATGCAATCCGACTGAAAGAAGTTGTCGTAAACTAAATTGTGATTAGTTAGAAGGCAAAATTATTTAAGTAGTGCAAGATATTTCTGCTTATATCTATAATAATTGGCTCCTCTATATCAATTTTTGATTAGGTAATTTGTTCTATTTTTTGTTGTTGACTTGTTTTTTATTTTTTTGAAAGATATTTGGACATCATGGTTTGTAGGCCCTATTCTTAAAGCTGACATACATTATCTAACTCAGAGTTTAAACCCTGGCTACATTTAGTAATCATGTTCATTAATTTATTAATTTCTCACATTATATATTTAGAATTCTGTGGATCAGAATTTAAGTCTTCATAATTTAAGTCGTAATGAATTCAAATGCAAATTTAAAATAAAAAAATCAATGCTCAATTGTGAAGCGCCAGAAGTGTCGAGTTTGACAGACATGACCGCTACACAAGAACCCACTATTATTTTTAATACTGTTATTATTAATATTATTTCATTAACTCATTTTGAGACAGAATTTGTAAAATGTTGAAATTTACACAGTACGACAGGGATTACTCATAGTGATGCATATATCATTGGACAAGGCAAAATAAGGTCTGACTTTGACTGCTTCTATATAATTATACAGATCTGTGGTTCTAATCTACCAGGATTGATAAATACTTTAGGATAAGACCAGGGCCCCATCTTATGAACAATTGCGATTACTCGCAAATAATTTGTGATTGATATCTATCGTAACTTTAGAGATAAGAGACTGCAAACTTGTAATTAATTGCAGGACTTGCGGTTGATTCGGATCTATACCAACTCTTTATAAGACAGGGCCCAGATAGACCCATTTTCTTCCATATACAGTCAAACCTGTCTATAGCGACCGCCTAAGGGATTGCAGACAATTGGTCTTTGTAGACATGTTCCTTTAGTACATGTTTCAATGAGAAACAATTTTTAAGGGAAACAAAAAATGTGGTCTTTGTAGACAGGTGGTCACTAGAACAGGTTTGACTGTACTTGATAGGTAGAAACCATGAGAACCAACCTAGCTGAATCTCCGTGGCCGGTCTGAGCTTGTGCAGCATGCTGACTCGGAACGATCGGTACTGAGTACTCAACACTAGAGGGGGCTCTCTATCGCCGGAGTAGGGTCGCGTCCTGTCGCTCTTCAGGTAGTCTCTTCTACCTGTGTACCACAAAAGGAAACAAAAGAACAGGATTGATGATTACGAGGAAGCAACAACCTTTTTACAGTTCACAACTAAATTATTCATACCCCTTGCATATTTGATGGTTTTTTCGTAACTCAAGAATGAAAGCTGGACTGGGTGAATTAGAGCCTTTCTTGAATACTTTTAGATTTAAGCTGTGGAGAAGATAATAAATTTTTCTTGTGCTTTACAAAAACTACAAAACTTGGTAAGGGTATGAATAATTTAGCTGCTAACTGTATATGAATGAATAAAATACAAGGATACATCTCACGAGCTGAGGAGCATATTACATGAGTCGGCACAATAAGAAAAATATCCTCAAGGCAAGTGGAAAGTTACCCACGTGTCCCACAAAAGAAATCCATTAAATATAATTATTATTAATTGTATGAATCCTAGCATCTCAACTTTCACCATTACATCTTAATGTTTTTTTTTATTATGCTACACATTAAACATGCAGAGACAAAAAAAAATATTGTGCACCAACTGTGCCTCTTTCCGGCAAAATTTGCATGCCAAGTACAGAATTATTGATATTATTATTATTATCTTGCATAGCTTCAGGTCTAATTTAAAGATAGACCAACATACTTATGAACAAACACAAACTGTTTATATATCTTAAAGCCCCACTGCACTAGTTTAGCCAGGAGGGATAAGACCTCCCTGCATGGTCACTGACAGATGGTTATTTCATTAAATCAGCTCTCACTTAACATAAGAAAAAGGGGATCATGGGGGACCAATGGTCACCGATTAGGCATTTTTTGCTATATAGAGGGCGCAAGTAGCTATAAATAGTGCAGTAGGGCTTTAAGTTGAACTATAAACTGTACTTATTTAGAGAGAGGACCAACTTACTATGTTCTCTGACCATAATGAAGTCCATGGATTCTGTTTCGCAGAGTTTCAGGTCCAGGTCTAGTGGAACCCCTGGTGCAGACTTCTTCTCCAGCAGATAATGAGGTCCTAGAATATAAAGGGATCAATCAACATAATAAACACTGAAGTCAAATGCACAAACAATGATGCAGTTGTGTCTAGATATTTGGGAAAAAAATGTTTTCTAAGGTTAGATATTTAAAGGTTTTGTTACATAATTTCAAATTATTTCTTTATTAGATAATCAAATTGTTATCATAAATATTCATATATTTAATGTAAAATATTCTTGTTAGATATTCATGCACAATTAAACGATTCAGTCGTGTCTAGATTTTTTGGGGAAAAAATGCATTTTAAGGTAAGATATTTTTAGGATTTGTTACAAAATTCAATTGAGTTTTAAATTTTTTCATTAGATATTCAAACTTTTATAATACATATTGATATATTCAATGTAAAATATTCTTGTTAAATATTCATGCCAAGTAATCATTTTCTACACCCAGGTAGGGAGTGGCAAACATTGTAGTTGGAATGATACCCTTCTTCTCTAATAATTGCTTCAGTAAGAATCCTTCAAAGGGCTATGACATTCTAAGCAATGAATTCAACCATTTTCTACACCAGGGTAGAGAGTGGCAGACTTACCCGCAGTTGGAATGATACCCTTTCTTTTCTTGAGCGCTTCATTATAATTTTTTTTAAAGGGCTATGACATTCTAAGCAATGAATTCAACCATTTCCTTTGCCTGGGTAGAGAGTGGCAGACTTACCCGCAGTTGGAATGATACCCTTTCTTTTCTTGAGCGCTTCATTATAATTTTTTTTAAAGGGCTATGACATTCTAAGCAATGAATTCAACCATTTCCTTTGCCTGGGTAGAGAGTGGCAGACTTACCCGCAGTTGGAATGATACCCTTTCTTTTCTTGAGCGCTTCATTATAATTTTTTTTAAAGGGCTATGACATTCTAAGCAATGAATTCAACCATTTCCTTTGCCTGGGTAGAGAGTGGCAGACTTACCCGCAGTTGGAATGATACCCTTTCTTTTCTTGAGCGCTTCATTATAATTTTTTTTAAAGGGCTATGACATTCTAAGCAATGAATTCAACCATTTCCTTTGCCTGGGTAGAGAGTGGCAGACTTACCCGCAGTTGGAATGATACCCTTTCTTTTATAATAATTGCTTCAGTAAGATTCTTTTAGAAGGGCTCTTGACATTCTAAGCAATGAATTCAACTATTTTCTTTGCCTGGGTAGAGAGTGGCAAACTTACCTGCAATTGGAATGATACCCTTTCTTTTCTTGAGCGCTTCATTATGAATCTTTTGAAAAAGCTCTGGCATTTTAAGAAATGAATTCAACCATTTTCTACACCCTGGTAGAGAGTGGCAACATACCCGCAATTGGAATGATACCCTTTCTTTTCTTGAGCGCTTCATTATGAATCTTTTGAAAAAGCTCTGGCATTTTAAGAAATGAATTCAACCATTTTCTACACCCTGGTAGAGAGTGGCAGACTTACCCGCAGTTGGAATGATACCCTTTCTTTTATAATAATTGCTTCAGTAAGATTCTTTTAGAAGGGCTCTTGACATTCTAAGCAATGAATTCAACTATTTTCTTTGCCTGGGTAGAGAGTGGCAAACTTACCTGCAATTGGAATGATACCCTTTCTTTTCTTGAGCACTTCATTATGAATCTTTTGAAAAAGCTCTGGCATTTTAAGAAATGAATTCAACCATTTTCTACACCCTGGTAGAGAGTGGCAACATACCCGCAATTGGAATGATACCCTTTCTTTTCTTGAGCACTTCATTATGAATCTTTTGAAAAAGCTCTGGCATTTTAAGAAATGAATTCAACCATTTTCTACACCCTGGTAGAGAGTGGCAACATACCCGCAATTGGAATGATACCCTTTCTTTTCTTGAGCACTTCATTATGAATCTTTTGAAAAAGCTCTGGCATTTTAAGAAATGAATTCAACCATTTTCTACACCCTGGTAGGGAGTGGCAAACTTACCTGCAGTTGGAATGATACCCTTTCTTTTCTTGAGCGCTTCATTATGAATCTTTAGAAAAAGCTCTGGCATTTTAAGAAATGAATTCAACCATTTTCTACACCCTGGTAGAGAGTGGCAACATACCCGCAATTGGAATGATACCCTTTCTTTTCTTGAGCACTTCATTATGAATCTTTTGAAAAAGCTCTGGCATTTTAAGAAATGAATTCAACCATTTTCTTCGCCTGGGTAGAGAGTGGCAAACTTACCTGCAGTTGGAATGATACCCTTTCTTTTATAATAATTGCTTCAGTAAGATTCTTTTAGAAGGGCTCTTGACATTCTAAGCAATGAATTCAACTATTTTCTTTGCCTGGGTAGAGAGTGGCAAACTTACCTGCAGTTGGAATGATACCCTTTCTTTTCTTGAGCGCTTCATTATAAATCTTTTGAAAAAGCTCTGGCATTTTAAGAAATGAATTCAACCATTATCTACACCCTGGTAGAGAGTGGCAAACTTACCTGCAGTTGGAATGATACCCTTTCTTTTCTTGAGCGCTTCATTATGAATCTTTTGAAAAAGCTCTGGCATTTTAAGAAATGAATTCAACCATTTTCTACACCCTGGTAGAGAGTGGCAACATACCCGCAATTGGAATGATACCCTTTCTTTTCTTGAGCGCTTCATTATGAATCTTTTGAAAAAGCTCTGGCATTTTAAGAAATGAATTCAACCATTTTCTACACCCTGGTAGAGAGTGGCAAACTTACCTGCAGTTGGAATGATACCCTTTCTTTTCTTGAGCGCTTCATTATGAATCTTTTGAAAAAGCTCTGGCATTTTAAGAAATGAATTCAACCATTTTCTACACCCTGGTAGGGAGTGGCAACATACCCGCAATTGGAATGATACCCTTTCTTTTCTTGAGCGCTTCATTATGAATCTTTTGAAAAAGCTCTGGCATTTTAAGAAATGAATTCAACCATTTTCTACACCCTGGTAGGGAGTGGCAACATACCCGCAATTGGAATGATACCCTTTCTTTTCTTGAGCACTTCATTATGAATCTTTTGAAAAAGCTCTGGCATTTTAAGAAATGAATTCAACCATTTTCTACACCCTGGTAGAGAGTGGCAACATACCCGCAATTGGAATGATACCCTTTCTTTTCTTGAGCACTTCATTATGAATCTTTTGAAAAAGCTCTGGCATTTTAAGAAATGAATTCAACCATTTTCTACACCCTGGTAGAGAGTGGCAAACTTACCTGCAGTTGGAATGATACCCTTTCTTTTCTTGAGCACTTCATTATGAATCTTTTGAAAAAGCTCTGGCATTTTAAGAAATGAATTCAACCATTATCTACACCCTGGTAGAGAGTGGCAAACTTACCTGCAGTTGGAATGATACCCTTTCTTTTCTTGAGCACTTCATTATGAATCTTTTGAAAAAGCTCTGGCATTTTAAGAAATGAATTCAACCATTATCTACACCCTGGTAGAGAGTGGCAAACTTACCTGCAATTGGAATGATACCCTTTCTTTTCTTGAGCGCTTCATTATGAATCTTTTGAAAAAGCTCTGGCATTTTAAGAAATGAATTCAACCATTTTCTACACCCTGGTAGAGAGTGGCAACATACCCGCAATTGGAATGATACCCTTTCTTTTCTTGAGCGCTTCATTATGAATCTTTTGAAAAAGCTCTGGCATTTTAAGAAATGAATTCAACCATTTTCTACACCCTGGTAGGGAGTGGCAAACTTACCTGCAGTTGGAATGATACCCTTTCTTTTTCTGAGAGCTTTGGTTAAGATCTGTCGGAGGGTGATCTGAGTCGAGTCCACTGCAAGCCTAGATTCACCATCTGAAGATTTACTGTTAAAAAAATAAACATTCCAAGATTAAATTGGGATTCAAAATCCAAATCATTTCCTTATTTTATCAATGCAAATTAAGATCTATGTTAATATTTAAATATTTAGAGGAAGGATGCAAGGTTCCTTTGATAAAAGCATGAGACTTGTGATAGGGTCAAAATAACATATTAAAAGTGAAAACCCTCCACTATGGACAATGGAAGTCCTACTAACTCTTTCTTGTTCTTTCTCTTTGACCTCTTACTTTGTTATTATGCAATATGTTTCATTGTCAGTGGGAATGTAATAATCTTTCAATTGTATATGCATTAAAACTACTTTTAAAGCATCTTTTAACATGTTATCTGATACTCATTACCTATAATGTTAAGTATTTCATTTAATTTGATATGTTTAATTCACCAATGCAACTTTTATTTATAATGTATTTCAATCTTTGTAAAAACATGTATAATTTAGTCTTAGACCTGTGAAACATGTTCAAATAAACTTTTATTAAATTGTAATGAATTGAATTACTGCATGAAATCAATTTTCATTTGTTTTGTATCAGGGTATTTGAAGTATTAGATAATTCCACAAGACATTAATTATAATGGAGAAATTTCAACATTGAACTTTAATATATAGTACTGTATCCATCAAAGCAGAGAGAAATAGCAGACAAAGTTACAAACATACAACTTTCTTAACATTATTGTAACCCAGATAAATACCAGCCATATTCACTACAAATATATATTTTTTAATCAAAAGTGGGTAGAAAAAAATTAATAAATTAGTAAATAAATTGAAAAAGACACAACATCTTTATGACACATGCTTATTTTAAACCAGCCACCTATTTCCCCGCTGCTTTACTAGCATGTTTTTTCCTCTTTTTATCAAATCCAATATAAAGTGCTAATTTTGGATCTCATTATATGACTTGTCTTCAAATGTCTTTTATGACATGTACAATTGTTTTGTTTCAATACGCAGCATTCTACTGATATTGTAGAAATGTAGAAATCTAGAATGTCAATAGCAATTTAATTTCATAACATTTGTTTTGATTTGAATGTTCACTTGGCAAATATCACATAACATGGGGAAGTTGTTGCTATGTCTTACAAATCTCAGGCAATTTATACAAAATTGAAATCAGTCACTCTAAGAATGTAGAAATTGGACTATAGTAGTAACCCCATTGTCTGCTCAATGAGAAGCCATCTTTACTTCTTTTTTTTTTGTTTTTGTTGTATAGTGTACTGTTTTGTAAATGTAGATACTACAGTACATAGAATTAAATTGACAAGGTATGTGTAGTTTGGATACAATACTGTACTTTGGTTTAAAGCTGTATCCAACAATTTTACAAAAAGAGAGTACACTAAATCTAGGTTCACACTTTATAGTTCATCATCCTACAACAAAGAATGAAATAGCACGTTTCTCTGGCCAGGTTTCTCTCAAAATAACCTATTCTTGCCGAGAATATCACATTATCGAAATGATGACACATTAATTACTCGGCAGATATCGTTGTTGTTGTCTATAATTCCTTCACACATGAGTCGTCTCTGAGATTCTCAAATCAAATATAGATTAAAAGCCTGAATTGTTATGTAGGTTGAAAATTATCGTCTTATCATTCTGCAGTTGAAATTTTAACTGAAGAGAAAAAAAGAAGTACTTAATATTCCTCTCCTCTGTTCATTACTCAAGTGATGCGTACATCTACAATATATGTTTTCCTGTGAAACATATTATCATCTGTTTGGAGCAGGAAAGGCATTAACTCATATACTTAAACACAGAGTTATCACCATTCTGGCGCTGAACATATGATATTTTGTTTCAATCTTAGCTGTCATGTTAGAATTAAAAGGCAGTTTCTGTGAGAATACAAGAAGAAATAAACACTTTTTGGACACTTTATTCAACAAAAAAATCATGATGTTATAAAGAAAATATTCTTCTTTTGAAAGATTGAAAGTACAAATGACTTTTACATACAAAAACTTACAGCACAATAGTTAGGAATCACCCCCCCCCCCCCTCTTCCCTCTTTTTCTCTCTCTCTCTCTCTCTCACCATCTTAGTCTCAACCTCCGACTGCACTCTCAATACTCACTCTTTACCCCCTCCGTCTCTCCGATCTCTCCCTGATTTCTCTAGTCTTCTTCTTTCTCTTTCTTTCCCTTTCTCTGTTACACTCTCTCTTTATCTCTATCCATTTGTCATATATATATGTACATGCACCTTGACTCTAAACTATTACTTTATTACTGTCTCTTTTTTGTCTCTAAAGTCATTTCAATCTTTCTCAAAATTGCTCCAGTATATCTACATTAAAACTTTCATTATTAAAATTATATTTAGCAAAGTCTTTCACATAAAAAAAGCAACATCCGCATGCATGGATCTCTCTCACAAATGACGTTCCTTCATATATCAAATACTGTATCATTCTGCTCCCCTCAATACATATTTGACTCAAAATCTGCAAAATACAAAAATTGATTAAAGCATATCCATGATTAATGGACACATTTCACCAGCGAAAAAACTAAAAACAAGAACATATGAAAGAGCGGCCTCAGGCTCTGTGGCCCTATTTCTTGGTTCACATCAAAATTTTGAATGGGGAGAGATAGGGGGGGAGGGGGCTAAAAGAGAAGAAAATGCAAAGCCCCCGATGGGATTGTCGCCCTGGAGGGGGAGGAGGGAATGTTTGAATATTCATGGGCACATTGGGTGGTGGAATCTGCCCCCAGCGTATGGGGGTCAAAACCATTAGTGATTAATAACGGTGTCTCTCAGTCCCATACCATACTGATCAATGTCAGCATATACCTGGTGGCTAACGCAGACTCTAAGAGCATGATGCCATGAAATGCTTTAAAGGTGCATTCCCATCTCTCTCTCTCTCCCTCTTATCAGACACACTGTTTAAAAATGCAGCTTTAAGACATATTAAGTATTTGATCCACAATTGCTGAACACTTGTTCTATCGAAGACCTGGGGGTTCCAAGACCGAGACTAGGGGAAAACTTAATTGAATATGATTCATTTATCATTAGGTTTCAGGGTAGCTGATAAGACTGAGACATGTAAAAGAAGGGGGGCTTGACAATCTAAATGAACAATGAGATCCTTAAGAATTAACAAAACTGGAAATCATGATTTTCAGGAGACAAAGTTCATGACTGTGATCAACCTTACTTTTAGTGATTGGTGTGTGAGATGACCACCGAATTAATAAATTCATCACAACCTGGATTTTTACAATTATATCATAATTAGTAACATACAATACTCTTGGTCTACTTGTAGTTTACCCATCCAACATATCAATTCACATTATCTTCTCCACATTTACCTTCTAAAGTCAAATAACCCCAATTCCTGCTTTAATTACACAGATACAAGTGCTCACCTGAGAGAGAGTAAGAGCATTCACGTCTCCCCGCTCCATCTCACGACCACCTCCTCCTCCTCGATCGCCCATTCACATGTCAGAACCTCTTACTCCAAAACTCCCCTCGTCTGACGCATGGTGTGACATATTATTCGGCAATTACAAACTTCCTAATTGCGCCAAGCTTCACTTCTAATTTAGCCCCGACTGACATATTTACAAGGTTTAAGTGCTCTGTTGGTGTTCCATCTTTTGTGGTGGCGCTTTTTCCGCTTGAATTCAAACTGCGATCCCTCTCCCAGGTAAGAAGTGATACCCCTGACGCTGAGGTGAAGGTATCTTTTGGCCCCCCTATTCAAATTATTCCTCCGTAAAAGGCTAAAGGCAGGTTCGACGGTGCAGAATTTTGAGATCTGCTATCAATATATGTGTATTTACTTGTATCAAGGGGTTGTCCTATTCATTTTCATTTTATCTTCCTTTGTTTTTGTTTATCTGTCTCTCTTTCTCTGTCTGTTTGTCTGTCTGTGTCTGTATGCCTGTCTCTCTGTTTCTCCCTCTCTATCTCTCCATCTCTTTCCCTCTCACTGTCTCTCTCTGTCTTTCTGTCTGTCTTTCTTTCTCACTCTCTCAGTCTCTCTATGTTCATTGATGCACTCCCTCAATATACACTTCTCTCCCTCTCCCTCTCTCTATCCCTCCTAGATTTCATTTTTTCTCAGTATTATCTCATTTCCGACATTTACTTTTTATTCTACATGAGGACTAACTAGCTCTACATCACAGCTATTTCTGAATATTTCTGTCTTTCTCTTGTTCCTTCATTGGTTCTACATCTTAATCTCTCTCTCCTTCTGAAGAATTTCTTAGCAAAAAGGTTCAAACCCTCTTAACACTACTCCACACTGTTTAAGTTATTAGACTATGAAGACTAAATTTGACACAGAACAAGAACAAGAAACACACAAAGAAGAGAAAATGAGAAGAACAAGAAGAGGAGGAAGAAGAATATGAAGAAAAATAAGAAAATGAAAGAAGGAGGAAAAGAAAAAGAATAAAAAGAAAGAATGAGAAGAAGAAAGGAGAATAAGAAAAAGAAGCAGAAGAAGAAAAGTAATAAAAAGAAAGAATGAGAAGAAAGAAGAAAAAGAAAAAGAAAAAGAAAAAGAAAAAGGAGAAAAAGGAGAAAAAGAAAAAGACAAAAGAAAAAGACAAAAGAAGAAGAAAGAAAAAGAAAACAAAAAAGAAGCAGAAGAAGAAAACGAAAAAGAAGCAGAAGCAGAAGAAAAAGAGGAAGAACAAAAAGAAAGGAAAAGGAAAACAAGAAGAAAAAGAATAAAGAGAAAGAATGAGAAGAAAGAAGAAAAAGAAAACTGAGAAAGAAAATAAGACGAAAGAAGAAGAAAGAAAAAGAAATTAAAAAAAGAAGGAAAAAAAGAATCAGAAAAAAAAGAAGCAGAAGCAGAAGAAGGAGAAGAAAAAGAAGAAGAGGAGGAAGAAGAAGAAGACAAAAATGAAAAAACAACATCCATTTTACTCACATTGTGACAATGATGTTGTCCTTGCCTCCTAGTTTCCCATCGTCTTCTGGTGCGTCTTTCTCGACGAGTGCCAGAGTGTTGAAGCCGAACTTTGAGATGGCCTCTCTGCTATCCAGGGCCGGGAAGTCTGTATCCACCTCTCCATCCTCCTCTGATATCATCAGACAATAGCTTTCCAAGTTCTCTCTATCATGAGTGAGAGAAGAACAACATATTACTTTCATGTAAATCTTTTCTTTAAATGGTTAGAACAGCTCTCCAGACTTTGTAACACAGGTGAGAGAGAGAGAGAGAGAGAGAGAGAGAGAGAGAGAGAGAGAGAGAAGGTTTGTGTGAAAGAGCTGGAGAAAGAGAGAAGGTGTGTGTGTGTGTGAGAGAGATAATAATTTTGTTTAACAATTTTGTTTTCATTGGCTGCCTGCCGTAGCAACAAATGACAAACTCCGTCTGGTTGACGATCAGCCATGGATGATGTCTTTCGTCTTCTTTGTTGTCGAGGCAGACATCCAGTGGAACAGATTCGTTTAATAACATTATGGAAATGCAAGCATTACTTTAAACAAACAGAATTTTGTTATTCATGGCTCATTTTTCTCTGATTGAGGTGTCATATGAAAGGGCAGAAATTGAACTTTCTAAAAATGTGATTTTCTCCTTGAAATTCAGATACCACCCGCCAAATGACTTTTTGGTTTCCTCTCTTCAAATTGTTTTTAATCACTCATGCGTGAAATTTGCATCATATGAGTTACAACAAATGAAAGAGGAGGATCTAAGCTTTACAAATATGCATCATTTATTCATTATAATTGTGATTAAATTATGATAAAACATCGATAATTCTCAGTTTTGTTTTTTCTGGGACGCACTGTATACACAGGTTCATGCATAATGAATCACTAAATTAATACAATTTATTCAGTCATTTTATGAGAGACTTAATGACTCTTCAAACTTGAACCTTACAAGTTGTGAAAATCATATTTTGAGCAGTGCAAAATCGTATTTTGAGCAGTCTAAAACCATGCTTGGCAAGCACATTGTCCAAATTAACCAAAGTGAAATATTGACAAAGTTCTCAAATCATAATGTCAAGCGTCAATGGAGCATGGGGGCTTAATACAGTTTGATAGCCTACTTCTGCAAGCAGTTAGCGACTCATGGGGGAGTTGCGTGCGAGCTGTGCAAAACCGCAGTCCACACTAAACATCTCCAGCCGTTTCTCTTGAGAAGGCATCGATTAATGGGTCTTTGGAAGGCAGAAATGGCCAGTGACAACTCAGAGACGTGAGAAGACGCTTTGTTGTAGCAGCAGCGCCGCATTCAATCTGTGCCGAGCAACGTTGCGACCGCGTAGCAACAATGACAGTTTCTGGAGAATGTTACAGGAAGGATATGATAGCTTAATACGGATAGTCCCCAAAGAATCTTTTCACAAATTCTATTGCCCCCCTTTTCAAGAGTTCCACATACATCTGCAACTTAGCGGTTTGGCTCAGTATGTGTAGCTTTCGATTCAGAGCCCTTAAACTGTATCAGATGCCTATTAAAGAACAAAGAGCAAAAATTGCTGCAGACAATTTGTCTTAGAATCTATAAATATTATTCATTTAAAAAAAAACTTAGCTCATGTCTGATAGCACCAACCCAACATTTGCTTCAGGATTCATTGCACCAAAGATATATTTTACACAAAGTTACAATAGGTCATTTCAGTTGCAAATTGAATGCATAAGTCTTTGTAGAGTGCCTCAATACAAATTAGTTAATTCACCTATTAAGAATAATTGTATTTCAATAGTCAGAGAGTGCAAACTGCATAAATTAAGTGTTGCTAGGTAGGGCAAGCCATGTTTGTCCTACCTAGCAACAAATATTAAATTTGGTTACATTACAAGAGGTTGCATCTGGGCTTTACAGTTGTAGGTTACTTTTACTTCCAGATTAGGTTTAGGGTTGGAGTAAGGGTTGTACAGAGTAGTTATGACTTCTGTTAAACTATTCATGTTTAAAATTCTAACTATTGCCTTTGGGGCATATGGGGTAAAACCTTGATAACATTATACTTTGTGACTACAACAATTGCTTGAGACATAATTTGCCAATAGATTTAATATTCGAATTTGGATTTAGGGAGTAGGACTGGATCCAAGGTTGAAGTTTAGAACTCTGCTAATTGTAGGAAATTGACGTAGATCAATTGTTGCAGGAACAAGTGTCGTACAACCCTTCTTGCTGTCAATTAATGCTAATTAATTGCTATATTAATTCCTTACAGTGCCACCCAATACCCTTGTTCACTAACTCTTCACTTTGCAAAACCTGTTGTAACAATTATTGTCATTTCTAACAAGCAAGTAGTCCTACACGAAGGTGATCATTGCAGATGTTAACGATGAATCCAATATTCTGGGGAATCTTGCGGATCATCTGGGAGGCTGGGACATCATTCCCAAAGATTTGACACATCAATCTTTTTTCGGATTTGATGGTAATTTCTAATAATATTAGAAATCAGGATTTATAAAGCGCTTAATACAGAATCACACATAATGTGCACTATCTCCACTCCCTGGGGAGTGTTCCTACCATATGGTCACTGTGAGGGCATATAGGCAATTCTAACACAAATGCTTTCATCATTCTACCAGGTCCCCATTTTTCTCTTGGGTATTGAGTGGTAAATGTAGATTAATGCTTTGCCAAAGGACATTAGTGCAGTGTTGGGGATCGAACCATGACCTAATGAGAGGCTAACAGCACTGGTGAATGTACAGTGACAGTGAACTGTCTCACTTTTCCTAATTATTCAAACACTATTTCTTTTCTTTCGAAAACATCACTCTTTATATTTGTAATTACAATAACAAAAATTGATACCTACATGTATACATATTCAATGTACATGTATTTCTTATGGGGCTTGTTTAGTGACCTAAGAAAAAGAAGAATGTTTTTCTTAAACACAATATAAAATTTCCTATCATTTCTTCTAACTAAAGTTTTCATAACAGCCTGATCCTTTAAAACGTCATTTCTGCCCCTAAGGACTCCTATTGCATTTCATATTTTTTGTAAATACCTATAGATATGTTTAAAATACTAAAATGGATATATCTCAGCAAAAAATCAATTTCCCTTTCAGTCATTCTCCAGTCGACATCTGCGCCTTCATAAAAGTTATTTCCTCCTTGAATTTTCTTCAAATTCCCTTATTCTCATATTACCCCATCAATTTTTCTTGTTAAATATTTCCCTGTAAAAATGATCTACAGTCAACAAGATCTCTAGTTGCCAAACTTTTTTTCTTTCTTTATAACACCAATAGGTCTAGCTCACATTTCTTCTCGCAAATTCTTCCCTTTTTGGATGATAAGGTCTTGTTTACCTTGTTCCCTTCGTTTGGTTGTTGAACCTGAATTTGCTCATGTATCTTTAGAGGCAAGTTACTAATCTGTCTTCCGCTATCTCCCCTTTTGTTTTATCCTCGGCTCAAAGTCGAACTGATACTCCTCTCCGTTTCTTATAAGACAGAAGTGTAATGCAATTAAGTCGCCCGGAGCTAGCGCAGGACCCATCACACATATTGAATTTTTGCAGCCGGATTTTCTTTCATCTCTATTCATATTGATCAATCATTTCAGCTAGGACGTAATCAAACGGCTTTTTGGTAATACATCGGCGGGCGGGAGGGCGGGACAGACACATAGTGGTCACACCCCCCGGAAGCGAGAGACGGAGGTGGATCTATTACACCCATCCCAAGTCAAGGTTGAGATGCAGAGACGGAGGAAATCAGAGATAGATGGACAAAGATAATTTGGAGAAATAGCATCACCTCAGGGCATCACGCTTTACAATATCCTCTTCCGTTCCGTTCGTCCTTACTCTCCTTGTATTTCTCCACATCTTCCTCATTTTTCTTCCCTTAAATTCCTTATTTTTGCTCATTCATTTTCAAAATATTGTTTATCATATCTCATCCACTTTCTATCTGTTTGTATGGAGTAAGAATATTGTAGTCTAGTGGCTGATTTGTTGGACTACTGATTAACTATATTTGTTGGACTTCTTTGATACGGTACAAATTTCCTTTGGCAAGACTTAAAAATATAAAAGTGCCACTCTTTATCCAGGTGTGGTCAATTTGGGGTGATCCACCAATTGCCCTGCCACTGTTGACTTCACTGTTGTCGTGAACGAGTGCATATGTCACCGGACTGTGGATCACAAGGTCCGCGGTTCAAGTCCCACCGCGGCACTAATGTCCTTTGGCAAGACATTGATCTACATTTGCCACTCTCCACCCAGGTGTTAAATGGGTACCCGGTAGGATGCGAAAGCTAATGTGCTTAGATTAGCAAGTGTGTGCTTGTAAAAATGACGCCTGGCTGGAATGCTCCCCAGGGAGTGAAGAATGTGCATACATTGTGTGCGGGTAAGCCTGAATCCGATGACCGGGGTAATAATATATATATATCTGTAAAGCGCTTTGAGAGGGCCTTCGGTCCTGAAAAGCGCTATATAAGAACTAGCTATTATTATTATTATTTATTTGGTCAGAGATTTTGTCAGATGTTGTCACGTTAGGGCAAGGGACGCGATTGGATTTTAAGGCTAGATTAAGGGTTTTGGTTAGGAATAAGGTTGGGGTTAGGTGCAGGGCTAGGCCGGGCAGTGGTAAGGTATACTGCTAGATCAGCGGTTGAAGTTATGAATGACATTATCATTAGGGATTTGGCATCACGTGTGCCTGGGAGGGGGAAGGTGAACTCAATCACTTTGACCCTCGGGTCTCTCCTCCCGGTATAACTGATTGGGGTGTGCAGGTGGACCGCTTCACCAGGGTTTTCCCCTACTGGTACTCTTCTCCAAATAGTGCAGTGGGTTCTTAACGTGCAACGGAGGTGACTCTCCTCTACACGAGGCCTCCATCTAACGTCCTATCCGAGGGATCAAGTGTTTTTCACTGTAACATAGCTTGCATCTATGACACAGGGGAGGAGCAGGGTAACACACAATGCAGGTTTCAGTCATCCGTCTGGGTTGGATTCGAACCCACAATCTTTCGTCCAACAGACAGACGCTTTACCCATTGATCCAACATGTATATGTAATTGGTGTTTATAGGGATTGACTGCAAAGCAACTGCTGTAGAAGCACCTGTCTTACGATCAAATTTGTACCTGGAAGACGAAATCACTAAATGCCTTCATTGCTACATGTAAATGGTAGTCTGGCTACAATTAGAGTACCAGTTTTTATTTTTTTGCTTCGACCAGCATCAAGTCTGTGCGAGCCTTGGTCAGTTAATCATATTTGGTCGGATCCAGTTTGTGCCTACTGCTGTATAGTTTGGACATTTTAATACAATGACAACATTGTTGAAAATATGTTGTAAGATGTAGACTAATAAAAAACAGTTATTCATTCTTTTTGTGAACATTACCGAGACATTGACCCCTAGATAATTTGCAGTTTTGGTGGTCTATAACCTTTCTATCTTGCTAGTTGCTGGAGCCTAGCCTTGTGAATAAACCGCACCCCCTATATTTTTGCTGGCTGGGAGGCAAAAATGTGCGATTTATACAACATTGTTTACGGTTAAAAATAACGGAAACTCGTATTAGGCAGACCTTTGAGTACGGTATATAAAAATTACGAAACATCTCCATGTCATTATTACTTTTATTAACTTCACTATTATAGCCCTGCTCTTGCTCACCGTTTGCAAATCTTTATTCTCTTAACCCAACCGTTTATTATTCTTGTCTCCTTGACAACCATCGGGGTTATAGACGTCAATTACGAATGCAATAATCTGACACAGAATCATAAATGACGGATTTGAAATCACTCATATGTAGTCAATAATTGTCTAGGATGTCATTAGAGAAGAGATGTAAAAAGAAAGGAAGCAAGCAAACATCAAATATTCATGGTGATGGAGAAAAGCACGGCCATGATCTGGGGCAAAGAGAGGCGGTATAACGGTGGAGGCTTGGCAATGGTACATTTGGGCGATACAAAAGAGTTACACAATACAATTTTTTACTTCCCAGAATACATTAGTGGAGAAGATGGGCAGGAAGGAGGTGAAGAATAGACAAATTTCAAGAGAAAAAAAGATTGAGTTGTCGACTACTTCATAAACACAGTGACCACCGTACATGAGCATGTAGGTCAACTGCATATTGGTTCTGTCTACCATTAGTTCTTACTTATACATTCAACCAGATAGTTATTAAAGCGGGACTGCACTACTTGTAGCTACTTGCGCCCTCTATACAGCCAACAATGCCTAAGCGGTACCCGTTGATCCCCCATGGTCCCCTTTTTCTCATGTTAATCGAGAGCTGATTTGATGAGATAACCACCACGCAGGGAGGTCTAATCCCTCCTGACCAAACTAGTGCAGATAAGCTTTAAAGAAGGCACATTTAAGCTTGCATTTACAGTTTTTATCTGAAAATGGAAATAAACGAACAAAGAAAATATGAAAGACCTACTTGAGTTCTGGTTGAAGACCCTTGTTGACATAGTGCCAGCAGATCAGACCGATCAGATCCTGGACCTTAGCGTTGTTGGTCACGACAACCTTCAAGAATCTCCTGTCGGGAATCGTCGGCTCCACCATCGTCAAGAAGATCTCGATTCGCTTCACACCCCCTCCTCCTGCGTGGCCCTACCAAAGATAAATCAAAGAGGAATGTTTTAAAGGGATCCGGCTATAGAAATACTTGACATCATGAAAAAGTATCACATCAGATTTCAATATTTAATGTCATATCATTATGAACCTGGTAATCATGATGGTAGATCACATAAGAGATTCAAGACTTCATTTATATTCATAAGAAGCTCTCTGTAGAAGTCATGAAAACCTTTTCCATGATTATAGATGTCCTAAAGAGCAGAATACTTAATGTTTTCATGCCCTTTTTGAAACTTTGATCATTTTGCATGGAGGTCACGCCCTTTCTGACTTTTGCTGATGACTACATTACATCAGAGATGCCAACCTCTTGACACAAAAAAAAACCAGACTAAGTATCCTAAAAAATCAGATTTTCATGAAAACTCGACACTACTACTGGCTCGTTGGCCCTGGGCCAGTACAATTTCAGAAAAATGTTTTACTTCTAAGTACGGTCGAGTAAAATGTTTGCTCTTTCATTAAAATTGTATGAGAAAACTTTAAAGCCAAGTTTTTTGTTGGGGTTGCGGGGGTTTACTTGTACATGTTTCTATGCGATTTGACAGTTTTTATGGGTTTAATTTAAAAAAAAAAAAAATTTAAAGATGAAAAATCGTATTTTAAGCGATGATAGCGTATTTTCGTATTTCACTCTTATTATCGTACTAAATACGAATTTAATCGTGTTACACATCCCTAACACCATTTTGAAAAATCATCAATTTTTTTAACTGGCGTCTACACTACTGGCAAAAAAACGTTGATGTTTGATCATACTAATTTCTGGCGAGTAGTAAACATACTGTTCGCTACTCTGCATGCGACCATATACAGAAGCGAGGAGAGCAACATGACGAATAAACGGCATCACACCAAAGTTTCAATTTACACTGCAGAAATATAAGAGCAATTTCGACAGGTGTTTATAAAAAGAAACACACTCCAGAGGTGGATTTTTCAGTTTTAGTTTTTCATTGTGTTTGCAGGTAGTTGCTATGCAACTTCAAAAGAAACACCGGAAATGTGAGAAAAATTAACAATTTTTGTTTGCAGTGAAAATGCAGCTAATTTGGTTTATCAAAAATTCACATGAAGATCAATTCTCCGAGTTGACTGAATGGTGTAAATCTCAAACAAGATTTAGTGCATTGTAAAAATACATAATGAAGACATCATAAGTTGTTTACGAAAACCTCTCAGAACAATACCATTTCCTACGTTTGCATAAAAACGTAGTTATGCAAGATTTTAATGGCGACTGTACTGGAGTAGGTTACGAGTTGCAAAGCTAACAACAAAGATAGTAGGTCTATAACAGCAATAACAATAACATAAATGGGAGTGGTTAATGATTTAGCTCTCAAAAGCTCAAAAAAGCTCTGGTAAAAGTGATAAATTATTCAAATATCACTGTGAAAACATTACACTTGACTTTAATTATACAAGACTAAATCCCAAGAGAGCTCCTGCAAACAAGAAAAGTATAACAGGTCTATGATATCTTCAATTTGCATACAACCAGGGAATATGAAAAGAACATTTTCTCTCTCTTTTCAGGGAATCAGTAAAAATTTAGTACCGGTATGTCTGTTTTTGATTTTGCAGTAATAACCATCACTTTATTCATAACTTTCTTTTTTTGGGTCAGATTTAATTCAAACGTTCTTGATCTTTTCAGGGAATTATACAAGTTAGATCAAAGAGTACAGTACTGGTGAATACATTTAGTATGTCTCTTTTCATTGCTATTGTTTTATTATTTTGCAGTATATCTCTTTATTCATAACTCTCTTATTTTTGTCAGATTTAATTCAAACTTTCACCAGTCTGCTTCCCTTTCAGCTTTTTTTTTTAGTCGTTGTCTGTTGAGGTAGGATTTCCCTTTAAAGGCATCGTTAAAAACAATGTTAAATCTGAGATGCGCGTACGTGCTATCAGTGTCTGTGGTGTGGTGTCACATTGAAGCCCTAAAAAAATTGCTCTTTAAAATGATCATGAAGTGCCTCAAAAAAAAAAATTTAAATTGAGTGACCGGTTTTACCGTACTCATTTTCCCCAATAGACTGTAGTGTAATAAAAACCGTTAGGAAAACAAAAAAAGAAATTTCAATTTCCGATCATAAATATCTTGATACCGGTAATCAGACAGGCGATCAACAGTCATGGGGTTCCTGACTGACCTAAAGGTTTATAATAATGATTGCGGCATGAGCTAAATCCAGGATTTTGTTTCAGAATCTGAGGCAATGTTACCGAGTCACTTTAACCTCTTCTCTGAGCGTACACGATCCCTTCATCAATGGGATGAATAACCTTCCATTAATTAAATGATCGCTGATTGACGAAGCAATCTAGTGCAAATGATGGAGGATGATTGATAGGGGAGAACTCAACGAACAATTAAACAACAAAAAGGTTCGAAGGAGCTCAGTTAATTTGTTTTAATCCCACATCTCAGAAGTCTTCGTCAGTTTTCTTTTGTGCCTCCCCAAATTTGTCCTCCGCCACTTGTAGATTAGTGTGTCATCTATAACCATTAAGACAGGGAGTCGTCTGTGTACGTGTAATGGCATAATTGTATCGTCTGCTGAGAGCCAGAAGGTGTTTACTGTATGTTTAATATGATATAACGCCCTTTTGACTCTTAAAGGTACTACATGTATGTCCCATTTGCAAAATGAAAACGTTAAATTCCAACAGCATTTGAAAGACAATACTTATTTAGAACTTTCCTCAAAACGAAAGGGTTTGGAAATGGCTTTTTGTGAGAAAATAACAACCCCTAGTTGTTGAATCGACATACGGTAAGTGATTGCATTCTCCTGAGTAATAGTCTAATTTTCAGACTCTTGTACTGAATGGTTGTACGTTTTGTGGTGCACAAAGATTCAATCAGTTTAATTTTGGCCATTACAAGTCGTGGGTTATTGATGTAGACAAATGCTCATGTACCTGTTACATCTCATTTTATGTTTGTTATTACCCAAGAAAAAAAATGTCAGTCACTCATTAGTGTCTAACAGTGAAGTCTAGGAGGCAAATGGGTTTCCTTGCATAATTTGAATGCTAGGACACCGCCAACGTTTAAATTTCACGGATGGACATATATATACAGTACCGTAATTAACGTTGTATAAACCGCCCTCGTGTATTAACCGCATCCCCGACTTTGAATTTTTTTCGGCGGCAAAAAGGTGCGGTTTATACACTGTTAATTACGGTATATGACATATTCATAACTCTTGCAAAGTTCTAAATAATTTGATGTTGGCTGCAAAAGGGACATACATGTAGTATCTTTAACTCGGCCCACATTATCTTTAACAACCCCTCATGAACATTGTTCACCATGTAAAGAATGACCTTATAGTCTGCAGAGAGCCAAAAAGCTGTTACAGTTATGCCCGGCCCCCCCCCCCCCCCCCCCACTCAGGTTTCGAAATGACCGCATGCGTGTTGCCAAAATGTCCTTTTTGTGACAAAAGAAAAAGGTCGACCCGTATTGACTTTACACACCGGACTTTTGCTGAAAAGGGGGGGTTGCTGAAAAGGGGGGGGGGGTGCTGAAAAAGGCTTGTATACAAAAGAAAAAGGTCGAGCCGTATTGACTTTACACACCGGACTTTTGCTGAAAAGGGGGGGTCGGTTGGAACACGCATATGCGTATCCTAAATAACACTGAGTGGGGGGGCCGGGCAGTTATGTTGATACAAAATTAGGCCCTTATAGCTCTCAGCAGATAATCTTTCATCAGAATTTCTTATGGAATGGTTGATCATGTTTCTGAGAAGAAATCACGCATTCAGTCAAGGTAGTAGTTTCTTAAAATTTCCAAGGTAATAACATGAAATCTCCTTTGAACATTGAATTTTGTTTATCAAAGCAATTTTTGATAATTCCAAGTAGGCCTACTTGTTTTCAATGTTTTCAGAGCAATTGCCTACCGGTACTGCTCCCATGACTTAAACAAAAAAATTAATCTGCATCATCTACAGTCCTTCTTCTGCAAATAATTTGATAATACTTGATGAAATTTAGTATTTATGACAGTTTATCATTTTGTTTTTGAAAATATCAATTGTCATATATATATATATATTTGCTAACGATGATTCAATGTCAGAAAAATACTTGATATTACTATTGTTATCGAAAAACTGTGTACTCATATGAATGCAGAAGAAAATCAAATCTTAATTTAGACTCTATTATAATAAAGCGGTGGTCAATATTTTGACCGAATACAACATTCACACGAGCAAGCAGGGTCAATGAACATCAGAAAGGATTGCGAGCCGAGATGGGTTAGACTAATTAAATTGTATTTAGACTCTTTAGAGCTTTCTCAACAAGTCTTAAGTACTGAGAAGGACAATAGCAATCATGATTGATGGTATTTTCAATAACGGGCCTTCATCAACAAAAAAACCACAAAAAAAACGAAAAATAATTATTGTTTGAATGATAAATGAGGTATTTCCGTGAAATGATTGCATGCTGAAAGGAGTTGCAAAGCTCCAAGTTTGAGATAACGGCTATTAAAAAATCCAGATACTGTAACAAGGAAACTATTACAAAATCACTGAGAATTTGCAAAAAAGTTCACCAGAGATAAACAGACTAATAACATACCTTTTATGTACTACGGTGGTAAAATTGTCAAGTTATGAAACAATGTATGAATAATTTACTACGATATGTTTGGTAACAGCTCAAAATCGTTGTTATCAAGACGACTTTGAGTGAACAACGAGTATGTGTATGTCAATAAGTCTATAAATATATATATTTTTGCCTAGAAGCCTATTTCTAATATTCTCACATGCTCATTCACCTACATGTAATGACAAATTTGTATACGGGTATCTTTTCAGCCATAAACTATCCTCGTTATTGTATCTGTCTATTCAATTTTGTTATCTTCTCCCTTCTTCCATTTCTATTTTTGTACTCACTGTATATAAATCCTCTCTTTCTTTTCCTCTATTGTTATCTTATTTCTTCTTTTTTACCCAATCCTGTCTATTTAAAAAAAAAATCTTGCTATTCAATCAATTATGCTCTTTCTCTGTATGTTTTCATAACTCTTTCTCGCTCTCTCTCTATCTCTTTCTCTCTGCCTCTCTCTTTCTCTCTCTCTTTCTCTCTCACTCTTTCTCTGTCTTTCTCTCTCTCTCTCTCTCTCTCTTTGTCTCTGCCTCTCTCTTTCTCTCTCTGTCTTTTTCTCTCCCTTCTCTCTCCCTCTCTCTCTTTCTCTCTCACTCTTTCTCTCTCTGTCTTTTTCTCTCTCCTTCTCTCTCTCTCTCTCTCTCTCTCTCTCTCCTTCTCTCTCTCTCTCTCTCTCTCTCTCTCTCTCTCTCTCTCTCTCTCTCCTTCCCTTTTTTTACTAAGTATTTCATAAACAGTTCTTATTCTACATCTCCTCTCCGTCTGATTTTTGCCATTTGTGAGCCCTTTTTGCGGGCATGAACATTGACACGTACCACCTCATCGACGTAATGGTTATCAAAATCATGCACAACACACTTTCCAAGCAAGTCATAACAAGTGTCCTGCGGGGAACTCCCATTTTAATGTTCATCCATCATTATTTGAAAGAATGCTACAGCATAACCACCTGCCGTCTTTGTGAATAAAATGTCTGATGGGAGCCAGAAGGGTGTTACCTTTGTAAAAAAAATTATAGAGTTGGCGCCTTTCTGGCACTAAGGAAATATAAAAGCTCTAATCACCAGATGGTTACACGTCATCTGACCAGAGCCAGAGAAGTCTTGACTTTGAGTTTGAGAAGATGAAGTATCGGCTGTTGAGAACGAGAAGGGCGTTAACCTGGTGTCTGGTTATGGGAGTCAGTGCCCTTCTAGCGTTGTGAAGGTGACTTTGTAAAATATCATTGATTTAAGGCCTTTCTGGCTCTCAGGAAAAGAAATATCAAAGCTCTAATCACATGATGGCTATCACGATCATGACTTTGTAAAGAGTTATATTTAATGCCCTTCTGGTGCTGAGAAGATGAAATATTGCCTGTTGAGAACAAGAAGGGCTTTAACCTGTGTGTCAGGGTGTGTGTAGTAATGCCCTTCTGGCTATCACAAAATAAATATCAAAACTCTGATGATGGCTTTGTGCTATCTGACCAGAGCCAGAAAGATTATAACTTTTTAAAGAGTTATTGATTTAATGCTCTTCTGACTCTGGGAAGATGATCTTCTATAAACTTTTCTTGCGTAGGGTTCATCACCATGTATGGTACAGGAAAGACTGGAGCATGGTTATTTTGTCCTCTCGGAGTTAACTCAAAGAGTTAACTTTCTGGTGCTCTTTGGATAAGTCTTTCCAGTACCATACACAGTGATCAACTCTGTGTTGTATTCAGGATGGTTGTATTGCCTGTTAAGAGCCAAAAGGGTATTACTCAAACCAACAGGACCAATGTCAAACCGACAAAAGACCAAACAAATCAGAACATTACCCCCAAAGGCTTTAATAAGTACGGTCGGTCTTAATTTGGTTTGGTGATGTGACTGATGAACCACACTCTGTGTGAGTTATGTCCTTTTGGCTTTCACATGTAGCTGATGGAACAGTTTCATCTAGTGAGAGCCAGAAAAGAGACCGAAGGCCCAGTGGTAGAGCAGTGGTCTCGTAACCCCGGTTCGAAACCAAGTCGATGCGCTAGTGCCCTTTGGTAAGGCATTAATCCTCATTACCAAGTCTCTCGGAGAGGACTTAAAGCTGTCGGTCTCCTGGTTGTTTTCTTACAAGCACAGACATGCTTTCTTAGCAGTCAGGTAAAAACAAACCATCAAACCAAACCAAAACATTACGATTAACCCTGCATTTTGTGACAGGGGATAACGGATGCCCTCCTGGCTCCGAGAAGACGTTATCAAGTTTTCTTTGCAGTAAACTCAATAGTGTAACACACAGATTCCCAAATTCTGTACTACCTTTCCAGTAATTATCATTGAAAATTCAATAATCTGGAATGGATTATAGAAATTTACACCAATTGCCATTGAAACAATGTATCCTAACTTGCAAACTTTTCATCAAATCTTACAAATGCGGGTAAAGAATAAGAACATATACTGTCTAAGGCTCAAATGTATTTGGTCCATGTATGTACCTACATGTATAGCTAGCTACTTTTTTAGTTGGTTAAGAAAAATGTTCTCCTTACATCAAATTAAAAACAGAGGGACGAAGAAATCAAAAAGACAGAAGTAGACGAGTATGCAGCTATCAAAATGCACGCATCGAACAATTAATCACGCGATAATCAGTATGCGCCTGCGATGCGTTACCTGGAGGGCGCATGTCAAATAGTCTTTTTGCGTTTCTGACGAGGCGGACCATCTCCCTCGCCGTGCACCACAATACTGCCTAATTGAGATTGAAAGACCGACTGTGGCAGTCACAAAGAAATGTTTAAATGCCAAACGGGAGGAACAAGGATATTCCTCCAGCAATTGGTAACACTACTTTTTTTTTCTTACAAATAAACTCTTAAGAAGATAAAGCGAATTAAAATTTCACATTGAAAAAAACAGCTTTCTGCATTTTTTTTCAATTTGTCCTCTTGTTTTCGGATTGATACAAACAGCAGCTAAAGCCCATGATTTCATGCGATCAAGTCTAGAAATTTGAAATTCATGGTTGCACGATAGCCCTGAGTTACATTTTCTCTGGAATTTTCCTTTGGTTCTCAGCAGAAAGTTATAAAGAGATATGTGGCAAAATGCATTTTAAAGATTATTCATTATGCTAACATTAGAAGAGGATGAGAAGATGAAGAAGTAGAAGAAGACATAGAAGAGGAAGAAGATATAGAAAAGGAAGAAGAAGAAGGAAAATGAAAAGGAAAAGAAGAAGGTGGAGAAAAAGAAAGCTAGAAGAGGAAGAAGAAGGAGATGAAGGACTAGAAGAAGACAAACAACAAGAAGAACAAGGAGAACAAGAAAGATTGAAAGGAAGAAAGAACAAAAAAAAAGAACAAAAAAAAGAAAATAGGGATTGACACATTTTTGGTCAAAATTAAAACTGGATAATCTACCCAAATCCTCTGGTATCCTGTCAAAAATAATCAGAAAATTAGAGAGATCCTGTCTGGTTATTGTATCCTTAATCCATTCACATGCCTACCTTAACCCGTCACTGCTTCATGAATATTCATGATTCACAACTACATGTATTTAACAAAATCATATAAAAAATAAATATGAAATGTAGTGCTGAATCCATTTTCCCCATAGATTCTTGTAAAAAATAATCAGAAAATAAGTAAAATCCGGTCGGCTTATGGCATCCTTAATCCATTTACAAGCGTTCTTCGGCATGACAATGCTTCATGAATATTCTGGCTAATATCACATACATGAACATGAATATTCATGAAGAAACAGTTTTACACAAACCCACACACACACACAAATAAAAATGATATGCACTTGTCTATTTTTAAGTGTCTATAGTGGCCATGAATTTTGTCTCTCTTGAGAAGGGGGAAAAATCTGTGTTATATAGAACCTCTCTATAAAGGCCACCTGTCAAGTGGCCACTCATGTTTCCCTTTGGTGGCCACAATAGACAGGTTTGACTGTACATGAAACCCTACCCTACCCTAACCCTAACCTAAACCTCAATCACAAACCTAAGCCTAATCCCATACCATAGATTAAATAAAGCTTTGAGCAGACTTTGTTGCAAAAGCAACTCCGGATCTCAAATATTACAGAGCTTTAAAGCCCCTCTGCACTAGTTTGGCCATGAGGGATTAGACCTCCCTGCATGGTCACTGACAAGTGGTTATCTCATCAAATCAGCTCTCAATTAAAGGTACTATGTCCCTTTTGCAGCCAACCTCATTTCTGTAGAACTTTGCAGGAATTATGAATATGTCATGTATGTCCTATCTGTGAAATTTAAACGTTAGCAGTGTCCTCATATTCAAATTATGCAAGGAAACCCGTTTACTTGCTAGACTTCACTGTCAGACACTATTGAGTGACTGACTGGCTTTTTTTTCTTCTTTGGTAATAACATACATGTACATGAAAAGAGTTGTAAAGGGTACATGAGCATTTGTCTACATCAATAACCCACTTCTTGTGATGGCTAAGATTAAACTGATTGAATCTTTGCACAGCATAAAACGTATGACCAAGGCGGTACAATTGTCTGAAAATCAAGACTATTACTTTTGGGCTCTATAGCCCTAAAGTCGATTTGACAACTAATAGTTGTTATTTTCCCACTTGAAGACATTTTCAAGCCCCAACTTTTTTAGGGAAGTTCTAAATTAGTATTATCTTTCAAATGCAGTTGGAATTTAACTTTTTCATTTCTTTGGCCTGCAAATGGGACATAGTACCTTTAACATAAGAAAAAGGGGACCATAGGGGATCAACGGGTACCGCTTAGGCGTTGTTGGCTTTATAGAGGGCGCAAGTAGCTACAAGTAGTGCAGTCCCGCTTAATGCTCCTTCATAATGCTCTTGCAAGATGACCCGAATCATAACTTTTTGAGTGATGCACCTAATGCAGAAGATTGTCAGCTATCTTAATCTAGGGATACAAACTTGTCAGGTTCAATAAAGTTTTAGAAGATAGCTTTGCAGTCAAGATTAAAAGTGAAAGAGAGGCCTTGAAAATGATGAGGTGTCACTTTTGTGCTAATGGGTGGTTCCGTATTAGACAAAGTGGACATTTTGACAACATTGTCAAGTTTCTAATGAAAAGACTAATTAGTGAAAGTTTTGTTTGGGGGCAATCATAAAGTCACATTAGGCAATAGTCATTGGGGGTGATACATCATTTTGATTATGACATTTCTGTTTGCTGTACTAATGACCATGTGGCTTAGAGAAAGATTTTTTTTAAGTTGCTAATCCAGATTTTCTATGAAATGGAAAATAGATTTTATTCATGTATTTCCCCTCCCCTTTACTTAAAATTTCTCATCCTAATAATTCTAAACCGCTATTTGTCTAAAAGCTTGTATATGTATTCTCCCTCTCCTTATCTTCTATCTCCTACTCCCATTCCTTACAAGGCTTTTCAATCTAATCCTCTTTTCCTCCCTCCCTCCCTCCCTCCTATTCTCCTCCTCCTTCCTCCCACCATCCATTACTTTCACCTCTCAGTTCTCCTCCTCTTCTCTTCCCACCCCATTCTCCTCCCGTCCCTTTTCTCCATTTTGTATCTCCTCCTCTTTCTCCTCCCTCCCTCCCTCCCTCTCTCCTATTCTCCTTCTCTTCTCTTCCCTTCCCACCCCTTTCTCCTCCCGTCCCTTTTCTCGTTCTCCCCCTCCTCCCTCCCCTCCTTTCCTCCCTCTCCTTCCTTCCCCCTCCTCCTCCCACCACTTCACTCCATCCTCTTCCCTCTTCTTCCTCCTCCTTCAATCCCCCTTCTCATCCAATTCCTTCCTCTCTCTTTTTAAGGCACACATCATCCCCCTCCCCTCCTCCTCTCTACCATCCCATCTTCTCCCCTTCCATCATTCTCCTCTCTTCCTCTAATCTCCCAAGACTATTTTCGAACATGTTTCTTCCTTCTTCCAGCACTCACCCTACCATTTTGAGCATACTCAGCAGGATTCTTCTAAAAATAATATTCCAGTGACAAAAAGTGATACGTAGTACGTACCATTAAGACAAAAAGCCAAGGAAGAAACAAATACTCTGTAGTATACTTCATCTTTCAATCAAGATTATCCTTTCCATGATTCACAGTGAATCGCCAATTAACTCTGATTAAATCTCCAGAAATAAGGCAGAAACCTTGTGATAATTAGACAAAACTTAAAATAGATATTTGAAGCTTTCCAGTTTTAATAGCTGTAGTAGCTTGTACATGTAACTTCTTTTTAAAATGAAAAATTTGAAGAATCACAGTCTAAATGACCCCTAGAAAAGCACATCAAAGATTTTTTGATAATTGGTGAGGATATGATTTTTGTTTTCTTTCTTCTTTTAATTAGTCTTGAAACAGATAGTCTTGGCCAACTGTGCAAACAAGGAAAAATCTTGATCTACATGTACATGCATTAAAATGTGCACATACAACTACAGGACACTTTTTGAAATTAGGTTTCAATTTCATATAATGGCAAGAAACAAAACATATTAAAGGTTTGAACACTTGTATTTTACCGTATAAGAAGTTTAAACTAATTTCTGGAATACGTTACAATTTTTTTTAGTATTTTTACTATTCGCTGTGTGGGGATAGCCTCTAAAATCAAATGATCATTTTCCAAGCATAATAACATCAGGTCAGAATGATCAGCTGTCCAAGGAATCCAAAAGCAATGAATAGTAAACATGTCAAACAATAAATAAAAAGCTATATGAATTAAAAAATTATTTTGAAGTAACTGTTTTGATAAGACAAATCCCATTTATGAGAAAAATAAGAAAAAATTGCACAAACAAGAACAAGCTTAAAGCCACATTGCATTACTTGTAGCTACTTGTGCCCTCTATATAGCAAACAATGCCTAATCGGTGACCATTGGTCCCCCATGATCCTCTTTTTCTTATGTTATTTGAGAGCTGAGTTGATGAGATAACCACCTGTCCAGTGACCTTGCAGGGTGGTCTAATCCCTCCTTTACACTAGTACAGATGGCCTTTAATAGTTTGAGCGTACATACCTTTCCGTCAAAGTTGGCATATTCAGCGAAGATGTTGGTGGCTTGGTCAGGGAACCGTTCCAGCTGGATCGACAGCGACGACTTCAAAATCTTTGGCTTTTCTTTCACTTCCTTCTTCCCAAACAGGTCCTCAAGTTCCTCATCTTTATAATGAAAGAAAAGGGGGTAAAACATCGTCAAATTAAAACTTGTACATGTATCTCTTTGATGATCATCAATTGTATTTCCTCAAAGTGAGAAAACAATAAAAGACCTGTTCTCTATCATGGATTTTTTTTCCTACTCTTATAACTGTATTTATACAATTTATAGATTGTAAATGCTTCGTTTTGTATTGTATTGTTTTTCATTTTTTATTTCACGGTACACTTGAATGATGTACATGTTCATTCATTTTTACCAATGAATAAACTTTGAACTTTGATCTTTAGAAATACAGGGCATAGTCATATTCATATGGGTCTGTAGTACTGATGGAACTTTTTGTTTGTTTTTTCTTCATTTGGAATCGAAAACATGTTTTTAATGTTGCTTGAAATTCTTTCTTTTTTAATTTTCCTCCATATATTTATCAATCATCAATAACAGGCAACCCTTCTGTTTCTGTAAATGATTCCGGCAATATTTAGAAAATTTAATTCATACAAATACAGGTAAAAAACATAAAATTCATTAAAAGTTATTGATTGGTAAACAATAAATTTTCAAAAATAATACTTAACCTACATGTACATGTACTTTATCAGGCTTGATATATATACAGACATACAGGTATGAAAACAAAAAACATACTCTTGACTTGATTACAAAATATATTCAGGTACAAAGCTAAGGGAGAGGAAGAGGAGAATGGAAACAAACCAGTAGATCTGGCCCTGTTTCATAAAACTTGTAACTAATAACAAGTTATAATAACTGATATACATGTAAGCTCCTGAATTTGTCATGACATAGATATTATGCGTTTGTTATTGGTAACAAGTTTTATATAACAGGGCCATGTTATCTACAATGATGTAACTTGATAGAATATTGTATGTGACCATTTATGAACCTGTAGACCGTTATGTAGAAATTTCTTGAGAAAGATAGAAATAAAGAATTTAAGAGTGACCTAAATTTTAATGATTCATAATTTAAATGTACATGTATGTATAACAAATTACATCAGAATTACGGTAGAAGATCACAATATAGAATGTAATTCAAGTTTAAATGAGGAAGGGGAAGTACTAGAAGGGGGAAGAGCTAGGAGGGGGGAGAACAAGGAGGGGGAGAACTAGGATGGCCTGTACGAAACAAACCATAATCAGGTTTTAAGCTGCGGTGGCAAGACATTGACACGACCTGACACATCCGCCATTGATGACGCACATGAGGACATTACCCTCCGATAGCTCGACTGTTTTCATTATGAGACCTTTCTTTCCGATTTCTCTTCAATTTGTCACATTTTTAAATCAGGCTAAACTGCTGCTGTCCAAAACCGGCTTCCAGGGTTTTCTCCCCTTCCCCCGTATTTCAAAACAGAAGATGTACCAGCTATTTTTTCGGCCTGTCACGGACACTTCTATCCTGTTCTCGTTAATGGCTTATGGCAAGCCACACATGCACATAATTACCGCTAATGATATGCCTCAGTCTCCCTATTCTTTAAGCTTTTATTCTCCCGTCATCATGATTCATTTCTCAACTGGCTTCCCATACATCTTGACAAGGGCAGCCTCTCTTTTGTCCCCATGTCAAGAATCATTGCGTCCTCTTCTCGGGTGCGCGGAACACTGGCGAGAGGGGGGTAATTAATGTCAGACTCATCACAGCAACATGGAAATACTCGACCATTTTTTTTATCTTCTTAATCACCCCGTGGGTTTCTCCACCATGCTTCCTGCCCTAAAGGAACCCCTCTCCTTTTCCCCTTTATTTTCCGCTAATTTGGTAGTTTTTTTCAGGGAGGAAGTCAGCTGAATGGCGGGCGGTGCTGCGCGTGGAGCAGTGCCAGGGCGACATAAGACAAAAATGTGGGGCATGACTGGGGGAAAAAATTATTAACAAAATATTTAGCTTTGGACCAGCAGGCAATTAGGCTATTTATTCCAAGTTTCGAAGATGACTTTCCTCAAGGAAGGCACGTCACTCTAACGATCTGCGACTGGTTATAACGGATGGTTTGTGTCCCTGCAAGGAAATTCAACTCATGCCTGTTGAGACGTTCTATAGTTACCACTACATAAGACTTGTAACATACACTTGTTTCATTCGTAATGAAAGTAACATGTACATGTACATGTAGCTAATTATTATTTCAAAGTGGCAGATTTATTACAGATGGATAACTTTGTCACCATACTGTCACAAACATAATTGTAGCAACTTCTCCCATAAGAATCTGCGCGTAATCATTAGTACATACATGTATGACACAACTTAAATTGGGTATAGATGTAATTGTTTTTAAAAAAAATCATATGTCAAAGTGTTTCCAAAGATTGCAGTCTTCAAAACAATCTACATATACACATTGGCCCATATGCTACTGAAATTTAAACCCAATGCCAGATTTATATTTTTGTTGAAAATCAGAAACTCTGGAAACATCGCCTCTGTGCGATCACATGCAGAGCAGCAACAAGTCGCACAAGCACACTACTCAACAAAATATCGTTACGAGCAGCAAACATCTATGTTTTATTTTATTGGTTTTCCCTGTAGTGTAAATGGCACTCCAAAAATATTGATGATTTTTCAAAATGGTGTTTTGGATGTGTAAATGGGCCTACATGTATATTTGAACTTGTGACATTAACAGTAGCTTTTAAAGGCCATTCTCATTGAAAACATAAACAGCCAAACTCATATCACTACATCTGAAACCTAATTAATTCCATATTGGTCCATCCCTAAAACTCACTTACTGAGTCAACTGCACTTCTTAAACATGTGTATTTAGTTTGGGTTTTTTTTTATCAGGAATGATTTGGCTCTGATCCAATTCGTGCATGCTTTAAACCACTATGACAGGGTATGACCCACTTCATGTTGGTCCCATAGAAGAGTAAAAATACTTCTGGGAATGTTTCATAAAAGACTAAGATCAACTTAAGTTGGACTTGAACTATGGCAGGCCATTCATGCCCCTGGTTCCTCTAAACATTCATGGCATTGGAATGGCCTGCCATAGTTCAAGTCCAATTTAAGTTAAGTCTCTTGTGAAACACCCTCATATATAGTCTTACTAAAAAGTGTTACATCTGAATAATTACTGTAAATATAAGGAATCATTTTATAATTTTTAGTGAGCACATGATTGACAATCTAAATACTTTCTAACATTTTTTGTTTCCCTTGAAAATAGTTTCTCGTTGAAACGTGTACTGTACTAAAGGCAACTGTACATATAATGACCACCTGCCTATCTAAAGACCACTATTCTTGTCTCCCTTGGGTGGTCTTTATAGACAGGTTTCACTGTGCTAGTAACTAATCGACCTTGAACACTTAGTCCTATCTGAGGGACTTGATAACTGAAAATTCATGCCTTACCCAAGGGCAAAAGCGCATGGACTTGGTTTTGAATCCAGGACCTTCCAGTTACAAGACCTCTGCTCTATCACTAAGCCATTACACCTCATCATTATGGAAGGGAAAGATGGCCCCCCAATCCCACCCCAAAAAATATTTTTTTAAAAACAACACAACAACAACAACAACAACAACAACAATATTTTTAAAAAACAAAATTAAATTTAAAATTTAAAATTAAAAGAATTAATAAAAATGTATTAAAAATCCTTGATAAAAAATGCAAGGAAAAGGGAAAATTACCTGGGAAATCAGAGGCCTCCTCTTTCCATTTTATCCTCTGGCATTGAGTTTGTGTCATCCTATCGTGGCGAAGCTTATCAAGACGGACGGCAGTGTTAGAGCGGTGACGGAAGCTATAGTCAAAGCTCGACTCGATCTCGTAAGACTCACCGTAGATTTCAACATCATCGTATCCTGGGTGTGTCAGAAAAAAATACAATTGAAGAACGTTTGATAAACATTTTGAAAACCAGCGTGTCCACACACGAAACAATTTATCCCGAAACTCTATAACGAAACGTTGTATAAAGAATCATCGTATAAATTCCAGGATGTCCACACACAGAAGAAAGTAATCATGAAACTCTACAGCGAAATGTCTGCGCAGTTTGCTACTGCGATCATGAAATGGAAGCGGAAATGAGAGGTCAGGTCTCCTTTCGCTCGAGGTCACGTTAAGCCCCGCCTAGTTATACTGTTCTAGTTCGACTAGTTATACAAGTAACGTCTACACACAAAACATTTCGTGATTAGTTATACATGTACGTCGTATAACGAAACGCATGTTTGGGCATCGTTTAATTATACGACGTATCGTTAGTAAGTGTCCACACACACAATTTCATCTTATAACTATCGCGAAACAGTATAACTATCCCGAAACTATCACACCTAATCACGGAAAATGTTGTGTGTGGACACGGGGATAGATTCATGAACTATTACAATCACAGTAATTTTTTCTATTAAAGGCAGGCTTTACTACTTCAGCTAGAAGCGATTAGACCACCCAGCAAGCCAGCGAGGTCACTGTGAAAGGTGGCTATCTCATTAACTCAGCTCTCATTTAACATAAGAAAAAGAGGATCATGGGGGACCAACAGGCACCGATTGGGGAAGTTTTCTATATAGAGGGAGCAAGTAGCTACAAGTAGAACAGTGTGCCTTTAAATCGTACTAAACATATAGAGTGCACATAACACATGAAAACATATAGGCCCGAATTCACAAAGGAGGTTTAGATTTAACCCAGGCTAAATCTAAACCTGGGTTATTTAGCCCAGGCTAAATCTAACCCACGGTTTAAACCTCGCTCGGTATTCACAAAGCGAGGGTTAAATAACCCATGGTCTAAATCTAACCCACGGTTTAACCCACGGTTTAAGCATGCCTAAGAGAGCAAAAAAATGAACTGAGCATGCGCAAACTTGAAGCATTGAACTGAGCATGCGCGCTCAGTACACTTGGTTACTCCACCTAGTTCACCGTCGTCTGCTAAGTCCAGATTCAGTTGTATTTGGGCTATTACTCTTCGCCTACAAGTAGAGACTGAAAACCGACCGATTCCAAGTTGAGATAAGACTTAAACCACTATTCACATACTAAAACAGTTCTCTGACAGATGTCCTCAAAATATTTCCGCATTTCGCATAAATTACCTCAATAATTCCTCACTATCGTTGTAATTTATGGCCTATAATCGTCCGACATAATTATGATCAGCTGGGCAGCCGCGCCAGAGCGCATTGTTGCTCACAACACACTAAACATCGACAGGAGACTTTTCGTGGAAGAGTCCAAAAAAACCTTCTGTAAACGACCCTTTTACCAGAGTAAAATCTATGATGTAGTGTTCATTTTAGAGCTATATGATCACATTTTCGTTGATTGTTATGATGATTTTAGAGCGTAGGTCATGCACACTTTAGTTTAGCAATTAATCAATCCGAAGTAAGACTACTCCGTAGAGGCAGCGAAAGAGATCGATGACGTTTAGTCCAGAATGTGTTGATGTAGAAAGACGGGGCTGAAAGGTTACGATAAATACTATCTGATGGAAAATACTGGCATTAATGCATAAAATGCATAGATGTATTGAGACAAAAACTGGGCTTACTGGTCATATAAAATATAAGAGGACAGCAAAAACAAGGAAGTCTTGACATGTGATAAAGAATTATTAGGCCTCATTCGGTGGGGGGGGGGGGGGGGGGAGGGGACATTAATTGTTTCTTAGGGGAGGGGGGGGGTTAATTTTGTTCTTAATTTTTCTTAGGGGGGAGGGGGCATTAATTTTTTCTGAATTTGTTTATTTGCTGTATATTAATTCTTTTCTTAGGGTGTTGTTCATTTTTTTCTTAATTTTTCTGCTGTATTTAATTTCTCAAGGGAATAGTGATTTAAACAATAAGAAAAGTCAAACTTTTTTGTAAATTTCGTCTCTATTTCTCACTCATTCACCTTCCTTGTTTTTGTTTGTTGTTTCTCTTTTTTCACCAGCTCTCTACCCCACCTCTCTCAAATAATCTTTTTATTTCGTTAGAACTCCATTTTTTTAAATCCCTCTCATACCCCTTTTCTTTCTCTTTTTTCCTCCACCTCTCTCTCTCACACATACCCTTTCTCCTTCTTTCTTCATCTCTCTCTTTATCTTTTGCTCTCTCTCTCTGGGTGTTTGGATTTAGCGAAACATACTGAATCCATTTTAATTCATGGTGTGTACTGGGTAATTATAAGTAATAGATAACAGCAAATGGTATATTAATAATTAAACAAGATAAACAAAGTAGGTCATTCACTTGTAAAACGTTTACCTCCTAATTTAATGATTTCACGAGAAAAACACACCATCAAACAAGAGAAATGTATATTTAAATATTAACGATTTAATATGGATAATCAAAACAAGTATTCAAGGTTATTGACGAAGACAATGTTGAAGTCGATGATGATGTTAGTGATGATAATGATGACAGCGATGTTGTCAGTGGCGATGGTGATGAAGCAGTCAAATAACGATTTCAGTGATGAGGTCGATGATGATGGAGATGATGACCATTTCCATTTCAAAGTGGTTGGTACCTTTTGCAAAAATGTTTTTGGGAGGAACTATATCAACCATTAGATTTCAAATCATATGGTCTAATTGTTTCAGACCACAGTACTGCATGGGTGTACGTTTCGTTCAGAGTAACTAAAGGGTGAACCAATTCCATATCGGTTATTTAATTAATTGGAATAAAAGTAAATGGGGGGCATCTCCAAAAAAAGGTAAAATTTTCATTTCATTAATAGAGTATCTGTTGTTCCTATTAATAAAATACAGGGCTTGATCTCCACCAGGACTCCTGATGTAGACATGAGTCCCATCAATTGCACCTAGAAAACCTGGCAACCTGCAGTACTGGTAGAACTGCTGCCGTGTTGCTTCTACTTCTTCTCTTGATGTTGGGAACTTCATGAATTGTTCCCTTCTTCTCGCAAACGCTTCTGACACGTCTTTGATAACTCTGCATACAGAAGACTGTGAAAGCTGTGCCTCATCACCATGCATCTTTTGGAATGACCCTGTAAAAAAAAAAATCCTTTTAGTGAAATATCAACTAGTACAATTTCTTACAAGTTACATGGCCAGATCAAAATCTCAAACTGAGAAATGTTTAATGTCCTTAAAATTGTAGAATAGATTTTTTATTAAATCAGGGCTTTCAACCCTCTTGCATTTAGAGGGAGTCTCACGCCACCATGCCCTTCCTCGCACTTTGATGTAGAATCTCCCAGTTTATGAAAAAACCTCCCGCAAAACATGGTAACCACAATTTTACCCTTTTACTTTTTCGCTCAGCCCAGATTAAATAGAATTTTAACATAACATTCCCATACTAAATAAGGTAAATTACTCACCAACAGCATAGAATCGAAGTGCTGTCACTACCTGTATAGGTATTGGGTTGTTTCTGTCTGTCGTCCTCCTCAGCTCTTCATCCACCAAGTTGATGAGGTAGAGCGCTGTCTCTTTGGAAAACCAGGACCTGGTCCGGAATGACTCATCATCATACACTTCAAAAGGGTTCATGGGTCACGAAGGCCTCTCTGAGGTCTGCCTATCAACTCTCTGTTCCGGTCAAGCCGGCGGAGATGGTGAATATATTCAGCCATGCAGTCTCTATCACAACAAAATAGAAAAAAGTGAATTAAAATTAGAACATGAAATGAAAAAATATTATTCGTTTATCAAATAAATCCTAGACCCGATATTACATGTTTTGCATTCTTTGTACTGTAGACAATCTGATTTTGAATAGCTTTTGCAAACTCTAAAAAAAATAGTAACGATAGGCCTAGTCCTAGATCTAGATCTACATGTAGGCTACTTTGATTGCATTAAAGAAAGGAGTGCTATTGTCATTGATCATTGGTATTGCTTGGGTAATTAGGAAAGATGATGTCACTGAACCTCCATAAGAACGTAGGGGCCAATTCCTGTCATGTTTTGTCTAGTGACTTCCGTTAGACCCTACGGCCTAGGTCTAGACCTAGTTCTAGATCTAACAGTTAGACTAGGACTAGATCTAGATCTACTAACTATTTTGAAAAATATTGTAGAATCTATTCCATTTCAATTTCTAAATCTAGGGTCTAGATCTAGACTAGATCTAGGTCTAGATCTACACCTTTTACAATAATTAACAAAACATTTTTTATAAATTCATGCCATGGTTTGGCGTGCTTTGTCCTTTGACTAATTTCTTGAGACTGAGGACTAGATCTAAATTAGATCTAGGTCTACGCCTAGCCTAGCTAGGGCTAGGCCTACGTGTTTGGGTGTATCACCACCACCGACTTCGAGCTCAAGCTCAAGTCTTATTCAGTCAGTACCGAGTGTCAGTGTAGGCCTAGTAGACTACTAGAGACTAGTCTAGATCTAGGTCTAGACCAGGCCTCTGTATATAGTAGGCCTAGACTAGACTAGTAGTAAAATCCATCAGCGTGGAAGAATTTTCATTTTCATTTCAGCATTTTTCGTTCTCCTCCGTTGGATGAGAAGCAGCATCAGCAGAGCAGAAAATGCAAATGGAACTGTCGCTACCCCCCCCCCCCCCCCCCCCCCCCCCCGAGGCCAGGAATGTCTCAAATGTCATGATCAACATATTTTTCTTCCCGAATCACACAATTGTTTGATGTTATAACTTATTTCGTATTGTTTAGCTGGCACATTCGCAGTTATTGCGAAATTGCCTCGCCTCGCAGGATTACATAAACAACACAACACAAATACACATGCATGGGTCCGAGCTGCGTTAGGTCTTGCGACAATGTTCGCAAAGGCTGTGCAACTTACGATTAGATTATTATTCGTGCACTTTTTACGCACATAAAACATGTTCAATTGTGCTTTCATTGTAGCTGAGCTGAGAATATGGTACAAATATGTTGTGAATAACTAAAAATACTTACAATGTAGGCTATCACAGTTGAAAAAACAGCAACTTTGTGAAGGTCTCTTCACTTTGTTTCACCACAATTTTGTCAACAAAATTTGTACGATCGTCTGCGCTAAAAAGCCAAAGCTCACTGGTATGACGTCATATGACGCGTTAAACCGTGGGTTAGATTTAGCCCGCTGTTTTAAACCACCCTTCTGAGCAGGTTAAAATTATGACGTAATATGACGCGATTTAGCCTGGGTTAAATCTAAACTTCCTTTGTGAATACCAAAATAATGACCCATGGTCTGAAGCTCGGTGTTATGACGTATTATGACGCGATTTAGCCTGGGTTAAATCTAAACCTCCTTTGTGAATTCGGGCCATAATGTTTGTATGCACCTCCTGTTGGTTGGCTTGTTTTATCTGACTGCTAAGAAAGCATGTATGCTTGTAAGTAAGCAAGCAACTAGGGGACTGACAGCTTTAAATCCTCTTCGTGGGACTTTGTAATGAGGATGAATGCATTACGAGGCATCGGATTGGTTTCAAACCTGGGACCTTCTGGTTACGAGACCACTGCTCTACCACTGAGCGATCACGCCTCACATGGTACCATGCTCATCTACGCACACCAAAAAGGTTTGGGAGTTTTTAATTATTCAATTTTTAAATTCTAATTTAAATCAATTTATTTCTTCAAAGCAATTAGCAAACTTCTTATGAAATTGAATTGAAGAGAAAAGCTGTTATACTTTTGAGAAGTGGTCATGGAAAATCTAGTTTTAAGAATGAAAGGGGCATGAGAAATATTCTGCTATTTTTCAACTGTGAATAAAACCTAGTGAAGGAAAAAATAGGTAACACTTTAATCACAGAGATGAAATTTTAATGCATTTTCATTTTTACCAATTTACATGGCATAGCATCAAATGCTGTTAAGAAAACGTTTAAACCAAAAGGCCTACTTTCCCATCCTCAGTCAGTTACAAATATTTCCCGCCATATTTTGTGTGTCATTCTCAATAAAAACTGTGCCCCATGGGCTGTATTGATCTCCATATACAATACACACACACTGAATACCATGCTCATCTTGCATCATTACCGGTTATATAGGCCTAAAACAACCAAGGGCAATATGAAAACAGACAAATACAAAAAGAAAGGAAAACGTTGTGCTCCTGTTTAATTTGATCTCGTATTTGACTAATGACTCATTCCGGACCCATCCTCTCTTCTTTTCTTTCTCTTAAGAGAAATCCCAGAAGTATGCCCTCAGGGTGGGAAGTATGCGCATGGACGCAGGAAAGGGAAAGAGAAGGCCTGCCTTCATCAGCTCGAGATTGCCAAATAGCACACTATTTCTGATTTGGGAAATAATCCTGAAGTTACAAATCGTGTCTTCATCAGCTCGAGACGTGACCTCGAAACTCGAAATTCAAGCTCGAGAAATTAGCTCAAGATATTTCGCTCAACGTTCGCGCATAGTGCGAGTCTTCGGGCCGGTGAAGATGCACCGGACAAATAGCGGGATATTTTGCAAACTAGCCCAAGATATCTAGGGATGATTATCTCAACCAATTATCAGGCTAATTGCCTGATAATAACTTCTGGCTGATGAAGACGCAAATTAACTGGATAATTTGCGATCGGGATAGTTCAAATAGCGGGATATTTGTCAATCTCGAGCTGATGACGACAGGCCTAGCGAGAGAGAGAGACAGAGGATCAATAGCGAAATGGGGGCAAGATCAATTAAGTTCAAGTTCAAACAAGAAAGCGATAACGCCACAGCTCCGGTGGTGCCGCCGCCACTGTCAGGCGAGACCCCAAAACAAATCCAATTATAACAGCAGCGCAAACAAAGGAGGGTGCTCGTCGCCGTCGCAATGACACGTTTTTTCGCTGGCCCCGTTGGTGATGCGGTGGCACGCTTGATTAACGGTTGTGATGATATGGTTTATGTAAATGTACTCATGTACTCCAAGATCTGAACATCTGAAAGTATGACTTTATCAACATGAGATGCTTAAGTTACTGGTGTCAAACGGGTTAACACATTGAATCATTCTAAGCTTGACATATAATCTTAGAGTGTAACAAACATCGAGACAAATACATGTATTAAGAAAACTTTTCTCTTTGTTTTAAAGAAAATGTAGTGGGTGTTTTGTTAAATACCTGTACATAAAAAAACATGGGAAATATATTTGTTTCAAAACATTATCAAACACTTTTCCTTTGAACTTTATATTGTGTATTTAACTAAAAATTACAAACAGTAAAATTAACAGTAATTCATTTAGCTTGGACATATTCATTTATCCAAGAGAGAACAATCAATGTGTAGTAATGACAGCACAAGCTGCAAAGAAATGGAAAAATTTACAAATCTAGAAGCTTTAAGCACAAAAAAAAAACAGAGACAAAAGAAAAGGAGAGAGTAAGAAAGAAAGAGAGGGGGAGCGATATAGGTAGAGAAAGAGAGAGAGAGAGAGAGAGGGGAGAGAGAGAGAGAGAGAGGGACAAATGTGAGATAGAGAGGAGGAGATAGAGGGAAGGAAAGAGAAAGGAGGTGGTGGGCATTACTTAAGAATTCATCAGAAACAAACCGAAATCAAGAGATAAAGGGAAACAGAGGGAAAGAAATAGAGGGAGACATAGAAAGAGAGAGATAGGAAAGAGAGAGAGAGGAGAGAGAGGAAAGAGAGAAAAAGAGAGTGAGAGAAAAAGAAAGAGAAAGAAAGAAAGAGAAAGAAAGAAAGAGAGAGAGAGGTGGTGGACATACAGTAACTTAAGAATTCATACAGAAACAAACTAAAATCAAGAGATAAAGGGAAACAGAGGGAAAGAAATAGAGGGAGCAACAGAGAAAAGGGGAGAAAGTGAGAGAGAAGAAAGAGAGAGCAAAAGAGAGAGAGAAAGAGACAGAGAGGGAGACACAGGAAGGTGGTGGGAACAACTTCAGCATTCATCAAATCACCACACCACCAGCTATCCATCCATCCATTCAAAGCACCTCTCCTTTTTTTTGCATATTTATATCTTGGTGCATTTAGGCTGGTAATTATCCCCACACAAGTGCTCCTCCCCCCTCCTCCCCCCATCCGATGATTTGATTTACTGGCTTCATTATTCAACCGATAGCCACCCATCACAACGAACGGGCGTGTGTCGTTTTCAAGGAGGAGAACGTGTCCTGCATTTCTGACACCAACCGATCCCATTCAGACCATTAAAAACTAGATAAAACCTTTTGAGAGGGGAATAATATTTTGTTGTGTCTAAAGGTGCGTTAAAGCGATTTTTTGAAGCTAGAATCACAAACATGTGTAACAATACGCATCATTTTCAGCATTCATGTTTGTGATTTTAAACATGTTTATTTTTAAGATCAACAAAAAATTGCTTGAACGCAACGGTGTTTTAAACTAAACGTCTTTGAAAACCATGTTTCTAGGTTGAAAAAGTGTCGCTTTAACGCACCCTAAATGACATACATGTATAACAGAGTTGTATAATGAAATGAAGGTTTGAGCTATGTTTGGAATGAAAAAAAGAAGAAGAGAAACTGTTTACCTGAGGAGGGGGGATAGGGGGTTAACTTTGAACGCATCAAGATGTGTGGATCAAGAGTGCCGCGCGGAGCTTGCACAAAAATTGCACAGCCAGGTGCGATATAAAAAAAATCAGTCATAAACATGTGACTTAAATACAGGTTTGCCTTTTGCTTCATTCTTGAACCTTCTTATAATACAGATTTCCTACGCATATTTTTCTCCTGGTGTGAATGGCCTGTAGAGACAGAAAGAGAGAAGTTTGAAGAGAGAAATCACAAGGGCAAGGAGAGACGCGTATCCATTAAGTAAGGATAAATACATTACACCATGCTTGTATCAATTGCAGTCCATCACAAAATGAGTTGTCATCGGCCAAATAATTTGTTGTCTTAATGCAAGCAGTAGCACTTAACCCTTCATCTGCTTTTTATTTTGTTTTTTGAAGTTCTTGTTTTTGGATCACTTGCGATCCATCACAAATAAGTTGTATGAGTTGTCATTGACCAAATAATTTGTTGTCTTACTGAAAAGCAGTAAGACACCTAACCCTTCCTCTGCCTCAGTCTAGTTTTGTTTACAGTTCTCAAAGGTGCTAGAGGTGGTACAATATTTGCTACCGGAAAAAAAAAAAATTCCACCATTTATATTTTGTCCCAGATATATGTATGTAGGGTTAGGACCACATTTAAGCTACATGTAGGTTTACCATCAGGGTTAGGAATAGTTCTGAATAGTTAGAAAATCAACTAAGGAATTGACTGCGAGTTAAGTCTTGTTGAGCATGTATTGTGGGAAGATTTAATTTGATATCTGATGCTTTGAAACACCTACCGGTACTTGTATGTAACTCTGAAAGTGCTCTTTTTGCGAGTTCAAATATGGTCTCTATACCCATAGAAACCTATCACTCCACCTCTCTCTTTCAATGTGATACTGTTCACCTCTATACCTGCGCGCTCTTTCTCTCTTTCTCTCTCTCTCTCTTTCTCCTTCTTTTCCTCTCACTCTCTTTCCCTCCTTTTCTCTCTCTCAATTGCATATTGCTGTTTTACTCTTGTATTCCCTTCTCCTGCAATTTTGATTCTTCCATAGTATTTGTATGGTGGTGTGACCAAAGTTTGCGCGTGACCAAAGTTCACTTTCTCAAAAAGTCGGTAAGATTTAGAAAATCTGATATCACCAATGGAAAGAGGATCATAAAATTACCCAGAAACAAAATTTTCTTTGGAATTGGGTGCGAAATTGTGAAAATATTGACAAAAGATCGGCAAATTTTGATGTTTTTTTGCATCCGTTCCGAAAAATCATCAATTTACCGATAAGGGCCTGGAAATCTTCATTTTGAGAGCAGAAATCCTCAAAATTGTAAGTAAAAAGTGGTACCAACTGATTGTATGATATCTTGCCTTTCAAATTATGATATTACCTTATTTTTTATGGATCGCATTTGTTGATAAATCAACTGTAAACCCCTGTGCATGAAGTTAGGTCTCATTGTTTTTATGACTTTTTTAGATGCAGCGCGCACGCAAGATCGGACATCGTATTTTTTTATCGCAATATCTCCAAATCCTTCAACGATAAATAAATTGTCTAATTGAACCAATCTGTAGTAAAGAACTTTGCCGTCCATCTGGTAATAATTGAAATAAATCAATTTGTGTAGAATATGAGAAATCAAAGATCGAATATCACATTTTGTAATATGTTCTAAAATGTCCGCGAACTTTGGTCACCCCTCCATACTGATCAAAGTTTTTATAAATATCTATGAATCATTCAAAGTCAAAGCATAATGTTATGACTCTAATGAAAATTACAATAGTTCATTTTTTGTCTTACTTATCTTTGCCATTGCAGTCAGCATAAGTATTACTCATAACAAGTTTCACTTTCCAAAAGGAACACAAATTAAAATCCACAATTTTATGAAACTGAATTAATTAAGTCCAAACTTTCACTTTTTGAATGGAAGAGAATAAGAAGAAATATCTTCAAAAACAATTAGGCCAATTTCCATCCCCCTCCCTCTTATTTCCACCCTTGCCTGCCCATTTGTATTAAAGCGATCCCAAAGAATCATTTATTTCAACATTGATATCTGAGGATAATGCCATTTATCAAACAAAATGCCACTTAGAAGAAAAAAAGTAATATGATATGATTATTATAACTATGATCATTATCATTATCATTATTATTATCATCATTATTATTATTATTATTGTTATCATTATTATTATTATTATTATTATTATTATGTTGTTGTTGTTGTTGTTGTTTTGGGGATGTTTATAGCTTGTCCATTTCAAATTGTATCAGTTGATTATTTGTGGGGCATAGCAGGGGGCATCAGCCCACCAGAGCTTTTCGGCCTGAGCTGCAGTTTGGATAATTCTGTCTTTCTTCCTGCTTATTGCGCACATTTCAAATGTATCTCTTTTTTTCTCTCTCTCCTCCTCTTTGTTGGAGGCATAACGGCTGCAATAATTCTGACTAATGATCATTTACCCATGAAAACCCAAGTACAAAAAAAAGTCTCACGACTCTCAAAAATCTTTCTCTCTTTCGTCTATGTTAATTCTTCTCTCTTTCTTTTACCTCCCTAAAATGCTGTATTAGTACCCATTCTCCCTATTTACAGATTGGATTAAGACGAATTATAATTACAAACCATGAAAAGACATGCATTTAAGCATCCGTCAGCCTGTCAGCAAGGCAGAGACGGCCCTATCAATTTGACCCGTTTAACACCACAAATGCAGACTGACACGGCATATTATCAAATTATCCCAGGGAACCTCTACATTAGACCCATTCACACTGCAGAAAAAAAAACTATCTTAAAAAAAGGATCAGCCTTTATAACTACAGTGTAGCATTCACACTACTGGAAAAAAACCATAAATAAACATCAGTGTGTGCCAATTTTTTGTTTTGTTTTGTGTTGTGTTTTTTGGGTGAAGAGAATCACATGAGGAACTTTTTTAAAATAATTTACCAGTGTTACAAGAGTGAGTATTCACAAGTAAAATGCAAAAACTGGTGGAGTTTTTTATGTTTGTGGGGGCATGTACATTTAGTCGCAAAGCAACTTCCATTGAAACTTTGATCGCAACAAAAACTCAACGGTTTTTGCTTGCAGTGTGAAAGCCCCTAGTCATGCGTGTTCCTAATTCTCACTCTGAGGGGTGAAATAAAGAATGGCCAGTCTGAAATTGTCACAAGAAATTACAGATGATGGCATTTCGAGAGTAGGACCGAGCCCTATTGAAGACAAAGAATAACACAATCCATTCTTGGTTTGGATTATTTCCTCTTTTATGTCCATTCTCCCTCAGTATTCCATCATTCTGTCTGACATCATTAAGAGAGAAATGTCCATCTTTTCTTGTTGGTAATGCAGCAGGTTGCTCTCTCTCTCTCTCTCTCTCTCTCTCTCTCTCTCTCTCTCTCTTTCTCTTTCTCCTTATCTCTCTCTCTCTCTCTCTTGGTCTCCTTCTCTATCTCTTTCTTTCTCTTTTTCTATTTCTCTTTCTCCTTATCTCTCTCTTGTTCTCCTTCTCTATCTATTTCTCTCTCTCTCTCTTTATTTCTCCCTCTCACTCTCTTTCTCTTGCTCTCCTTCTCTATCTCTTTCTCCCTCTCACTCTCTCCTTCTCACTCTGATTCTCCCTCTCACTCTCTCACTCTCTCTCTCACTCTCTCTCTTTCTCTCTCTCTCTCTTTCTTTCTCTTCTTCTCCCACTCTCTCTCTCTTTCAATTTGTATCATAATTTTTTTGTCAAACCCCCTTGCCTTTGTGTATGAGCAGGTTAAACAATGGGATTGCATTTGTAGGGCTACTTGTAAGCCAAAATTAAGCCCAACTGTTCAGTGATTTATAGAAACGATGATAACGATAAGGCCTCAAAAAAGAAGATGTTGTAGTGCCCTTAAGTTGCCAGAACCTGGGTCAGTCGGTCGGATATCTTTTTTTTTTCCTGTCAAAACAGCGACCGTTGCCCGAGAAACTCAAAACCGGTAACGTCGCCCAAATCTTGCTGGTTTCTAGCTGGTGTAGTGCATGGTATATACACGCACACAAGGTCGGGGTCTACTTGTTAGGCAAGCAGGATTTCAGATTGAGGGCAGAAGACGAGTCAGAATTTGGGAATCATTTGATGATTTTATGCATCTTTATCCCGTTTAAACAAAAATAATACTTTTTTTTTCTCTAAAAAACGGTAAAAAAAAACGTTATTAAAAAGCCGACCGTAGATTTTAAGATTTTTGGGTCGGTCGCAAAGGGGAATACAACATCCTGAGCAGATTAAGCATCCTCTGTGATAGTTGACCCTAGATATCCGAATTGATCAACAGTTTCAAGCCAGTGTGTTGTCAGGGAACTGAGCTCATCTGGTGTTCCAGCAATCAGGTCAATGTCTTCCATCTCAGATGGGTGACAGATCTGCCTCCGTTGCTGACTGAACTCTAAAACCCTCAAAGAGCTTCTGTCATGACATATATTTCAAGAAAATGTTAAAGATGGTGGTTGAAAGCAAACAATCTTGCCTGATGCAAACTTTGGTGGAAAACTAATAACTCATCTCTTGTGAAAGACAGCACTTAAAGATGCTTTGTAAAGGGTCCCACTGGCATTAACAATGCCTTTGCTGATGTTAAACTTGCGAAGAACCCCTATCACTCCAGCCTACCAGACAAGGTCAAATGCTTTCTTGAAAACTATGAAATTATGGAAGAGTGCCTTCTGGTCAGTCCTGAATTTCTCACTTAGAATCCTCAGATTATAGATTTGCTCCACCGTGTTTCCTATGTGCAATGATCCTTTCTACTTGTGGATGGAGTCTACTTAGGATCACTGTCAGGTATATCTTGTGGGGATGACTGATCAGACAGATTGTACTGTAGTTGCTACAGGACTTGAGGTGCCTTTCTCTAGGAGTGGTATGATGATCGACCTAGACCATGCACCAATTGTCCACGCCTTATTGAAGAGTTTGTGTACGCCTCAATTGTGGTTTGCCTACCATGTTTGAGGAATTCTGTTCTGAAACTCTATGTACCTGGTGCAGCCATATTTTTTTACTTGCACCTTTCAATTGTTACTGTTTATACTTTATAACAACTTCACCGTCGGCCATTGACTGCATGTGCATCCCATCCCAGTATAGCTTCGAGAGTGAGCTGCAAAAGGGTTTTGTGCTTCAAACTTCAAACAGCTACATGTACTTCAACATCAGGCCGAATAATTAGTGGGTCTTCCTTCTGCTCAGTAACTGTGACTGACCTCAGCTTACCTAGCAGTTTCTGATCCGATATCAGTTGGTAACTATAGAGTTCATCGCAGTATGCCTTCCACCTTCTCAGAACATCCTTTGTTTCTGCAAGGAGGTTGCCATTTCTGTCTTTTATAACAATCAATCTTGTTTCCTTTCCTTTGTTCTAGTGAGGTCTCCTATTGTTTTCTAGGCTGCTGCAGTGTTGTTACATTTCATGTCCTTGTTAATTTTTTTGGACTGGTCAGTGATCCACTTTTCATTGGTTCCTTTGGTTTGGTTGCTTGCTTAACTGCTTTGTTGGATGATTGACTACATGTATATGCTTAACAGTCAGTGTCACTGAGGAACATTTTCTTCTCCAACTGTCATACAACTGCAACACCTCATCAGTCATCCATTTGTTCTTCTTGACCCTTGCTCTTCCAAGAACCTCCTTTGTATGTAAGTTCTCTACCACTACACTTTTGTGCAAGGTGACAAAAGGAGGATTAGAATTCTACAGAAATATTTTTGAAGTGTTGGCACACCAGTTAAGCACATCCTGCTCTTTATTTTGTACAAGGCCCTGGCATAAAAGCAACTGCGATTAATCACGACTTATACATGTACCGGTATGCGTTTGATATCAATAGCAACTGTGTACAGATGAGAAAGGAGACTGCAAACTTGTGATTGATTGGAGGACTTACAAATGTACAATTGTTTCAGATTAATTAATCACAACTCTTTGTAAGATGGGGCTCAGGTATTAATGCAACAGCTAAATCTCTTTCAAACTGAGCCAAGTAATCAGGGTTGTACAGAAACAAAGATTACTACAACAAACTCAAGATCAGACCAAAGTAGGTCTACAAAACACTTCGAAGTAGACCACTCTTAGATCGTTTCATGCTTCCAAATCTTGAACTGACATGGACAATACATTTGTATGTATTCCCTTTCAGGAAATGTCAAAAACTAATACTTGACAATCCTGGCCACATATACCTTTATTGAACTGAAATCACAGCTTGCGTTTTCAGTGGCTTAGTGGTGCCTAGTCACATATTGAACTAATCATCTTGTAATCACGTCTTTAATCAAAGAATGTTCAATATCTGACAAATACTTCTATTTTGTTTTGAACTGTCATATTGTTGTTAATTCAAGGATATTCCTCATAACAATTCTTGGCACCAAACACGGATGTGTCACAAAATTAGCAGCAGAGGGTGCGAAAATGTTTGTTCTCGCTGTTTCCATGTATCTTGTTTATTTTGGGGCTGTAAATTAATCACTTATTGAGTCAAAACACACACAAAAGTGAGCAACTCTCTAATCCCTTAATCAAAAACACTGCTTTTCTATACTAATTACTATTTTCTAAATCTTTGACATGCATATAGTTTCTGTCCATGTATAATATATATTTCCAGATAGGGACTTATTATTAGACAAAAATGTAGCAATGAATGTAGTAAATACTAGCTTTGTAATAATTTGAAGAAGAAAAAGCTAATTAATTTGTCTCTCGGAATAATAATGCCCTGAGCAAGAAGAAATTACAAGTACATACCTTGGTCATTATCAAAACTGTCAAACTGGGCCTTATTTGATTTTCTCTTCTCTTCCATCTCCTTCTTCTTCTGTGGCCAGTCTAGTTCTTCGTTCATGATGGCCATCTCGCACATTCCTGTGTCATCACTCGTAATGAAGGAATGGCGGATGTGAGCAATTATGAAGGCAGGGTCATCTAGGAGAGCCATGATTGGTTGATCACAGCTAGGCAAGACAGAATGCTCCAATCACATGGGTTGGGGTATGTCAAGGGAGACAGAAGCAACACTTAAGGTTTCTGAGGAGAAAGAGGGTAAGAGTTGATTAAGTCCAAATCTTTCAAAACCTGAGGTAAATTGAACAATGTCAACCATGTACGTAAAAAATAATTACCTAAAGGTTTCGGATAACATTCTAAACATCAGTAGTAACCCTGTAACCGATCTTGAGCCGATCAGGTGAAAATCAGATAATAAATTTTGATCGCCGATCAATAAAAATGATCAGAAAAAAATTGGCAGATTTTTTTTTTTTTTAAATGCCTCTTCTCTTTAATAGGCTAATATTATAATTTTCAAAGTCATTAAAACTAAAAGGCACTTAATATCAACAACTCTAAATGACAAAATAATCCCAGCTATGCAAAGTCTGTTTGTCGATTACTTTTGCCGATACCGATCAAAGGTGCGAGGGTTTCGCTCAGATCTTCCGATCCGATCAAAGCCCCAACTTACAGGGTTAATCAGTAGACATGCATCCACTATTGTTAAAGATTTGAGTCCCGGATAGCCTGTGTTGATAACCTCGTCAGAAGCATAGGCACACAGGAAAGAGATTTTCATGGACAGGAGCTTTTTTATACATAGTGAAATTCTTACTAATACAATGTTTGAAACGCTGGTTTAAACCCACGCATTATGAAACAGAGCATACAGCATTGTGAAGTTAGCAATCTTAATCGTAGATCCTCATGAAATTCATGCAAGTAATTCACATTATTAATTGAGGATGATCATTACGGTCAATAACTTTATAAGGGGATTCACTAGGTACAGACAGGAAGGATTAGATCTCAGACAGGAATTGGGTTAAAACACCTTTAATAAGGCGACAACGGCCTAGAAACAACAATCAGAATATTACAGACAACAGTCCATTTTCTAGTCTCTCGATCACGATCCCGATCATCTCGGTCTCGGTATCGGTTCAACGATATCAATCCCTATACTCTCCCCCACCAAAAATACCCTACGGGGTTTTTTTTAAATATTATTTTTAACATTTCCAAACTGCTCATAAAACAAGCCAAATCTCGCCCGAGACATATACACGTGAAGCAACAATATCGCAACCAAGCGCGCGTACAGACAAAACATACGACCACCAGTTCTCTTAATATGCTGTGATCGCTATCGACTGTTTTTATGTTGAGTTCAGGATAAATCTATATATTCAGTTCGCTTGTCTGCGCAAGATACCATCATTACCCAAAAATGTACACTGTAAGAATAACGAACACCGCACCCCAAAAGGATAGCTTTTCCCCGCAAAACAGAGATGCAAAGTGCATAATGTCAAACACCAACAAGAAAAAACTTCCAATACAGATTATCGTCTTAACCTGTTCAAGCATATCCATGAATACCTTTTAAAAAAAAATCAAAATAAGTAACACCGCACCAGCACAGCTGAGTGCTCTTTTGTTTGATTTCTTTCTAAAAGAAATAACTCGTAGACAAATTTGTAATTTAGCCCTACCTACATGGCTACAGTGTAGGATGTATGTCAACTAAACATACTTCATATCCTCTATTAATGTAAATCCGGTCAGCAGGTCCGGCAAAAAACATTTAAATATATATAACAATATATATACATATTGTTATACCCGATTTCGGGTCAGATATAGTGTTTACCAAAGTATACATGTAGGATGTTAGCGAAACTAACAGCTGTATATGTGTAAATTATAAACTACACTCAATTGGTAGTTCTTCTGTTTCGTTTATCTTTTGGAACACAAATTCTGTGTATATACTGTATAACAATTTCATGTGCACAAAAATTCAGTGTACATGTATAACTCTTAGTAAAACACTAGATGCAATGACAGAAAATTCACAGGGAATCACAAGTTTATATACAGTTCCAATTTTCAACAATTCCCAACCGGTTGTATTTATCCTTTAACTGTAAAGATAAGGATCCGACATGTTAATATTAGTCATCAAACACTTCTGAAGAGTGCATAATTCTGCATGAGCCAGAAATAAAGCACATGGGTATGCACCAATAAATGGTTGACATTAACATACAACATCAGTTGAAATAAGAGTCTGTTAGAATCTATATTAAGAGTCCAGATCAATTAAAACTTAGCGTCCATTTCGTTTCCATCGCGATCCATAGCCCGAATGTGACAGTCCCGCTCTCGACCAAACTGCAATCTTACTCGGCTATAGAGGTAAGTCAATGTAATCGCGGGTCGCGAACTTCCAACCAGTCCTGATCCAATATGTCACAAAAAGCGACAATTTTTTAACAGTGTTGGTAACATGCGAAGTCTATGTTCGAAGTAATTAGCACCCTTTCAATTGGTCCACATGAACGATGCGAGTCACCTTCTTGTTGGCAGCGTTCACCACAAGGAAATTCACTGGGGTTAGTTTTTTCTGCACAACAAACGGCCCAGTCCATCGTGGTGCTAGCTTAGCTGAGAAGTTCTTTTTCGCATTTGACAGAGGTTTAGTCTTCACCATGACTTGGCTTCCTTCAGTGATGCGGCACTCATCACGGCTCTGGTCGTAATATTGTTTGGAGCTACTAACAGCGCGTTGACGATTGTGTGCGATTTCTTCTTGCGTAGGAATGTCTTTGTTTCCCTCAGTCTGCAGGCGGTTGGTCAAGGGAGAAGCCAAGCGCCGTCCAAACATAACTACTGATGGTTCTACACCAAGTGTGTCATGACTACTGCTGTTCAGGGCAAACGCGAGTTCAGCGAGATGAACATCCCACTGTCGATGATCAGATCCGGTGTAAGCTTGAAGCATGGCCTTGATGTTACGATTCACCCTTTCGACCCAGTTCGTTTGGGGGTGATATGGCGTGATAAAGATCTGCTCTATCCCCCAGTCTGTGCAGACAGCTCGCAGAACCTTCCCTCTGAATTGGGGGCCATTGTCCGAGAGCAGGGCTCCTGGAGGTCCATATCTGCAGAACAGCTCCCTCACTAGAGTGGTTGCAACCGACTGGCTGGTAGCTGACTTCAAAGGCAGAATCTCCACAAACTTTGAGAAATGGTCGACGGCCACCAGAATATACTCATGCCCAGCATATGACTTTGGTAAAGGCCCCATGAGATCTACACCAACCTTTTCCCAAGGCCTCGAGGAGGTACTAGACAGCATCTTTCCTTGACGTCTCTGGTAAGAAGGCTTTGTTTGAAGACAAACCTTACAACTGCGAATAAAGCTTCTTACAGACTGCGACATACCACTCCACCAGAGACCCATTGACTTCAACCTTTGAAGTGTCTTCTTTCTCCCAAGATGCCCAGCTATTGGCTTGCAATGACACTCAACTAACACTGCATTCTGAAGCACCTTCGGGATAACTACACATTCATTCTTATACAACACCATTTCCTTCAAACTGAAATCTGAAATCTTCTGAACAGGACCTTGATCCTCCCCACCACCATTCTTTTGCTTTTCAAGGATCTGAATGACTGGCAAAAGATCTGGGTCACTCCGTTGGGCCCTCAGGACAGAATCCTTTGTCAAATCCAAAGGAAGAACGACTTCATCCGTGGCCTCTGACTTGCCAACACAAGATGGGCAAGAGTATTTGTCTACATCCTCCGCCTCTTGAGAACCAATATGGACACAAACCTGGTGATACCACTTATCACAATCATCACATTGTACCCAACCAACCGACTCATCATCTGGGGAAATGCAATCACTGGCCGCACATAAGTCCTTTTCATGTCCGCCACAGACTTGATTCGACAAAACCCTGCTTACAACTCCCACCAAAGGGGCAACACCTTTCTCAGGAATCCTAGATAGTGCGTCCGGGACATGATGCTGCTTTCCAGGCCTATATATCACCTGAAACCGAAAATCCTGAAGCCTCAGAATCCAACGTGCAAGTCGCCCATTTTGCTTCTTCTTCCGAAATAACCAGCAAAGTGCCTGGTGGTCCGTTATAACACGACACTCTCTACCTTCTAGATATGGCCGCCATTTCTCTAGGGCCCATACTACAGCCAAACACTCCTTCTCAGTAGTACTATAATTCCTTTCTGCAGCAGACAAAGACCGACTTGCATAGGCGATAGTTCTCGTCCCAGACGGTTGCTGCTGGATCAGGACTGCACCGACCCCAACATTGCTGGCATCTGTGTGTACAGCAAACCTGGATTCTTCATCAGGGTAGCCTAATATTGGCTCAGTGAGGAGGCTCTCCTTCAAGGCCTGAAAAGCACGAGTGCAGTCAGCAGTCCAATTCCAGGGAACACCTTTCTTCTTCAATCCATGAAGGGGTGCAGCAACATCTGAGAAGCTAGGAATGAATTTCTGATACCATCCGGCCATCCCAAGGAACCTCTCTAATTCCTTGATCGACCTAGGTTGGGGATAGTTAACAATGGTAGACACCTTCTCGGGGTCCATCTTGAGTCCATTTGAGCTGACAACATGCCCAAGATATTTCATTTCTTGGCAGGCAAACTGACATTTCTCAGTATTTACGGTCAGACCCGCTTGTCTTAAGCAACAAAAGATCTCCTGAAGATCAGAGATGTGTTGTTCAACATCCGGAGAGAAACACACAATGTCGTCCAAGTAGACATAGCAATTTCGCCCTATCAGGCCATCAAGCACCTTGGACATCAACCGTTGGAAACTGGCAGGACCATTCACCACACCGAAAGGAAGGACCTTGAAGTGGAATAGACCCCTATGACAAACAAAAGCAGTCTTCTCCTCATCCTCACCTGCAACGCCCATCTGCCAGTATCCACTGCGCAGATCTAATGATGAGAAAACCGAGGCACCATGCAGAGAGCTCAAAATGTCATCCACTGTAGGCATGGGGAAGGCATCAATCTTTGTCACTGTATTCAATTTCCGGTAATCGACACACATCCTGTACTTCCCGTTCTTCTTAGGAACCATCACTACAGGAGCGGCCCAAGGTGAATCTGAAGGCTCAATCTTCCCCATGTCCAGAAGCTTATCCAACTCTTCATCAAGAGCTTGTCTTTTCTCAGGACTCACCTTGTACGGGTGAGAGCGGATGGGGGAAGCCCCTCCTACATCAATTCTATGAATAGCCATGTTCGTATGACCAGGTACCTCACTAAACACAGTTGGGAAGTCTTGAAACACCTGATCTAATTTCAGTCTATCTGTTTCAGTTAGATCAAGTTTCTTCATCTCATCCTCAGCGTGGAGATAAGTATCGACTTCTTCTCCAACATGTGACATCTCCTGCCCTCCATTCAACGAGAACTTAAATGGCCGCTCATTGGCCCCATTACTACTTGTGCTATAACTACGACTGCCAAAATCTATGATAAGTTTCACCTTTTCGGCAAAGTCAGCACCAAGGAGGACAGGTACTGGGAGCCTACCAACCACATGAAAGACCTCAGTCGCAGTGCTGCCTCCTAGACCCACTTGCAGGGATGCTAAACCATCAGGCACTAAGGCAGTTTCATTGATCATGCCTAACACCCCTTCAGTTTCACGAGTAACCTCTACCCCTAACTCCTTACACAATTCAAAGGTGACCAAGGAAACCTCTGACCCCGAGTCCAGCAGGGCTCGGGTCTTCACCACTCTGCCATCTAGACCCTGAACAACAACATCTGCAATTGTAGCATCACCCCTATCCTTTGCAATGAAATTGCACCTTGGCGACGGTTCTCGAGCAAAGCCTTGTGGAGGTCCACCCTGGAAACTCGACCCAGTGGCCCCCGGAGGTACCGGACAGTTGGCAATTCTGTGCCCGAGCTGGCCACACCGGTAGCAAGCAGCATTAAAGGATCTACGTCCAGGGGGGTTACTGCTTGCACCTGTCCGTCGTGGAGTGGAGGGATCACTCCCTGAGGTCGCGTTACCAGCATAATTCGCCCCTCTCTGGATCATTAACTCGTCCGCCTTGCGCGCAACTACCATGAGGGATGTGGCTTGTAGCTCCCTCAGTTTCAACCTCAACACTTCATCGGGTACTCTCTCTAAGAACTGGTCTATCATGATCAGATTGAGCCCCTTAGAGACTTCAGGCATCTCTATTGCCTCCTGGGGTATTTCCACCCACTTCAAAAAATAGTCTTGTAAATAACTAGCGAATTCTTCATAACTTTCATTGGTCTTCTTATGTTCTTTTTTGAACTTTATTCGGTATGCCTCCGGAGTGAGGTGGTACCTTCTTTTGATGGCCAGGACAACATCGTCGTAGTCATTCTGTTCTCTGGCACTCAGGGCGTGGAATGCCTGCTGAGCTCTTCCGGTCAGATATGGTTCTAACAGCCGAGGCCATTCACTCTTTGGCTTGTTTGCTGCCAGGGCTAGTCGCTCAAAAGTGCTAAGGTAGCACACCACATCATCATCGCTACTTAGCTGATGTAATCCCTTTAACGGAGGCCCAGTTTGTGCAGAGCTACCGATTGCAGCAGACAGTAAGGATTTGCATAATTTCTCAGTCTCATGATGATGAGAATCTTCAAGGTGCTTCATGACCCGCAAAAGGTCATCCACACCCACACCTGTATTTTTTGGTTCATCCTCTACCAGCTTAGGCAAATCACATAAACATGAGATCCGCTCTTGCTTTGTCTTTACAGCATTGGTATCAATATGATTCAATTCACACAAGTGTGCTATGTGCTCAGCTGTAAATCTGCCGAGATATGCTGATCGGTCTGTCATGGTTAATTTTATCTTTCATTGAGCACTGACCTAGACTAGATCTAGATCTAGATCTACATGTAGTTTAAATTTAATTTAGTGACCAATTGAACATGTGTGTTTTAGTGTATGGTGTATGGTTAGTGAGATGGTCTAGACTACTAGATCTACTATTTTAATCAACTTTTATTTATTTAGTCTAGACCCTATGTATTTATTTATTTTTTATTTTATTTTTAATGTTACTTCACTAGACTCTAGACTAGAGTCTACTTGTTTAATAGCTACCTTAACCTTGATTAGTCTATCTGTAGAGTCTAGATCTAGACCCTAGATCTACTACTACTACAACAAGTACTAGGCCTACACAACGCACTATGCACTAATCAATCATGACCACTATGAGAGACACCACACCACAATATCCTCGTTTAGTTGCTGAAATTAAAGGCTTTTGACAAGTACCAGCATAGACATAGACATATTAGACAACAAGTGGGGCAACAACAGTCACACACTGCATGAACCGACCGTGTCAATTTCTCACCCAATCCTTAGATTTCCAAAAGGCCATAGCACAAAGAAATCCTGCCGATTACGCCAGTATAAGGGGATTCACTAGGTACAGACAGGAAGGATTAGATCTCAGACAGGAATTGGGTTAAAACACCTTTAATAAGGCGACAACGGCCTAGAAACAACAATCAGAATATTACAGACAACAGTCCATTTTCTAGTCTCTCGATCACGATCCCGATCATCTCGGTCTCGGTATCGGTTCAACGATATCAATCCCTATAACTTCATGCACCAGTGCACGCCAACCCAAAACCCGCCGTTGTATGCATTTGTATTGCATTGTGCAGCAGTTTGCCGTGAAACCTGACATTGTTATGTAGGAAAAATACTCGAAAAAAAATTAAAAATTGACCGAAAACAGGTAAGAAAGATAACAACTTTTAAACCGTGACCGTTATTTGGACAATTGTGGAAGATTTATATGATTGTTGATGTGTTATAGTAAGGTATTTTCACGCCAGAGTTACTGGTCCAAAGCATGGTCACAGTTGTGAACAAGCGCCCATTATTGTAGGTCTGCTTCAAGAATAAACCGGCGCCGATACTATCCCGTCAGATGTTCATTCAAAAATGAATGGGAGATGTAATATTATACCGGCTTGTGTCATACTCATTCATACACGTTATACACTGCACTGTCACTGCACTGACTCAATACAGTCGTGAAATGCAAAGACATGTCACATTGATTTACAACTGCCCACAACTATATACACGGATATAAACATATGGCAAATGAACATATACATTCATATATTCCAATTTTCTATTATTTGACGACAAACATCGAACAATGTCTTTTAAATATCAATCTTAGTTACCTAAACTGTAGCAGAATATACCGGACAGGAAGCTGACATGTTGTTTACTACTATATCCGTAACCTTTCAACTTTGGGAGAGTGCACTTTGTAAATAGGGGAGAACAACTGGTAATATTCGTAGTATTGATACAAAATATTACTTTGTGTGCTTACTGTACTTATATACCACTTTATCTGAAGTGTCTAAATAAATGTATCGAATGAAAATAGCAAAAAAAAATAGCTGTAAAATAGTAATGTATTTGACGGGAGTTTTCCTTTTTATATGAATTTCACTTCAAATACCCTACTTGTAAAATAGACTCGTCAATTAGGGTGGAGTCTGCAAAATATGATTTGGAGGAGGGATGAGCTGTAAAGAGGAGGGGTCTTTTGATCGAGGGGGAGGGTGGTACTCCTAATGTAAATAAACAATTTAAGATAAAAACGTATTGGATGTATCTATTGATAGGAACGTTACGCCCCTAAATCTCATCATATTGAATTTTCCTTATTCGTCATCAACTTATACATAAATGATTATTATCCCGGATTATAAACCTTGTCCTACATAGTTATATCCTTATCACATTTTTATAAGTAAAAATGTATGTCTTTGCAGGGATCTTGTTGAAGATTTTCAATGTGCGTACACCTAACCTGTCATTTTTTTTCTTCTCCTACTTCTTTTTTTCTTTTTTTCTTTGTTTTGCTTGTCATATTGCCCACTTTTGTATCGGCTTGATATTAACCTTTTTGGTTTAAAGTATTTTTAAATATCTCAAAATTATCCCTATATCGAACTTAACTGGGGGATGTTATGGTCTTTTCAAATCCTATGTGACTTTTGTTATACTGAAATTTAACTCGGTGGGGAGGGGGTAGGGTCTCAAGGAGCCTGTGAGTATTTTTAAACATGAACAAAATTATTTTGCATGTTGAAGGCATACAAAATGGGGCCGGGCTCATGTTTGAAAAGGACACATAATTAAATATCCCGGGTACCTCTACCAGGCATGGTATAATAGAAACATCAGTTTTTATCGCAGGGTAGAAATTGAACAAGTTGTTAAAATAGCAGTAGTAAAAGAAACAGTTAACAAATTGTAGTAGTAGTAGCAGCAGCAGTAGAAGTAGTAATAGAAGTAATAGTATCATGGTAGTGATGGTACTAGTAGTATAGTATAGTAGTAGTTGTAGTACTAGTAGCAATTGTAGGCCTAATAGTTGTAGTAGTTGTGATAGTGGTAGTAGAAGTAACAGTAGTAGTAGTGGTGATGGTGGTTGTACAATAATAGCAGTATAGTAGTGGTGATGGTGGTAGTATAAAAAGTAATAGTTGTGGTGGTGGTGGTGGTGGTGGTGGTGGTGGTGATTGTGATAGTGGTATTGGTGATGGTGGTGGTAGTGGTAGTAGTGTTGGTGGTGACGGCTGAATTGTTGATGGTGGTGGTAACATTCGCAACAGTAGCAATGATCTACGAAAATGATTCAATTCCACGTAATATTATCATTGTATCAATTAAAAATATACATAGATTAAAAATCCAAATCACTTAAAAGACCTCGGCTATGTCTAACTATAAACATTATTGTTTTGCCATCATGTGCTCGTCATCACAAATTTCACAAACAGGTCATGTCTTTGCAATTTGCTAATTAATGTTCTCTGATTTATGCCTCGTCAAGCTATTATAGACTCATCATTTTTCCCTTATTACACATTCTTATGGGCAGGTGTCGGGCAGCACTCTCAACAAATTCTTCCCCCCCCCCCTCCCTTTTCTCTCTCTCTCCCTCTCTCTCTCTCCCTCTCTCTCTCTCTCTCTCCCTCTCCCTTGAAGAGGAGAGGGCTCTTGTAATATTCATGTTGCCATGGAGAAGAGATGGATGAAGATGATGCTATCCGGAGTCGGATGGTGCAGACCGACAATCAAGAGAACGATTTGAGGAGGAGGGAGAAGGAACTGTGATTGATTTGTTGGCTGAATGACAGTGCACATACTTAATGACAAGATAATACTCCTTTGGTAGACGCGTCGTCATTATAATCACTATCATCACCGCCATTATAACACCTACGTGTCTATCAAAATGATGATATAAAACTAAACTTTAAAAAAAAAAGGGTCTCTCTCGCTCTCCCCCCTCTCTCCCTCTCTTTTTCTCTCTTTCTTTCTCTCCCTCTTTGTCTCTTTGTCTCTCCCACTCTCTCCTCCCCACTCCTTCCATCACCCCCTCCCTCTCTCTCTCTCTCTCTCTCTTTCTCTCTCTCTGTCTCTCTCTCTCTCCATCTCAATCTTTCTTCCCTTCTTACCCCACCCTCTCTCTCTCTCCTTTCCTAACTCTTTCTCTGTTACTGTCTGTCTTCCTTTTGTTTCTTTCATTCTAATATGTATCGTGGAATTGAATTCATAATATGATCACTGATGATAAAAAAAAACTTTGAAATTGAAATAATGTAAATATGATCTTTAATTTAAAGGTATTCCTGCAAGGATACATCCATACTTGGATGAGCTGAATCAATTTTGATGACGACGACGACGACTTCGAATTTAAAACGCAGACAAAGATCCAGACAAAGATCATCAAAACCATCATTGGCTCTTTATTTTTCCTATAGTAATGAATAAGTTGTCCATCTTTCCATTTATCCATATTTTCACCCACCCATATATCTATCTTTATTGTTTATCTTATATCACAAAATATGTTAATAGAATAATTGTTTTGAAATTTGAACCGAGGTTCTTGCCTTTTTGTAAATATATATGTTATGTAGTTCTTTATCTTTTTATTAAGTGTAAAATACGAAAGCTTTGTATTTAATCACAGAACATATTTTAGCCTATAGATGTAGAATAGCTTGTAGCTTAAGTATGTATTCAATAGTTATTCTTTATGTATTCATTACATTCTCATTCATTGTTGTGATACTTTTTGTGTGTTAGTGGTTCCAGACACGATTAGCAATTAATGCTATTTCCTTGTCCCATTTATCCTTTCAATGTTGAACATTCACAATTGATTGTTATACAGTGCGTCCCAGAAAAAAACGAAACCGAGAAGTATTGATGTTCTATCATAACTTAATCGCAACTATAATTAATGAATGATACATATTTGGAAAGCTTAGAGTCTCCTCTTTCAGTTGATGCTACGCACGTGATGCATATTCCACGCATGAGTGATTAAAATCAATTTGAAGGAAGGAAACCAAAAAGACATTTGGCGGGCGGTATCTGAATTTCGAAGAAAAATTCACATTTCTAGAAAGTTGAGGTTCTGCCCTTTCATATGACACCTCAATCAGGAAAAATGAGCGAGGAATGACAAAGTTTTGTTTGTTTAAAGTAGTGCTTGCATTTCCATAATTTTATTAAAAGAATCCGTTTTCACTGGCTGCCTGCCGTATCAATAAACGAAATTAACAAAAGACTTAACTCCGTTTCGTTGACAATCAGCCGTAGACGAGAGTCTTCATGCATGGCTGATTGTCATCGAAACGGAGTTAAGTCTTTTGTCAAATCTGCTTTTTGCTACGGCAGGCACCCAGTGAAAACGAATTCGTTTGTTAAAATTATGAAAATGTAAGGGCTACTTTAAACAAACAGAACTTTGTTATTCCTGGCTCATTTGTCTTGATTGAGGTATCATATGAAAGGGCAGAAAATGGACTTTCTAGAAATATGAATTTTTCTTTGAAATTCAGATACCGCCCGCCAAATTACTTTTTGGTTTCCTTCCTTCAAATTGCTTTTAATCACTAATCACCAAATATGTATCATTCGTTGTGATTAAGTTATGATAAAACATCGATACTTCTCGGTTTCGTTTTTTCTGGGACGCACTGTATTGATGTATTTTCTGTTTGGATATGTTTGGATTATAAAACTTCAAACTCAATTCAAAACTCAAACTCGTCTAGCTAAACCTCTCTCTTATCTAATTCATTAAAGGTAATACAAAGTTTTGGTATGGGGTCATGAATTTGGTTCAAATGAACATATTGGCTATTAGCTAATCGACCGATTAGCTATTAGAAATTATATATTACAACTACATATTCTGAGATTTTTATGGTCGCAGCTACTATTGTACGGCCGTAGGCGCTATTTGATATTTATTAACATATACCGGGAGCACCGGTAAATGTTTATATTCCATTTTTCTCGAAAACAGAAGTGTTTTAGGGGCTAAAAATTGTTGTGCTTATAATTCATCTACAGGGGCATCCAATTATTGTAAAGAATCACTATCCACCCAATTTTCAAAATTTACCGAAACTTTGTATACCTTTAAAAGAAATAGCAATGATTCTTATCATATGGATGAAGAAATGTTACGCGGATGGGAAGCAAAGTGGGTAATATGTACTTTGCTAGATCATGAACTTCAATTCTAGCGGGAGAGTTGGTCAGACGGGGCGTATTAGAATTAATCATTGATATTCTAATTTGGACACCTCTTCGTTAAGCATTTGTCATAATATCGTCCATGCTGTCTCTGCAATGTGCAGACGTGCGAGAAATCGTAAAAGCTGCATCGTCCGTCGCACTTTTGGCTATCATTGTAGCATATTATTATACCTTTCTCTCTCTTTCTCTCTCTCTCTCTCTCTCTCTCTCTCTCTCTCTCTCTCTCTATCTCTCTCTCTTTGATTATCTTTTTCTGTCTCTTTCTCTTTTGGTTTGTCTGTCTCTCTATGTCTCTCTCCCTCTCCCACTCTCACACTCTCCCACTCTCTCTCTCCCTCTCTCTCTCTCTCTCTTTTGGTCAGTCTGTCTGTCTCTCTCTCTCCATTCTCCTCCTCTTTCCCGTTATTTCTTCTTCTCCCTCTTATTCTCTTGTTACTTTTCTCTTCCATGTTTTGCTTAATTTACTTCTCCTCATTTCCCTCCTCTTCCTCCTCCTCCTCCTTCTTCTTCTTCTTCTTCGTCTTCTTTTTTTTTTTTTCTTCTTCTTCTTCTTCTTCTTTTTCTTCTTCTTCTTCTTATTCGTCTTCTTCTTCTTCTTCCTCTTCACCTTTATCTTGAGCATAATATACCAGGGAAAAACATTATTTTGCTTGGCACATCGATTCTCAGGCTCGTTCTCAGTTGCTCTCAACATGGCCAGGTCCATGCTCTCACGCTTTTGTTCCCTCGCTAGTCCCCTTATTTAAATTCTAATCGAAGTTATATAGACCTAATTTAATTTCTCTGAGATGCGCATTTCATAGTAATGGTCTTCGCCCCCTTACAAGACTATCCATCTTCATTTCAGACGCATTATTTAACAGAAACATTTAGTATTCCAGATGCAATCGCATGTGTGACGGCGCACCAGTCGCGTCACGTAGCTGGGCGAACTCGATTAATAAAGACAATACAAGACGCAATATAACGGAACGAACTTGCGCAACATCAAGTGCCGAAGAAAATTGCACGATAAAGGTCGGGGAAGTCTATCCCCATAAATTCAGGGCCAAATTAGCCGTAAATTTGACTTTTAGAGGAGAAAGGATTCACCATTATTAAGATGGATTTGGGTTATGATGGCTCTGGGCGGTTTGAGGACGTGACCCCATTTGAGATGAAACACCAAGTTGAAGGAAGAGCCGAAGACGTTACATTACTTCTTTCTTCTTTCTTTTATGTGGTACAAATCTATCCGGTTCTTTGTACTTCACTAATGGCTTAAACTAGAACCCCTTGCAGGAAGGATTCAACATAATAGACAGACAGAAAAAGGAGTAAAGCGGCAACTGACCATTTTGTAATGAAATACCAAGTTGAAGATTAAAGTAAAGACGTTACATTTTCTTTTTTATTCTTTCTTTTATGTGGTACAAAATTGTAGTGAACTAATGGCTTAAACTAAAACCCCTTGCAGATATTTTTGCAGGACAGATTCAACATAAAACTATAGACGGACATGAAACAACAACAGAGCGACAACTGACCATTTGTAATGAAATACCAACTTGAAGAAGAAAGTAAAGATGGTATGTTTTCCTCTTCTTTTGATTGCTTTCTTTTATGTGGTATAAATCTATCCGGTTCTTTGCACTTCACTATAATGGCTTTAACTAGAACCCCTTGCAGGTAGTTTAACAGGAGAGATCTAACATAATTATAGACGGACCAACAAAAGCAGTACAGCGACAACTGACCATTTTGTAATGAAATACATACTTGAAGATGAAAGTAAAGACGTTACGTTTTCTTCTTTTGTCTTTCTTTAATGTATACTCAGTCCGGTCATTTGTACTCCACTAATGGCTTTAACTAGAACCCCTTGCAGGTATTTTTGCAGGAAAGATGCAATATTATAGACAGAGAGAAAAACATTAGAGCGACAGCTGACCCTTTGCAATGAATTACCAACTTGAAGAAAGGGCCGAAGAAGTTACATTTTCTTCTTTCTTGTATGGGGTACAAAAATCAATCCGGTACTTTATACTTTACAGGACAGATTCAGCATACAGACCTGAAACAACAATAGAGCGACAACTGACCATTTTGTTATGAAACTTAAAGATGAACGTAAGGTCGTTATAATTTCGTCTTCCTTTGCTTTCTTTAATGTGGTATAACAATTACATTTTTTGTAATAGTTCTCTAATAACTTTAACTATAGAAGCGCTTGCAGGTAGTTTTGCAAGAAAGATCGGAACGTTAGGCCGACGACTGACCAATTTTGTGTTGAAATACCAACTTGGAGATGAAAGTAATGACATGACAGTTTACTTCATCTTTTCCTTCATTTTGTACAAATCATTTCGATGCCTAACGGCCTGCAGGTAATTTGAGATAAGAGATTTTTGTTTTAAATAGCACACGGACAACCGACCATCTATAGGTTGAAATATCAACTTGAAGATTTAGATAAGAAGTTATAATTATGTTATTCCTTCTTTCTTCCAAAATAAGAAGTGTTTGCAGGTGACTTTGCAGGAATGAGTGGCAACAGAAAGACCCCAAACACAGTCAAACAATTCGGGTGTGGGGTAAAAAAACAGATAAACGATGCTTAACAAGAAAAGGTACTCATTACTTTTTATTTAATAAAATTGATAAATTACAGAAGATATATAAATTAAGAATTAAATAAGATGAGGAACAGAGAAATGGTAAACAACATAGAAAAGAAAACATTAAGCAAAACGCAGTTTATTTCCTTAAAGGGATCGTTTAACAATGTTAAATCTGAGATACACGGCCCTACGTGTTATCAGTGTCTGTGATAATAGATGTAATATTGAAGCCCCCCCCCCCAAAAAAAAAAGCGCTTCAAAATGATCAAGAAGTGTCTTAAAATAGTAAAAAATCTTTGATTGACCGGATTTACCATACTCGTTTCCCCAATAAACTGTAGTGTTAGGAAAACCGTTTGGCAAACGGTTTTCAAAATGTGTAATTCCAATCATAAATATCTTGATAATCAGACAGGTGATCGGCTTGTAAAAGTCATGGGGTTCCTGACTGACCTAAAGGTTTATAATTATCATTGCAGCATGAGCTAAATCCAGAATTTTGTTTCAGAATCTTAGACAAAGTTACCGGATCCCTTTAAAACGCAACGACTATTTAAATAATGATTGTTAAATGCAAAACCATGAGGGAACAAAGGTGTTTCATATTCTGACCTACACGTTTCCGGGCGTGGCTCACAATTTACACGCCCATTTTATATTTGCTTGCCGCAAATGGAACAAAACGACGCTCTGTTAAATAATGGATATTTTAATCTTCGGATAATTCAAAAGAATTATTAGAAAATAAAGCAAAGGGTTTTGTGAACATTTCTGACCGTTGTGTAAATAAATATCGCAACATTATTTTGTACTGGTAAAGCAAACAATATATTTTTCTGATTGCTTTGGATTAACAGTGAATATTTTGACGTCTTTCATGTGTTTTGTTTTTCTCCCCTTCTATGTATATAATTATATTAATTTCATTAACTTAATACAAGGCCAACTTCAGCCTGATTGGGAACTTTTCCATATTGCTGATCATGTAAATGCTGTTTGTAATGTATTATCGAAAAATATTGGTGTTATATATATAAATTGAAATCATTTCCTAATTGTATATTGAAGATGATATACAACAGTTTAACATTACCATTTTTTATAATTATGGAATAATTGTATGGGAAAATGCACATGAAACCCATATTAGGAAAGTAATTTTATTGCAAAAACGTGCAATTCGTACTATTTGTCATACTTCTTATCTTACCCATTCACATCCACTTTTTAAAGAAATGAAAAAATTGAATTTTATTGATATGTATAATTATCAATGTGCAATATTTATGTTCCAGTGCTACTTACAAACCCTTCTCAAATCACTTTTAAAACTGTTTATTCTAAATTGTAATATCCTCCACTATAGTACTAGAAATGCTGATAATTTTCACCTACCATTTGTACATGCAACTTCATATAAACGTACAGTAATATATAATGGACCTTGCTTATATGGAGTACTATACCTCGTAAAATACGTGAAATGTATTTTGTTAACACTTCTAAACGTAAATACAAAAAATATTTGATGGACCTTTATTGATATTAGCTACATATTTTAACGGTTGTTAAATTCATTATATTTTACATGTAATTTGTTATTATAGCTTAAATTAAATCAAAAGACTTTTTTATATTTGATTATTTGGTCAACCGCAGATAAGGACCACCAGATAAGGACCACCTCCTTTGATGCTGAGCATTCACATGATCAGCATCTATATAAAGAAGACAATTAAGACATCATGGCTCTAAATAATAAATCTATTATTCTAAACCTCTCTCTATAAATGTATCTTTCTCTCTGTTTCCCTCTCGCTCTCCTCCCCCTCTTTTCCACCCTCCCTTCCTCTGTATATCTATTTATCTATCTATCAATCTATTTATATATCCGTCTGTCTGTCTATCTATCTACCCCCTTTCTGTGTCTTCTATCTATCTAACCCTCTATCTACCTTTCTCCTCTCTGTCTGTCTATCCCTCCCCTCCTTTCCATCCTCTCTTCCTCTACCTATCTATCTCTATCTATCTATCCATCCATCTATTTATATATCGGTCTGTCTGTCTATCTATCTATCTACCCCCTCTGTGTCTTCTATCTTTTTAACCCTCTATCTACCTTTCTACCCCCTCTCTATGTCTTCTATAATATTCGTCTATCTATCTATCTAACCATCTATCTACGCATCTATCTTTCCCCTCTCTATCTGTCTATCCATCCCCTCCTTTCCGTCCTCTCTTCCTCTGTCTATCTATATATCCATCTAACCATCTATCTACCTATCTATCTTCCCCACTATGTCTTCTATCTATCTATCCGTCTATCTATCTACCTATCCGCCTATCTACGCATCTATCTTTCCCATCTCTATCTGTCTATCCCTCCCCTCGATGTCATCCCCTCTTCACGCACGATCTTGACATTCGACCAGACCGAGCTTCATGACACGAATCCGTCATCGATCCCCTGGTTGAAATCGAAGCCGTCCATTTGAGACGTCGGGCTGGATGGCGAGTCGACGCCACGCCGATCATCAGCGAGAGACGAGCTAAGCAAAGCAAAGAGAAAGAGCTGTAGACAAACGTAAGAGAGTGAGACGAGAAGATGGGAGGGTGAGAGAGAGGGGAGGGAGAGAGAGAGAGAGAGAGAGAGAGAGAGAGAGAGAGAGAGAGAGAGAGAGAATGTGTGAGTGAGTGGGAGGTAGAGGGACGAGAGAAAGAGAGAAGAATGAAACATAGACAGGAAGAGGCAGAGATGACATGGATTTTTAGAGGGTGGGGAAAAGAAAAAACAGAGATAAGCGACTGAGAGATGAGATGAAGAGAGAGAAAGAGATACAGAGGGAGAGAATGACAGAAAGACAGAGACAGACAGGAAAAGAAAAAAAACAGAGATAAGCGACCGAGAGATGAGATGAAAAGAGAAAAAGAGATACAGAGGGAGAGAATGACAGAGAGACAGACAAGAAAAGAAAAAAAAAAGATAAGCGACCGAGAGATGAGATGAAAAGAGAGAGAGGGAGGTAGAGGGACGAGAGAAAGAGAGAAGAATGAAACATAGACAGGAAGAGGCAGAGATGACATGGATTTTTAGAGGGTGGGGAAAAGAAAAAACAGAGATAAGCGACTGAGAGATGAGATGAAGAGAGAGAAAGAGATACAGAGGGAGAGAATGACAGAAAGACAGAGACAGACAGGAAAAGAAAAAAACAGAGATAAGCGACCGAGAGATGAGATGAAAAGAGAAAAAGAGATACAGAGGGAGAGAATGACAGAGAGACAGACAAGAAAAGAAAAAAAAAAGATAAGCGACCGAGAGATGAGATGAAAAGAGAGAGAGAGAGAGAGAGACATAGAATGAGAGAGAGAGAACGACAGAGAGACAGAGGCAGACAAACAGACAGAGTGGAGGAGAGAGGGGAAAAAGGCGGGAGGAGGAAATCTTACAAAAATGTTTGTTTTCATGCTCGTGCCAGGAGCCATGGATTTCACGCAGAACTGAATACCTTCCCTGTAGGCGGTTAAAGACGCTATCGTCAACTCGTCCTGACATAATCGTCTGCGGAGACAGTCAATTTGAGAGTCGGAATGCTGTTGAGTTAATGCCCTTCTCACTTTCAGAGTTATATGTACTGGTTAAGAAGAAAATGGAAGTATAGAGTATATAGACCATACATTTTGAGGATAATGTTTTAATTTCTAGCTATTCATTTTGGGGGTAAAATGAACGCAAACCGACAAGAAACGTAAACACTTCAAAATCGCGTGACTAAATGGGTAAACACTGTACCGCTATTAATCTCGTTAATCTTTCTTGAGCACTTTAATGTGATAATAAATCCTGTTCAATTTATCAAACATTGGAAGGTCTCGGATTCGAAACTAGTTTAATTCCCATTGGAAAGGAATTAGGACTCGATTTTCAGTCGCTTGGGACATAAATCCGTAGGTCCCTGGTTGCCTATAAGAATACGTTCTCATTTTTCTATTATCGTCGTCATCATCATCATCATCATCATTATCATTACAATCGTCGTCGTCTCCATCCCCTTTCTCCTCCACCACCAGCACCACCACCACTTCATGACATCAAAGAGGTTCTTTGCATTCAAACTCAAGATTGGCATTTCGAGTTTTCGCCTCCAGTTTTGAATTATTTACTATAGGTCTACCCATTACCATGTTTAAATAAACATGTTAAGAAATACCGTCCGTAGGGAAGAATTATAAGCGAATTTCAATCAATCAGTCCATCAATCAACCACCATCATCATAATCAGCGTCATCATGATCATCGTCATCATCATTGTTATCATAATCATCATCATTGTCATCATCATCACCATCATAAACCTGAACTCTTCAAGAAACATCTCTAAACATATCTTTTTCAATTATGCATTTAATTAAATCATGGTTCGTAGATTAATTTTAGATAATTAGTTTTGTTGTTGATTATTGTTTTGTAGAATAAGATATTGATATTGGTTTTAATTTTTAAGTGTAGAAATTATTATCTTGGATGTAAAGCGCATTGACAATTCTGTCAGTTCTGAAATGCGCAGTATAAAAATGTATTATTATTATCATCATCATCGCCGTCATAATCACTACCATCAGTCATACTTTTTATCAACGTCCTCATCATCATCATCATCATCATCACCATCATCACCATCATCACCACTAGTAGCATAATTTGTTATCACCAACATCGTCATCATCACCATCGTCATCATCACCAACGTCATCATCGTCACCGTGTTTATTACTACCACCGCCACTGCCATGCACCACCATCGCCATCATTATCACCACCACAATCATCACCACCACCACCATCACCACTAGCACCACCACCACCACCATCATAATAATAATAATAATAATAGTGGGTTCTTGTGTAGCGCTCATGTCAGTCAGATTTGACCCTCCTGGCGCTCCCGATTATTACCCTGGCTTTAGCACGGCTGCCATACGGCGCTCTAGCATTTCAAGGAATAAATTCCTACCAGGTACCCATTTACCCATCATCATCATCATATAATCAATTGTCATCACCTTGATAATTATGATGATGATGACGATGATGATTATCATCATCGTCGTCGTCGTCGTCGCCAGTTAACGTAGCAGGAATACAACGTCATGGTCTTTAATATCAACTTATTCAGAGAGAGATCATGGATGTCACACTCACCATCTTTCAATGGGATATAGCACTGGGATCTTAAGCTCTGGTAGCTCGGGCTTTACTCTGTCTGAATCTCGATTTTGACTGCATCTCGTTTCCACCAGAGAGGTGTAGGGGAGGAGGCGGAATAGTTTTTGAGACCAGTGGCGTATCTAGTATTGAATAGAGATAATTAAACCCTCCCCCTGCTGAACCCCCTCTCCCTCTAAATTCCATGATTTCTTAAAAGTAATGATGATAAATAGAACTTGCAATGATACCAGGTACACATTTTGAGTGCACCCCCCACCCCCTCCGCCGTGATACGGGGGAGAGGATTCGGCCCCCTCCTCATGCAGCACGTTTATGATTTCTGCAAACGCCTCTGTATACGCGGATAAAACAGTACACCGATTCAATAAATGTATATTAATTTTATATATTCAACTTCAACAATGTTACTTTGTCCTCCTGATGACCGAAAGTTTGCCTGATATAGCGATAACTGCATGTGTGGACATTGCATTCTTACGTGTATGATAGGCCTTCAATAACTCAAAATATACAAAATCATACTTGATTGGTTGAAGGCAGAACAAGAACACACCAGACTTATCAAGGAGGATAATGATGCTTCAATGGCAAATCCTATACCGATTACAGGTGAGATGCAACACTTTGGCGCGAAGGTTAGACAATCCTAGCGATAACTGGCATTTGCTTACATCTTCACAATGGTTGGTATGCAGAAAAAGCATGTCGCCTTCCTTTTCTATTTAACAAAAATGTGGTTATTCGGAAAAACAGACACTTTGTGGCAAACAACTTCCAGTATGTTAGATAAATACCACAATTTTAACAAGCTTTCAACGTATTCTCAAATTTCTCCAAGGTATATCTCTCCATCTCACCTTTAAGATCTTCATGTTGAAGCAAACTTTGAAATTACAAAACTGATGTGGAGTCGCTCTTTTTTTTTTTTACTTGGCAAACCGCGGTGTAATTGAGATATGGTTAATAACATGGGAGCGCACGTGTACAGGACTTGTCGACAAACAAGATTTTCTTCCGTAAACGCTCGGCGCCACATACATATTTGCTTTTGCTCAGCAGTCTTTCCAATAATAAAACACACACTCAACAAGCAATACAGGAGAGAGAGATGGGGGATAATACCAAAAAGAAACGAAGAAGCAAAAATCATCGTAATGAAATCGAACTACATGGGAATATGCAGACAAAATAATGATGTATCCAGATCACTCTCTTCTTATTGCGATGGCCTTGTTCTCTAAATTTATTGTGTCGTCTGATGTTTTATTTCGGTTTCTTTGCAGACAATTTGACCGACTTTCTTTTCTTGCCCCCCTTTCTTTTTCTTCTTCTTCTTCTTTTTTTTTGCGGCTACATTGAAATTTTGATGGTCGCATTTCTGTCTAATAATCAGACTATAATGTATGTTTGTCATTTTCCTTCAAAACGTCTGTCTCCTAACTTTCATTTCAGACCGTAAAGATAAACCTCTGTTTGCCCTCTCTCCCCCTATCTCTCTCTCTCTCTCTCTCTCTCTCTTTATATATATATATATATATATATATATATATCCTTCTTTCTCTCTCCATCTTACTTCGTTCTATGTCTCTTCTTTAAATTTACATTATATTTCGATCAATATCTCTCTTTTAACATAATTTTTATAGTGACATTTAATTGTAGAAATTATGTTTATACTATCTTCTCTCTGTGTATTTTCATACACTCTCTACCTCTTTCCTTCCTCTTTCCCACTCTCTCTCTCTCTCTCTCTCTCTCTCTCTCTTTCCACACAATCTTCCCCCTCCCAGCCCGTCTCCCTGTTCTAATCCAAGCATTTATCTCTTTGTCTGTCTGTCTGTATTTACCTTTTTCTTTCCTTCTCTCTTTCTCCCTCTCTCTTCTCTTTCTCCTCTTTCTCTCTCTCTCCCCTCTCCACTCTCTCTCCCTCTCTCTCTCTCTCTCTCTCTCTCTACCCCCTGTTTCCCCCTTTTCTCCTTAACTCACTCCTTCACTCCCCATCTCCGTCTTCCTGCATTCCCCGAGTGTCACCATCCAACCCTTTACAATGTACGTACAATGTGTGATCTACGGAAGATCTTAACACACTTTCCTACCACCGAAACTCTCTTATATACCCACTCCTTCATTTCCTCTCTCCTTTCCCCTCTCTTTCTCTCCCTCTCCCTTCTCCCCTGTTTTTTTAACATTCTTTCTCTCTCTCTCTCTCTCTCTCGTTCCACTCAATCTTCCCCCTCCCGGCCCATCTCCCTCAATGAACTAATCCAAGCATCTATCTCTCTGTGTGTCTGTCTGTCTTTCTGTCTGTCTGTTTGTATTTACCTTTATCTTTCTCTCTCCTCTCTCTTTGTCTCTTTCCTCCTCTCTCTATCTTTCTTTTTCTTTCTCTCTCTCTCTCTCTCTCTCACTCTCTCTCTTTCTCCTTCTCCCCTAGTTTCCCCTTATCTTTCTTCCACTCACACCCTCTCCGTCTCCCTGCATTCCCCAAGTGTCACCATCCATCCAACCCTCTACTGTATGTACGTACAATGTGTGATCTACTGAAGATCTTAACACACTTTTCCACCACCGAAACTCGTAGTATTTGGATAATGCCTCATTCCCGGTCGATATCAATGCGTACACATTGAATGAGGATAAGCAATTAGCTAAATGGGCATGTAAATGGGCAGCCCCAGTTTATTTTCACCCCAGGCATGGCCTGTATATGCAACCTATATTGATCTACACGTATAGTCATGGTAAACGGCGATCTCAACATTGCTTCGGCGACATTTTGCCCCGGGCATTGTTACGTCACCGGACTTAGTCAGAGACGAAGGTTAAGGGCTTGGAGTGCGACTGTGGTTTAGGTTAGGTTTAGGTTGAAGGTTGAGTTAGGTTATAGTATCATTTCCTGAGATTAACTTAAGTGAAGAATTCACTTAAACGTGTTGGAAACTGATCGCGTTGCAGTTGCCGCCGAAGAGCGTGTCGTACAATAATGCAGCCTTTCCATGGACAATTTAATGTAGTTGCATTTGACTTTTGGTTGCGTTCGGAAGGCAAGGGGATGTTTTGCATGCTTGCATTTTTTGTACATGACCCATGATTAGTTTCTATATACTCTAATATACGTAAGCCTAATTACACATTGGTGAACAGAGATATTGATTGTGCACCTTCAAAGAAAAGAAGAAAGAATAAAGAATAAAAATACAAAAAAAAACAAGAACATGATAGGAAAGATAATCGGCAATGTTCGTTAAAATTTTGACAACATTTTACATGAAGATTACTTCTTTGTATAAATATTCAATTCGATTTGCATTTTAGGCTTGAGAAAATAATATTAAGGCATATAGGGCAATAGTAATTAAACGACTCTATCCATTTAAAACATGGAAGAAGACAGAAATCATATGACGCCACGGGTTCGCACGTCTTCTGCACGATTACTAGTTCTCTTTATTTGGCCACGCCCTATTCTGTTCTCTTTTTTTCCTTCTAATTACTAACCACGCCCATGCGTACGCCCACGCGTTCGCGTACAAACCCCGCCCACCTGTTGCAACATACACAATTTACTGAAAATGTTTCTCGAGCTTGTACGAGATGATAGTCCTCCAATCCACCCATGCCATTACAAAAAAAAAATCAACATGCTTAAAACGACACTTTCCAATGATCTTGATTCATTCAAGGTTATATAGGTATTTAAAATGTTTACGTTAAGTTAAAAATCGATACGTAATGTGTCATTTTCGTTCTTCAAGATTCACATTAGTGCCGCTGGAGCGGTTTATAGAAAAAAGGAAAGAAATGAGAAGGGGTTATAAAAGTGTGCCAAATCCACTATCCTAGAATCGCTTCAAATTATGCCGATTTTTGGTTCAAATGGAGAGGAATATGGACTAGGATTGTGGTGAAGGGTTTTACAATACCGAGCAGTGTTATCGTTTGCATATAATACAAAATGAAGTTGGAAATACAGGATGAATGGAGACATTGTACATACATCGTTAGAGGGTGATTAATAAGGGAAAGTAATGAATTAACAACTTTGTTATCGTCACTCTCAGAATTGTTAAATTCAATATCATTGAATTTAGCTGTTTGAGTGGGTGCAGAAGTAGGGCTATTAGTATTAGTAGTTTGATAATCAAAAGGATAGTTAAAGAAGATAAACATGAAACGTACAGCGAGAAGAATAAGATAATTATAGAGGGTTAGAAGGAGAGAAGGAGAATGAGAAAAAACAGAGAGTAGGGGAAATGGATTAGGTAACGAGTGACAAGACAAGGGGGAAAGAAGATATGATCGGGAAGGGGGAGGAGAAAAAGAGGATAAGAGTTCAGAGAAAGAGGAAGTGAGAAAAACGTAGCGCGAGAGAGAGGGAAGGAGAGAGAGAGAGAGAGAATGAAAGAGAGAGATAGAGTGAGAAATAGAGAGAGAGAGAGACAGGAGACAAACAAAACAAGGAGAGTGTGTGTGGGGGGGGGGGGGAAGAACTTGAGTTCGGAGGAAAGAGAATGAGAGAATGAGGGCAAGAAATAGAGGGAGGCGTATAGACAGATAGGCAAACAGACTGACAGACAGAGAGCGAAGGAATGGAAGGGGGAAAGGTGGGAAAACTCGGAACACCACAAGTCACAATGTGACAATCGTGAAATCGACACCATACCTGATCAATACAGAAAAATCGACTCCTAAAGACCCACACTGATATCGCTCGGTAACTGGTCAGTTCATGGTCAACCATCCCCCCCACCCCACCCACCCTGTCCGTCAACGGTCAGTCTCTTTGTGGTCAGACCTTTGAAAGATGTCGGTGAATGATCGGGACAATGATTACGATGACTCAACTCCAATCTCATTATAGTGTGATCTGAACGGAAAGAGGAGTTTGCGGTTTATACACGGTTACTCTCGTTTGAAAGAGCAAAAAATGTATGCTCGGTATAGAGAGAGAGAGAGAGAGTGAGAGTGGTCGATGACGCTAATTTTGTTTATTATTTATTTATAAAGATTTGTGTTCAAGAAGGGGTTGTACAGACCTTCCCAAAGAGAAGGATTTAAGAGAGTTAAAATAGCGCACAATAATTATGTTATGGTGAATTTTCACGACACTGAAAAATGCAAAAGTGACAAAATTCACCCAAACAATGATATTTGTGAATCGGATAATAATTTGATTGTGCATGAGTACAGTAATGAGTATTGAATATTCTTTCAATGTTGTATAATGTTTACATGTATAAGTACAAACTAAGAAGTGTCGTAGCCAAGTCTATGGATGCGAAGGTCGCGGATTCAATCCTCGCCATGGACCATAAATGTAAATAAGAAAAAGCTCACACTCAGCTTCGTGCAAGTGAGTAGCTTGTCAACTATATTCCTGCAGATTATTTACGTTTCTTTTGCTTTAAAGTATAGGCCTACTTGACGAATTCTTCACATTAACTCAAATTTAGCTCATCTCCGTAGGTATCTTATCTAAATAGCCGCTCTATATCCAGGTGTGAAAAACTGACCCATACAGGATGTGTAAGTCATTGTCGTGATTGTCCTTACAAATTTGATGCTGATTTTTAAAACATTCTGGTCTTGAAATTCGATGAAGGCTCAAGTAACTGATTAGAAACTCTCGAAAAAGGAAACGTGTTCTATTCGTTGTTTGGTGTATTCATAACAGGTATATGTCTACCAACCTTAATGTTTTTTAGGCAAACTTGTACCGTTTGCGCAAACTCTTTGATCCTTGTAATATATAGGCCCACTTGCATGTCTTTTGTGCCATTAGCCTACTTCTATCTCCACTGTGTTATTCTTTTTTTTCTTAAACAGCTCAAATTCCAAGTTGTGTTTTTTTGACGTTGTGCTATCTTTTTAAAAGTAAATCTCTACCGTAACTATGCTGTCGTATCCATTTACACCATTAAGAGGGTAAATCAAAGGAAAATGAAAGACAAATCAGTCCTTTCCAAAAACGAAAATAAATCGAACGCTCTTTTGTCGATGGCCGTCCGTACATGCTGCTCTCCAGACGATACACTTATTGCAATCGAGCGAGAGCGCGTATCGATTAGATAAGTGGTTGGTAGCTAGACTCTCTTCAGATCGATTTCAGTTAAAATACGCTTCAACGCCTCAAAAGTTCAGAATCCAACGGTTTTTTATTTTGTTTTTAGCACTCCTCCACACCTACCGACAGAATCAAATAGCTACTTTGTACCATCCTTAATTTTTCCCTCTCCCTTTCGCATTATTTGATAAATGGAAAAAGGAAATTCTTGAACGAGCCTAATGATGCAGAGCTGAAATAAGGGAGCGCGCTTCACTTGTTGCTCGGTTGTGAACTGAAACGGGAAAAGGAGAAAAACTTGGGAAGTATTTTTTCTTATTTAAACAGAAGCAGCTTTGCTCGATTAAGCGATGAGATTCTTAAAAGCTGCGATCGGAAAGTCATTTTCCGCTACATGTCACTACAGATAAGTAAAATACAACCGCCATTTACATATTTTCTCCACGCATTACTTGCAAATGTATCGCCGGGGCTCGCAAAAAAGTACAAGACTAGCGGACGTACAAGTAACTATAGCTCGTAGTGCTGTGCGCGCTTGATGTATCAATAGCTTTTACCCTTTTTCTTCGGCCATCCCCCTTTCTTTTCTTTTCTTCGCATGCAAATATTTCATATCCTGGCCACTCAATAGGTAACATGCCGAGCGTTTAGGCTCATGTCACTTCGTGTTAATTTATACCTCATCTCTTTTACAAGATCTGTCACATAATCTCGTGCGATTTCCTTCGCCTATTTCACGCTCTTATCCACACCAGTCTTGCTACTGTCATCTCATACAAGCCGCAAACACGCAAGCCTGCCTTTTTCTCAAACATCTTCTTTTCCGCGGATAAACTTCGACAATTTTAATGACGTCTTTCTTTCGCCAGATCTCAAATAAAGCTCACTTACCAGGGTAATTCACTGTCGCAACAAAAAAGGTCAGATTCAGACTTTTTGATGATGATAAAATGTGAGGGTTGTGATCAAGACTCGCTGAATAATTTAAGCAAATAATTATTATGCATGGCGTGTTGTAGGTGGATTTCTTTTGTTGTTCTCCGTCAGAAAAGGGAAGAGTGACACGGTATGTCATTCCGTTTATTTACTTTATGTTTATTTTCTGTCAATATTTCCGTTTCAAATTACCGGTGTTCAAATTATAGGGCACATCACTCTATTATACTCTCTCTCTCTCTCTCTCTCTTTCTAATCCTCTCTCCGCGATTACTACTTCTGCTACTATTACTACTGATACTATTATTACTGCTACTACTACTACTACTACTACTACTACTACTGCTACTTCTACTACAACTAATGTGACTATACTATAATTTGACGACAATGACCACTATTAGTACAATACTACTATTATATTAATACTGTAACTAGTACTGATACTACTACTTCTTCTACTTTAACTACTATGGCTACTACTACGACGACGTCGATGACTACTACTACTACTACTATTGCAATCTATACTAATTGTCGCAATACACATACTACCAATTACATGTATTACAAGTAAAAACATCATTTAAGTCCCACTACATTAAAAAAAAACTCTCTGACGAATACTGACAGCTCAAAAAAACGCACAAAAAGGCCTATTGGAAATGACGTCATTACAGAATGAGAAAGTACCAATGAAGAAGTTCTACACAGTTCTACACAAAGGAAGAGAAGGGAATGAAACTTTAGTGGCAATAATAACATTAAACCGTGTGACTCATAAAATCTTCAATAAGATTTCGTTTATACAAGCATTTAAATTGTTTGACTGTTTTACTATTCTTGAATTTCGATGGGAATTTATTAACAGTAATACTAATAATGATGATGATAATAATAATAATTATTTTCATTATAATGATAATGAAACATTAAAATTGTATATGTAATAACAGTTTCTCTGCATGTTCAAAAGTTGAAAAACGTTATAACGTTATGTGATTGAGCTAATTATATAAAAATTTGCAAAGTACTTTAGAAAGATAAACAAAATTATAAAAGATTAAGTTTTTAGTTTATTGTGGTGAAATCAATAACTTGATCCAATATAATTATGAAAATGAATCGAGTTTTGAGACATAGCAATGACAGTTTCGTTCACAGATCACAATATCCAATCCTCCCTCGACTATACTGTTTTAGAGTAATTAGTCCTTTCGGCAGATTCAATTCATGTTTTCCCATTATTTGAGTAAATCATTGCTCGGCATCCTACACCTTTTATGAGATGACGCAGACGACCGATACATCACAAACCTTGATCGACGCGATCGCATCAACCGATAGCTACGGCGGCATCTTCTGAAAACTCTGAAATATTGCTTTATGAATGATGACGTATGGCCTCGAGTCTAATTAATAGCTATATCACTCAGGTTGTGCCCGCTGTCATCTCGAATCGTGACTCGGCTGGATAAACTAACGGGTTGATGGCCATTTTTACAAGATTATTTACTTCCCCTACTTTCCCGCCTACCTCCCTCCTTTCCGTCGCCTTTTCTATTCTATTTCTTCGCGCGAAGTCCTATCTGAAGATTCTACCTGTCCGGCTTGGTTTGAGCGGAGTGAGATCGTGACAGCCCCGCTGATCCCTCGGGGAAGATGTCGGGCAGTGCATCGATGTGTCGTCAACATGGCATGGACTTTTACTTCAACGTGAAAATAATATACTTTTAGCCTTGATTCCTTCAGGGGTGCTTGGATGTTCATGGACAACAAATTTCACTCTTCAGTCTTCTTAGCCTTTTAGCCATTTCGATGATGACAAACACATTTTAGCATTTGGCATGAGTAGGCCTACATGATGATTCAAGTATAGCAGAAATGAAGGTGACAAAGAAAGTTCAAACTATACGACTCGAATCTTCTTCACATGTATTACACCTATAAACACGATCTTAAAATGAAATCATACTTTTGTTTGTCCATCCTTTGTCACCGTTTACAAGCAGTTCATCTGGGCCAGTATTATCCCCATTTTGTTTGAGCTTCACACTTTTACTATCCGTATAATAGGATCTGTCTTTAGATATAACGTCCCTACGCGCTTAAAAAGTGCTTTGGAAATTAAATTGGTTTACTTTCAATTTCCGCCTATTATGGTCATATAGACATTTGTTTTGTCTATGCAATATGGATATCATTATATCATTACAATCATTACACGACATAATTACTAAACTTACTATACAGTATCTTTGAACTGGCTCGCATATTAATAATAATAATCGAAATGATAATACTAATACTATATATTAATAATATAGTGGGTTCTTTTATAGCGCTGATGCCTGTCAAACTTGCTTTAGCATGGCTGCCATTATGGTACTATAGCATTTTAATGAATAAAATTCCTATCAGGTACACCTCACCTGGGTCGAGTAGGGCAAATGTAGAGAAATGTCTTGCCACATAGGACATTGGTGCTGCAGCGCGAACCACGAATCGCGAACCATTATGGTTCACAGTCCGGTGACTTCATGATATTACTAATAATCATGATCATAATAATAATAATGATAACGAAAACAAGGATAATGAAACTAATGATAACAATAATAATAGTAAGTGAACGTACGACATGACCAAGTTTGTAGCTTTAGCAACCAATTTCAACGCAGACTGAATCCCCTACCACATGGTAACAGACAGGGAATACGGGCGATTCAAAAAAAATTAAGGGGGGGGAACATGGCAAAGGTTTTGGAGACCTTTTTTCTGTTCGCTTGACAGATATTTTTAATGCAATTGCGCTGTTGAAGACGATTTCGATCCGAACCCTGTGTGTATAGTTCCCAAGAACACCATCTGTCTCGCAGACACCGAAACCACCTGCCCCTGATTTGTGCCCAAAGGGCGTTTCGCAATTTTACGTCATTTATAGTTTTGCAAGAAGACGAAGAAAGCTACATCAAAAAGGGACTTTGTAAATATCATTGCCAAGGGCGTCGACACATCTTCAGGATTGGGGAAGAGGGGGGAAATCCCCCGAATTAAATACACGGTCAATTTTGTCAGCGTACATATAAAAGTAAACAGGTGCATTTAGTACTGAACGACTTATACATTAAATATTTTTATCTTGCTATATACAGTGCGTCCAACAAAAAATGAAACGCGAAAGAAACGATAAATATGAGAAAACTTTTCAATCGCAACTCTTAACAAAAGAGGAGGCCCAGGAGTTATATTAGAGACCTCACTTCCTTGTGAAGTTGAATCCACTCCCTAGAAGAGTTTTGACTCACTCTTATGATAGTTGATTTCGTGGATAGTGTCCTTTAGGCGAGGCATTAATCTACAATTGCCACTCCATACCCAGGAGAGAAATGGGGACCTGGTAGGGTGACGAAAGCATTTGTGATAGTATAATTGCCATATGCCCTTATGGTGACCATTATGGTAGGAATACTCCCCAGGGAGTGGAGATTGGTCCACATTGTGCGTGAATGAATCCGATGATCGGGTAATAATAATAATTATCTGTAAAAATGTCTAGAGACGGTATTTCGTATCAAACGCTATATAAATCCAGATTATTAATAATATTGAAGTGGATTTCCACTTAATAACTAAGTTGGGAGAATAAGAAGTCTTGAATTGATAAATGAATTCTCTTCTCGACTTACATCTCCAATTAGCCTACAAACATCACATACATCTCAGGGTGGTTGTGTGTAATTTGTAAAAGCATGACACGCAATGCATTTCCCCGCCCAAGTAGACTGGCAACAAATGCCACATGTTGGCTGTCTGCAGTATGACGTACATTTGTTTTCGATACGCAAATGTTTTCATTTGAATTGCGGAAGTCGTAGAGTGCAACAAGGGTCAACGAAAATGTTAGATGATAAATAAATTGTAATGTTATAAATAAACGATATTCTAGATTCTTATCAGGGGCTTAAAAAGTAAGAACTATGGAGGAAATAATAGGTTACAGTTTGCAAAATGTATTTAACTTTTGAGGGCTATCGAAATAACCTCATAAAAAGTGTACAGAATTGATGATTATAAAGATGATAGTGATAACGAAGATGATGATGATAAATGGGGATAGTGATCATAATAATGTTAATAACAATAATAATGATGATTCTAATAATTATGGTAATAATTTTTTTTTTAATAACAAAAAAGGATAATTAAAAAAAAACTGATGTAATTATTAGTGACATTTTTTGATGTTTTTAAGACGGTCAAGTTGGGTGCCATTTTAAATCGATGATATCGATGAAGGACAACGGGACAAACTAATACACGGTGTTGAAAAGGCTATTCGGTCGATTAAAAATATTAGTCATAATCATAGTTTGATGACGTTATAGATGCATATCACTGCACTGATTGACGTGCAGTCAATGGGTTATCTGGTCATACCTTATGCACAAACTAGAGGCCCCCTTTTTCTATATCAAAATCAAAACCGGTGGACACTTGTAAATTGTTATATGGTTGCGTAGTTATTGGGGAGAGGGGGAAACCCCGTAGTTTAGAAGAACATCTATCCGATTAATTACGTTGTAACCGTTGGAATCGTTATGGATATCTACGGAATAAACTCATTAAAATAAATAAATGAAAATTTTGGTTATTTTTCATCTTGACTCTCTTCACATCCATTTTCTTCAGTATTTCTCTTTCTATTCCCCCTCTCTCTCTCTCTCTTTCTCTCTTTCTCTCTTTCTCTCTCGCTCCCACCCTCTCTCTCTCTCTCCCTCTCTCTCTCTCTCCCTTTTCATTTCTTAGCAAATTCTTGGTAATTTTCTTCTCCATTAAAGGGTTTCCCCCGCTCCCAATAACTACGCAACCTTAATAATCTGCAGGTGTCTTTAATTTTCATGGAGTGCTATACCACCCCAACGTGTCCCTTTAATCTTGTCACGGTCCCATGCCCCGCTTCTCTGGCGGCCATGCGGTACGAATTTGCCCCCCTTCCTCGCGCCCTCGCCCCCCTCGGATGTGAGTCACGCACTCGATGGACGGACACAGGGCTCAAACAAGATAAGAAGTCATCTCAAGAAAGAAGAAAATAATCACAGAATTGAGAGTAAAATGGAGGAAAATCCTTGCCCCTATAAATAAGAGATCATCGAAATCCAGAGGAGTCAAGAACCGAGACGAAAAAGACGGAGAGCCGTTACTTTCGTTCCTCGTCCTCTCCGCTCGTAATCTTTCAGTATAGTTCGCTTCGAGACTGTTAAGTTTCTTTCTTTCGTATTTATAATCCTTCTGTATGTTTTATTTGATGCTAGGTAGGATAAATCTCGGACAGTTTATAATGACTGTATTCCGAATAATAATGCTTCTACCCCAAGTATGCCATGCAGGTTTTGAGCGAAGAATTATTGCATTACCATGTTACCAATCATTACAGTTAAATTATCCACTATATCAAAATACATCATTTTTTTGCAAGACAGTGGCAGATGGGGGGGGGGGCGTATTTGGCTCACGCCCCCCCCCCCTTGATAGGTTACCTTCTGATCTTCTTTTCTCTTTTTTGTCCTGCTTGTCATAGATGAAGTAAAAAGGCACTGAAAAACAATCCCGATTGCTTCTTTTCTATTTTGTTTTGGTTTTGTTGTTGCTGGCCCGCCCTTTGCATACTATCATGAATTGAGTACTGCTTTCATCATGTTTACAACACACCCGCGCATTATATAACCAGTCACCAGCCTGAGAACAGGTTTATTTTACAGAATCGCTGTAAACCGTTGTCGTTATACTTGTGAAATTGATATGAATAACGTATACGGACACAATGGAATGCATGTAGAAAGCTTTCCGGAAAATTTATGTACACTTTAAAAACTATAATGTTAAATCTCAATTTCAAAGGGCCGAGGAGTGACCACTCTTTCAAAATGTCAGATTGATGTCGGATTAAACCATTATAGCGTTTGATCCATGCATGCATACCATGTCACTCCTCGACCCTTTTAAATGGTGATTTAACATTTCAGTTTTAAGAGAATACCCTGTTTTCTGATTTAATCTTGTTAATGCTGAGTTACAACAATGCATGGCGATCCTAGTGTTAGGTCTGCTTTGACCTTCAACATCATTTGTCATTCATTTTGATATTTTCAGCGATTTTTCTTTAACCATTTATATGCCACACACACATAATATCCCGTGTGCCATATTTGTATTTATCATGGGATAAAATATATCAAAGTCTTCAAGATTATTTTACAATATCCAGTGCAAGATTACTTTATATTGGTGGTAAAAGGGTTGTCATAGAGCTAATCAATTTTTAATGGGTAATTCTGCAAAGCCATTGAGCTGAAGAAAAGACAATTCTTCCGTCAATTGGTGTCTATTATTCAGTGCAAAATTGCACGAGTGGCAAACGGGCGGCCGTGCAGAGGCGAAGAAAGTAACCCGGAACTATTAATGAGAAAAAATTGAAAGTAAAGCAATGCTACTCTGAATTGAAGTGAAACACATCAGGCGCGGATCTACGGGGGGGGTTTAGGGGGTTTAAACCCCCCCCTTGGGCGGCCCAAAAAAAAAAAAAAAAAAAAAAAAAAGAGAAAAAAAAGAGAAAAAAAAGAAAAAAAGAAAGAAAAAAGAACGCACGCTGGAGAGAAACCCTTTCAAGTGCAAATATTGTGAGAAGATATTCAACTCATCTGGTAACTTAACCAAACACATGATAACTCTGGATATAACTGTGTATTTAACTGTTACTTGATTTAAAAAGACGTTATCATGCACTGCTTTTTATGGTCTCCATTGTGTTAATAGATGCCAGGAAAACATCACTTACGGGGTTCAAATAAACACCCCAAAAAAAATCGGCTCGCCGCTTCGCGGCTCGTGGACGATGCTCCGCATCGTCATTATTTTATTTAACTGTTACTTGATTTAAAAAGACGTTATCATGCACTGCTTTTTATGGTCTCCATTGTGTTAATAGATGCCAGGAAAACATCACTTACGGGGTTCAAATAAACACCCACAAAAAAATCGGCTCGCCGCTTCGCGGCTCGTGGACGATGCTCCGCATCGTCATTATTTTGGTCAAACCCCCCCCTTAGCAAAAAGCTAGATCCGCCCCTGCACATTGTATCACTGGCAGAGAAACGTCCATTTATTTCAATACATGAAAATCGTCTTTTGACATATTTCAGTCGCATTAATATTACCTGCAAAGAAACCGCATGATTTAAGGAAGCGAAGACGAGTACAAGGGTATCTTTGAATAGGCTTGTAAGGACTTTTAGAGGGTTCACGTGGTGTTTCTCGTCGGGGAGCGCCCGGCAGGACGTGAATCACCGATCCGCTCTACGGACGCGAGGCATCACAGAGATAAGAATACTCATCCCGATCCGTTCTGGAAAGAAAACAAACACGAAAGAAATATTAAATTTAGAATAATCAACGTATTTTTTCCTTTTAGAACTGATATAAAATTATGATAATAATCTTAATTAAGTGTTAAGGTGATTTTTTCTTCTTCAGCACATTGCATTTGACACGCTTTTATATAGCCTACTCTTATACCCTGGTCTTGGGATTATTCAAGCAAACAATGTGTGCACCATCTTCATTCTGCACCCCTATGCAAAACAGCACTCGTGCTGATCAGGTGTTCCATCCCACAAGTGATAAATAAATAAAATAAAATAAAAAGTCTGGCTTGAGAATCTTTCCTCCATAAGTATTTTATACAATCAATCATTAAATACAATAAATAATTTTTAATTGATATTTATTTTATTCGTGAGAGATGTCTTTATTCAAAGCCAAAAATATTAGATTGATAATGAGACTGTATTTCTACATAATAACATGGCGCTACAATGCACAATCCTCAACTTTATGCAATATCTTACTCAAGTTCGTTTCGTATGCGTAACCATGCACGTTGTATAATGAATACTTCAGTCTCGTTGATACCATACTCATTCGTTGATATCTAGTTTTTAAAAGGATAACAGTTCCAGTCTTGACTAGATGCATATTGGTAGTATGATGTTCTTTTGTTACGCAATATAACGTCTTTACTTAATTATTAAACACAGACAATACTGAGTGTTGTTTTGTTTCTAACTCGTCACACCAAGTCATACGCATTGTCAATAACGTCATATATCGAATATTAGTTTGGACATGAGGATATGATTAGTATAGCTTAGTGGCAAAGGCAATAATCCCCTCCCCTTACAAGGGTATCATTTACACCACAGACGGGGAGTAGAGGCAGTGGCGTAGCCCCCGTTTGAGGGGCACTTCGGGCGGGGGGGGGGGGGGCTGGTCTTATTATGAAAAATGCAATAGGGTGGTAAGTGATGTTCTTATCAGTATATCATTTTTTTCTATTTCCCTTCTGCTCTTTCCCATCATTCTTTTCATTTCACTTAAATTAGCCCTTTCTTCTTTGTGTTCCTTTCTACCAAACTATCTTTATCTATATCTGTTTATCTTTCTTTCTCTTTGTACTTCTTCTCCTCCTCCTATACTTCTTCTTCTTCTCCTTCTTCTCTTCTCTTTCTTTTCCTTCTTTTTATTCTTCTTCTTCTTCTCCTTCTTCGTCTTTTCCTTGTTCTTCTTCTTCTTCTTCTTCTTCTTGTTGTTGTTCTTTTTCTTCTTTATGCCAGCCATTTCTTTGATAGGGACATGGGCAGCTCCCCTAGTAGCTACGCCATACTTGAAGAAATATGAACTATGAATCATACTTATTGGTCTAAGTAAAAACAAAATACGAATAATACGCGCACAATGTAAATTTACCCTTGTATCCGATTGCAGTATTAAGGGGCGGAAATTTGGAAAGACGCGGTCTTTAGTGCTAACTTCAAGTCCACTTAGTGCTTCGACCCTTTTGCATGAACGAGACGTTTATATCGGAAAGGCCCGGAGCAGAGGAAAAAGAATGACAGAATACAGGGACAAAGATGACATTTCTAGAAGGGGGTGCAAAGCACACCTCCCCCCTTTTGTTTAAAGACTTGTGCACACATTAAAAAATCAAACTTGAATGACATCGGAGAAGATTATTTTTAGTCATTGGCGTAGCAGATACTGAGGGGGCACTTTGGTCGGCGGGGGGGGGGGGCATCAGTCTTAATAGGAAGATCATCAGTGCTTATTGATAAGTCATTGCTTCAGGTAAGGTGCGGGAAGGCTCGAATAATATTTTCAGTTCCTCCCCCCCCCCCCATCTCACATTAATGATCTCATTCTCTCTTTAATTCTTTATTTCATTCATCATTCGATGGGGTGGGTGGGGTGGCACGTGTTCCTGAAGCATGCCCAACTATATCTACTCCTCTGATTATAGGCCTACTTATTATTTTTCTGATTATTGACAGTTCATAACTATTATTATTCTCCCCCACTACCAAGCAAGCGCTTAATGCGATAGCCCTTCTACTGCAGATATCTTAATGAATGTTGGTAATGTGTTATCAGTTACATTTTGTTTTAATGTCAACTTTTCCATATTAGTATATTTACAGTAGGCTTGCGGGTGCACCATGTGAGAGAAAGAGGGAGGATTGAGGAGTTATTAGTATATTGTGTACACGTTCCCCAAAAAATGTGACATGTAATTATGTTGTATCGCTGAAATGTAATTTGATTTGATTTGTGTGATTGCAGAAGAAAATAAAATCAATTTCGATTCAACCTCCTCTTCATTTTCAGACACCAAGTACCTACCCCACCCCTCTATTGCCTCTTCGGCCTCTGAATATGCCCCTTTTAAAATCAGCTTTTAGAGAATGAACAGACCACAATGATTAGTGTCCCTTGATAATTATGTTCCTATTCTGAAATTGAAGACGGGGGAATGGCGTCTGACCTGGCCCAGTCACCTACTCCGATTTTATACCTATTGACAATTTTAGGGGCTTGGTTGTTGAGTTCTGGAAAGAGAGTTCTCATTTTCTAGTTGGATCTTGGATGGTTAGGCTAGTTCCTTTTTCCTTCTCTGCCTCCGCGGTCTTTCGGATTTAGAGGGCGACAGTATAATCATACCGAGACCCAATCGACACCTTTTTTGTCTTTAACTTGAGAATTGTATACGTTAACTATACTTTGGGTGAGTATAATTATGGATGCTATTATTACCCTTTACTCGGATCATACATTATTTTATTTTGTATTTCGTCACATTTTGAAATAATTTTCATTTGGTGTTTGTTTTGTTTCACAGATTAATTTACACAATTGTAAAACTTAACGCATATTACAATTAACAATTCCATTACAGGACAACAAAAATTCCAGCTATGGTCTATAATACTTCAAGTCACTGTTAAACATACAATACTTGTTTTTGTTTTCGTCCGAATCGAAGGAAACCATAATTTTTTAATCAAAAGAAATAGCAAGGGTAAACATGCCTGTAAAGGTTGCTTCTATTTCTTCTCTGTTTATTGCTAATATTTTTTTAGCATTCCCATCAATGCTTATGAACATAAAATCATTCTTTCATAATGTTTAACACTCTAAACATGTTTGTCTTTGCTTTGACTTATATTTTAGCGAAATTTGACATATTGAATTAGGGCTTACGTTAAGCCTAAATCAAATATTTTCCGAGGATTGCAAAAAGAAGTACACACACAACATACACTTTTATATTGTAATAGTTATATTGTATTTTTAGTTGTGGAAAATTCGTATTATGTGAGAAATTGTGAATAATTGGTTTCTTCTGTTTTTAGTAGAAAAATAAAATACTGGGGATATAGAAATGAGATCAACTTTCGTTCTATAGATAAACGGTACTGCGGTAGTATATAATTTATTTCAAATTAGTTTTTTTTCTTTCTTGAAATCATTGAATGATTCGAAAATAACAACATAAACATAAAAATAAATCAATGTATGACAATTCCACCTGTTGCATTCTAAAATTCAAAAGAGAATCTTTGAGAAAAATGGGAGGAGCCAATTGAAGAGGAAATGTGTCGAAATGTCCGCAAGTGTCTCTGAGTCGAAGTGCGAAAGGTCTGTATTACAACTTCACGACGCCCAAGAGTTCCTCGCTATATTCAATTAACAATTTGACTATTTTACCAGGTCCCTTTCCAGCTCTTTTTGTGATTTATGAATGAACGGAGGAAATGCTTTACATCAATTTCTATAATTAAAATGAGGCTCTTAACCAGGGCGACAGGGTGGAGTGGTGAAACGTTTCTATTCGGGACACGAGTGTCAGCTTCAAGGGCCAGACGATCGCCTTGAAAAGTGCCTCAAAAATTACGCGCCAAAAATCAGGAAAGGGTGCATGTTGGTGCGCGAATCGTTACTGATTGAATGTAAGCTACGTGGTTAGGCATTACAATTAAATACATTTTTAGTCGCTGGTTGAGGCGCAATGCAATACAGCCGTGAAAGGAAACACCGTTATACACAAAATAAATGGTCAAATAGGATTAATTATTTTATGTTTACATTATTTATTTGTACACTTAATGAAATTGGGTCAGGTAACAAGCGCAGTTATTGGTTTTATAACGCACTTAATTGCCATTGAAAATGCTATCTGAAATTGCCTACTTAAGTAGGCCTATACGTTATGACATATAATCATCAAGCAAATCGTTATGTGATGAAATTGAAAAATAAAACGCAATCCATTCATCGAGCAAAGATATTATGCATTTGCATTCACTTTATTTTACTTATTTATTTTCATTTCCAAACACTGAGAATAAAACAATATGACAAGTTGACGTGTCATGGGTCATAATCAGTTTTAACAAACTTACAATAAAGAAATGTACAACATGGCTTGGATCACGAAGAACTAACTATTACGTAAAGGTTCTATAATGCACGAAAATTGCATTATTCCATTTTTCTTTTAATTACCAAACACATGACCAAACAGGACAAGAAAAATATGTTTTAAATTCAGATGCCGACATTGTGTGTTTTGTTTGTTTGATTGATTTTATTTCTGCGTTCAAACGACAAGGCTATACATTTTTACATAAGAATTACATACATAGCAAATCATGTCTAATAATATTATACAATAACCATAATACAAAGCATACTAACAACTATAACTGATATTTGTAAATATTTTTCATTGAACTATAAAGAGATAAATTTGAAAACGCAGGAGACCGCCATCATGAAATCAAAATGTTATCCTTTCTTAAACAAAGATATACTTTTTAAACTTAATCAAAAATTATTATTGTTATATACCGATAATCAACTTTCTAGCAAAAACGACGAACAATGCACCCCAAAGCTTCACAAGAAACAGCAAACAGACTTAAAGAAACGTACACATTTAGAAATACTAAAAAGGGGAGAGAAATAACATAAACTGAGAAGAAATTTTAACACAATTTCAAAATATTTCTTTATAAGTTTATCTGTCATTATTTGTTAAAAATATTAATAAAAACAACATTACTTTTTTAAAAAAAAATGTTCTGTAATCTCTACAAGTCTCCTTACAATCATGACTGGATACAGCATTTCTAGGATTAAAAAAAGGAAAAAGTTAACAACTACAAGTTCGTTTCGTGTTCCCTTTTGACTGTTGCTAAATACAGTCGTGATAGTGTAACAATTGTGATTTTATACATTTTTTTCTCCTCAAAAATATATGTTTTTATTTACATCCTAAATGTATAATGCAGTCTTATATTTGTAAGTCCATGATTATCATATTAAACACCTCTCTTGTCACTTCGCTTCCATTATAAAAAGTAAACGCAGTAATAATTTGCACAATGTCTGTTTCTGTCTCCCTCTCTGTCTGTCTGCCCCCCTCTCTCTCTCTCTCTCTCTCTCTCTCTCTCTCTCTCTCTCTCTCTCTCTCTCTTTCTCTCTCTTTTCCTCCCTCTCTCTGTCCTGACTGTTCCAGCAGGGAAATGTCACAATGTCTCCACAAATACACCGCACCTCAATTAGTTATATGCGATGATGCGATACTCTTTTATAGCGCCATCTAGCGATAAGTTCGTTATCCATTCTGCCGCAAAATCAAGATCTACTTGCATTAGTTGCAACCACGCATGAGTTTATCAAGATAATAATATTCCCTGTCGCTGCATGCATTCTGTTTCATGTATTTAGATTATTTGAACTGGCTAATACACAATGATAACAATATAATATCCATATTTTCTATAAAAAAAACTTATATCCTTCTCGGGGTTCCTCAATGAATTTTTATATTCAAAGTGTCACACTGCATTATTTTATTTATTTATTCATTATCATTATATATTTATTTTTTAAAACTTATACCTTTGCTTCATATTGCCTCACACGAATCAGGACGTCGACAAAAGGCATTTTAAGCCGGATATTAAAACTTTCTCATGATATTTCACACACTCTGCCCGAACCTCTTTATGCTGTTTTCTCAATTTGAGACGCAGAATACATTGTATACAGAATATCTTTTATTTGGCGAATAAGGAGTATTGAAAAGCACCCCACGCCCCGAGCAGTTTCTAGTGAAGAAAATTTTGGCGCGTGCAACTGTATCAAGAAAATATCATTGTACACCCGACACGCTCTCAATCTCCGCTGCAAAAAGCCTTTATAAACCATTTAAATTTGCCTTGCGCTCCTTTCTTTTCTTCAATTCCATTTAACTACTTTATTCTATGTTAGAGCAGGTATTCATCTATAAGGTCAGTTTTCTTTTCTAAACAAAATCTTTAACCGCTGTTGCTAAATTTCAATGTTGAACGTCAGGTTCGTGAAAATTTTCTACGATTTCTATCCTCTTCTTACCATACAGAATAATGTTTATTTCGTTCCTTTATTTTCTTTCAACTGTAGCTTAATTCTTTTCAATCTAAATTATGTATTAAACCGCGCCTCCCGAAATGATCAAATTGTGATATGATTATACATTAATAAACGGTTTGTGAAATCGTAGATGTTTTTATACCTCCCTAGAAAAAAACAAGTCCATCATCATCATCATCATCATCATTATCACAATCATCATCACCATCATCGTCATCGAACTAAAGTAATGTTAATTATAATCCAGCGCCTATATATACAAGTTTACTTTTAGGGTTATCCGATATGACCATCGCTCTTTTGTGGACATCTTTAAAATCAGTATCATGCTCATTATCAGCTAAACAATGGATTATTCGATGATTATTAGTTAATTGTAATTAATTGATTAATTAATTCATTCATGCAATCAAATCTTCCCTAAGTAAACAAAATTATTTGTTAAATATTTGGGAAATATTGATGTCCACTTTTAAGAATAGTAGCATTTTTATCATAACTTTAAAATGAATATATAATTATCATCAAGGCTATATTGAGGGATAATTTATAGGAATTATATTGCAAACAACATAACTATGTTTAATTATGCTTTCTATCCCAATTTTCAGATGGATTACTTTGGTTAAAAAAAAAAAAAAAGCATTAGTTATTTCATAATATCAAAGAAGAAAATTACGGCAAGAAGCAGATAGGGCCTACTCAACTTTACTGCCGAATGTTTCGCGCTTCGTGCAGTGCTGAAAATGATCGTCTGGCTAAAATATACAAACTGTAAGATATTATAGGAATAATAATAAAAGAGGGTTCTTAAATAGCGCTCATGTCTGTCAGATTTTAGCGCTCCACAATAATTACCCCGTCTGTAGCATGGCTGCCAATATGGCGCTCTAGCATTTTGAGGAATTAACCTCACTGGGCTTGCCAAAGGACGTCACCAAAGGAACAAAATATATATGCTGCGGCAGGGATTCGAACCCCGTACTTTATATGGTTTCAGTCCGGAGACTTAACCACTAGACCACAATATCTCAATGATCACTACACGGCTGGGATGGAAGGTAGGGGGGGGGGGGGTTATTGCTTGCATTTCAGGGGCGGATCTAGCTTTTTGCTAAGGGGGGGTTTGACCAAAATAATGACGATGCGGAGCATCGTCCACGAGCCGCGAAGCGGCGAGCCGATTTTTTTTGGGGTGTTTATTTGAACCCCGTAAGTGATGTTTTCCTGGCATCTATTAACACAATGGAGACCATAAAAAGCAGTGCATAATAACGTCTTTTTAAATCATGTAACAGTTTAATACACAGTTATATCCAGAGTTATCATGTGTTTGGTTAAGTTACCAGATGAGTTGAATATCTTCTCACAATATTTGCACTTGAAAGGGTTTCTCTCCAGCGTGCGTTCTTTTGTCTTTCTTTTTTTTTTTTTTTTTTTTTTTTTTTTTTTTTTTCTTTTTTTCCTTTTTTTTTTTTTTTTTTTTTTAGGCCGCCCAAGGGGGGGGGGGTTTAAACCCCCTAACCCCCCCCCGTAGATCCGCGCCTGCATTTATTATATATCTAACTAGTTCTGGTGGTATGTTATGCAAATAAATAAATAAATAAATGGATTAGCCAAACAAAGTATAAAGAAAGAAAGAACAAAGAAAGTATGAAGAAAGAGAAAATTATGAGAAATTTACTGAAAGAAAACGGAACACTGTAATTTGTACGAATACAACGTTCTATATAAGACAACAAGGAAAATGACAGAAACTTAGGACACTTTTTGGAGTTACCAAAAAGCAGTAAAACACCGTTTGAAATAGAATTGAATTTGTATGTTCAGTTTCAAATATGCTATATTCTGTAATTATTTTCAACGAGTGAAAAAAAATATGTTCCAGAAATCTGTGTGTAGTCAGTTTGCAATGCCAATTTTAACACCATTCTATTTGAATACTTCAGTAAACGCGTCATATTTTAAGTCTCTTTGAATATCCATTGATTCATAATATCCATTATTGAATATTATGATGTCTTTGTTGATTGCCATTTTCCCTGTTTTATTTTTGTTATTTTGTTATCTTATAATGCAAAGTTGATGGCATTTTTGAATGTTCCATAACGAGGAGTTTGAATTATCATCATCATTACGAGTATCATTATAACTTTTATCATTATTATTATTATTATCTTTTATCATATTTAAGATTATGATTATTATTATTAGTATTTAATATTGTTATTATTATCATTATAATTATTATTATTATGATCATTATTGTTATTATTAGCAGTATATTATCGTTATTCATGTTTTTTTTTAAACATTGTAACTAACAATTATAACAATAATCATCAAATATGAACCAACGTTAAATAAATAGACAATATATCTGTTCGGCTGAAATATAATATCCTTCGGGGGCACTATATATAAGTATTGAGGTATATAATTATATATTCGTATGTTACGGGTTTAGATGTCGTCATATTGCAAGGGGGAATAACAGCTAACATATAATAAATTAATAATTATAACGGGCCTTCACAAATTGGCTTACCACTGACGCACGGTGAGGGTCATGGGCATGTGTCCTCAAGTGGGGTGAAAGAGAGAAACCAGACATTATCTAAGCACTAATGAAGCAAAGACTATTAATTATCACCACCAAAGAGATCTTTTCATGTCCGAACAATGAATCTGTCACACAAAGAAAATGGGTTTGGGTGGACGAAGACATTTTTATTGCAGGGATGCGTGAGATTTGAATTAGCCGATGATTCTCTGTCTTTCCCTCAATACAGGACAACATATGCTAGATAAGATATAATTGGTATTAATAACAATTTCTTGTGGATTATCAAAAAGAAATTCTCAGAAGGAAAATTAGAGAGGCTGACTATACGATAGTGTTATACAGACGATCACTACATCATGTCCCTTCATTTGGAATGTAATAGTCCGTTTCCCAGACAACCGTCAATCATCGATTAGGGCGGGGCCTGTCGGCTTGGGTTTGACACGTTGTAGGGTTTGAGTGGCATTTGCCTAGCCGTCAATACGCGTTTCTTCCCCACCTCCAATGCGACACGGCAGCAGAATAAAAACATTTCATCGCCGCTTTTTCTCTATTTTACTACAGCCATCATTGTGGTGGATTGGCCCGAAACTTGACAGTTCGCATACACGTGCAACACCTCGTCTGTACGGATAGCAGCCATCGACTTGAAGGAAAGGAAGCGTTTTGAAATCATACTGACAGGTTTTTCATCCGAGTTGCCGCGACTGTGTCAGCGTATGTAATGGATGATCAACAGCGACTACATTCGGGACTTATGCACGGAATGCATGCCATATCTTCGGCCCATGTGCTGCCCCATAGCCAAGGCTCGCTGCTGCACCAGCCGGGCTTGCAGCCCCCCGTAAGCCTCTCGGCTCCGTCCTCGGACTCCAGCTCCCAACCCACCGAAAGGCACTCTCAAGAGACCAGAAAGCAAGAAATCGGAGACATTTTGCAACAGATAATGACCATCACAGACCAGAGTTTGGACGAAGCACAGGCCAGGTGAGTCGCAATGGATTTTTGACATTTATGAATTGGGTTGCCAATTATTGTTTACAAGCGTCAATCATTTTCGGCGACACGGCTAGCAGACAGCCGTGTCATTGATAAATGCTCAGCGATGATGAAAATAATACGAGATGCGATCCGCTTCTAAATAATCCCAATTTTTCTCGAATATCTGTCTAATAATTCCCCTATCTCTGTGTTTTAATTTTATTTCCAGAAAACATGCCCTCAATTGCCACCGTATGAAGCCAGCGCTGTTCAGCGTTCTGTGCGAAATAAAGGAGAAAACAGGTAAGCTTACCGACCTGATAATAATTATATTGTCCGAAACCATGTCCCGTATATTCGAGCTGTGCGTGTGAGCAATGCCATTATTACTCCAGTGTGTGGATTACGAGCCGTGCTCCATCGACACACGCACACGGGACGATCGGGTAGTAGACGGCGTACGGAGCTTTGAGGCGAGGGTTATCCCCAATCCAATCTCCCCGCTCGGCGGTATATTATTCTTTCCGCCATTTTGGATTTCGGTCAAAAATTCATAATGTAGGTTTCACACCGTTGGCAGTTAAATGCATTTCGACTGCTGCTGATCTTTGCAGTAGACCAGTAATATGAATTTCTTGCAGCTTACACTGATATTAGGTCTCTGAACATTTTGTTTTACACACACACATTTTCTGCACAATCATAATGTTATTGTAATTGTTATTGTGATAATATTATTAATCATCTGCATAATGACTGCATTGAGATGTTATTGACAACAAAGAGATGAGTTGCAGCTTATCAATAGATTTGAGATATATATTACTGTGAGTTTTGAAAACAATATTTCAACCACACAGAGTTTCCCCTCGATGATGATGAACATTGATTTAATTCATATGTGTGTAAAAATGTTGAAACATAGTTTTCTTTAGATATTTCACATTAATCATAATTTCTTAGGGAGCAAATAGAAAGACAACATTTGATTTAGAATATTTATATATTTCGTAATAAAGAATTCCAATTTAAAACGTGGAGAGTAGGCTCATGTTATCATGATACATTTTATACTCAAGTTAAATAATATCCCATTTACAAATACAATGGGCATTACAATTTTTATTATTACCCCAAATTTCTGAGCATATTTTCATATTGTCGGTTACTTGTAATTTGAAGTCTATAGATATTTTCAGGAAGATTCTCTCAAAAATAACAGTATAGGCCCTTCAAATGATTGATTTTCTTTCAAAAATGAATTTTATCATTTATGCCTACATGTACATTATTGACAAAAATCGGTATAGAGTAGTTATAATATAAAATGAACACACACTTTGCATTTTAATGTCATAAAGTCAATAATAATATAAAATTTGAAAAATATTTTGTGTCTTAGAATATTTGAAAACGAACAAAATTAATATTTTAAGATAACAATTATATAAGCTGTTAATAATAATCACATTTATTCCCTAGATTGGAATTGGTGAAATTATTACAAAAATTAAAGTAAAAATGTTTTCTATTTTCACAGTGTTTTCAATATTTTTATGCTACACATTCTGTACATGTGTAAAATGAATGGCAAGTTAAAATTTCAAACTAACTTAGTACTAAAAGTAGTCATTTTTGAGAGATGAAATCTATATATTTATCTTGCCGTCTGTTATGGCTTGTAATCTTCATGTTTACACTTTAAAATAAATCATAATATTGATAAGATAACAACAAAACATTAATTGCCCTGGCATTTTTGTAAAAATACAAATTGGACCATCTACCTGTAGTATTTGTACACTGTAGTAAATATTATGATAACATAGCTAGACTTGATTGACCTCCTAAAAATCATGTTTACATTCGTGCATCATGCTGAAATTTGTCTGACCTTCGAGAGCAACTCATACAATGTTCAAGAGGATTGTTTTTAATATTTAAGGGAAGTTCGCTTCAAATGTCAGTCTTTGTTCTTTCCAATATGGGTTCATAATCCCACCGTGGACTGGATTTTTATTATATTAAAACTGCCTCCCTTCTTTCCCTGAGCTGAAGTCCTCGACTATTAGGCAAAAGTCATGTTATTCGTATTTGTGCTCGTCTTGAAATTTGCCTTTCTTGTTATTATTTCTTGATATTTCTTTCATGTTCCAGACACGAGCATTGAAAATATCCGGGCCACATCTTTTTAATAAGACTATGGCAACATTTTGCGCTTTCCTTTTGTTTCAATCTTGTTTCAATTTCGATTGCAGTTTTGTTTTGGTGACAGCTGTTTTGATGAACATGCCAAGGAAATGACTTCAGTTTGAAATATTGCATTGCAGCATTAAAACAAATGAAATTGAATAACATAGAACATCAATATTTTCCAGTGTTATTATCCAGCCTTTTTGTTAGGATAATATTGATGGTTGGATGGATTGCGGTGAAAACATATTTTGATTTTTCCCTTCCAAAATCATGCACTGCAGGGACCAGAATATTACATGTTCATTTTATAGAAATCAGAGAATTATTTCTTTCACACTGAAATGAAATCAAACTTGTACTTGTACATTTATTTTTTTAATGAAATATACATATTTACTGAAACAATTACGTTTTAGCAAAATAATAGATGGAGTTTAAGTCATGAAAAATCTTGAAATACATTTGTATGTTCCTGTACTGTACATAGGCACTAGTAGGGAATGGTTTGTACCATAGAAACTTAAAATTTTACATAATTTTCAAAAACAAAAACATTGGGATTATGTCATAGCAATAATCTAGAATTTATAAGCATGGATCGCCTACATATGAATCATACAGCATTCATGTACATATCATATTTTGTACCTCTTATTTAGATCACATTTTTACAGCAAACTATTCCAACAAAAAGATAAAGGCAAAATGAGAGTAATAAAAAACAATAGTAAAATACATTTAAAAAACAAACAACAAAATATAGAATGAGAGTGCACTACTATTATGAACACATCAGAGTTGCAATTAGTCATTCTTTTTGCAATGCAAATTAAGTGACTGTTCGTTTTGTTTCCTGCAAAATGATCAATTAGTGAAATTGCAGGCACCGCAATGCTTGAGCCTTGAGAAGATGAGTTGTTTTTTTGCACCGTACATGTACATGTACATGCACTACTATGACTTCTCTACTTGGTTCATCTTGATGATGATTTTAGATGAGTTGTTGATCTCTTGCATTTGTCTCTCTTTAGTTAATAGCATACAGTGTAGAAGTTTATATATTCATCTTAATGATGATTTTAGATGAGTTATCGCTCTCTTGTGTTTTTCCTTTTTAGTTAATAACAGAGGAGTTTGTATGTTCGTCATAATGATGATTTTAGATGAGTTGTCGTTGTTCTCTTGCATTTGTCTCTTGTTGTTAGTTAAGAGAAAAGGAGTTTATACAAATGTATATTGTCTTTAAAGAGCCAGAAGGTCGTTAACTCATATACTTTGAAACAGAGATAACACCCTTCTGGCACTCAACAGACCATTTCCAAAGTATCAAGCACAAATTCTCGGGGAGTTGGATATGCAAGAATTAGGTTTTCTAGGATTCTCTCAAGAGATGGCATAAATATTTGTAGTCCAGTACGATTATGCCACGCCATCAATCATACATGTACATCCGAAAGGGTGCTGGATTTTCTCTGACATTTTCCCAGCGTCTAAAATGCATGGACAATTGAGCTATCATTTCTGTTTAACTTGCTTTAAATTATAAGCATGGACCTACTTTATGATATTAAAGCAAGTCATATCTACAACTCAAAACCTTTAAAGTTCAACCAAAGTCTCACCCCCCCCCCTTCGCCCTCCTCCTTGTTAGTGTTGCGAAAAAAGTCAAAAAAGATTGCTGGATATCGTATTGTGTTGTTGATTTGATATGACTGTCCGTTGCAAACAATTCCTCCATTTCCTCTGCTCTTTACAAAGAACACTACGGTCCCTTGGCAGGTGAAAAAGGCACAGGCTTTTTGATGTGCCAACATTGCTTGATTCTATGATACATTTTAGGCTAAGAAGGAAATGGCTAAAAGGCACAAGTGTAAGGAAGATGGAGAAATCTCGAGCCCTTTTTTGCGCTCGATGTTGTTTTGAGCGAGGGAGCTATAACCGTCGTCCGACCAAGGCCTGTCTGCTGTTTGAAATGGATCGTCCATCCTCATCAGTGTGCGGGGAAAATGTCAAATCTCTGTCCAATCATAAAAGTATCTTTTAATCCTTCCCTCACTTTGTTTCTCAAAGTAGGATTTTTTCTTCTGGATATCTGGTTCCCTTCCCCAATTTTAATTCTTTAGAACACACTGTAATATTTGTATTATTACGTGCACTTTAATACACACCTGTTTGAATATTTGTTATTGTTTTGATAATTTGATGGTTTTGTGTTTTGTTGCCCTTTTTATTGGAACTTGGAAATAAAATGTGAACCTGACTCTGTTCTCAACACACAAGTAGAATAAGAACCCTTGTGCATTAAATGTATGTGTACATGTTCATGTACAGTATATAAGTATTTCATTCATTTTTTACAGTCCTTTAAAAAATGGTTATTCAACGATATGGCAGTAGCAATATAAAGATTAACTCTAAAGAACTAGAAACTAGAAATAGAATGATACACAAGATTTAAAGTTTCTCCCCCTTCAAGTATTAGCTCATCCAGCTTAATGTAGCTGTTTATATTAGGAATTCATTATAACAACAAAAAGTACAAAGTTGCAAATGCAACGCTATAAAAGGGCTTACACGTAAATGTTGGCATTTCCTGAATACAATCATGCGCTTTTTATGAGTATTTTATGTTCATACTGTATCATGCCTGTAGAAGCTTGAAGAAGTGCTCGACGGCTTTGCATTTGGTATTAAAAGAATTTGAGGAAGACCTAATTGCCTCATGTATTGGCAGGATGATAGGGATATAGGATAGACGTTTGCTAAGTTCACACGGGGTCGTCGTCGTTTTTACCTGTAAGTTTGCGAAAAACACAAAATGTGAAATATAATTATCCACTATAAACAAGGGTTCACACAGGACTGAAACGATATGTATCAAAGTTTTGTTTACACGATGGAAAAGCAGTCATTTTAACAATACACTGGCTTAACAGTTAATCTAAAAGTTAACTGTGTTCACACGGCACATACATTTGAACGAGGACCTACAATGTACTTGTATGTACACCCCCTCCCTGCTGCTTGTAATTACTGCAATAACCTTAAGATCGCTCATGGTTTATAACTCAAGAGTATGCTAAAAGTTTGTAGCCGCTAGTGTCTCTGCACGGTCCCGAACTGCAAAACAACTTTGAACTAAACTCCAAGTTAACAAACACTCGTGTGAACCTAAACTATTAAGCGGTCTGGACTGATATAGATTCTCGATTGGGAATACACCTACATACTCCATACATGTATCTGTCTGTCGTTGGAACCCGGGGACTAGAGATTCAGAGTTTAAAATGCACTTCCTACTGTAATGCTGAATTACCAGGCTTGACTCGCTGGCTCCAAATTTTCCGTTTGGCTGTCAGCGCTACGCCATGTGCCACAATTTCATCTCTTCGAGCTTCCCTCTCTACTCATATTTTTTTCTTCTTCTGGGTTGCGTTGCATCACTCCTGCTGCTTTTGGGGGGCTTTATGATAATTTTTACTGATGAGTTTTGTCGATTTACAGATGTTGAGAGTGCCGTTATCGTCATACACATTCATGTATATTTACCAGTATGTTACAGCATACATGTTCTGAACATAAGCAGCAGCTGTGTTTTATCTGTACACTTTAAGCTATTCATAGAGTGCTGGCAAAATGTAGGTCTACATGTACATTACATGTACAGTGTATACATGTATTCAATCAGAGGTAAAAATATTAATTTATTGTCTTATTGATTTGTTTGTCTGATTTTTCCATAATTTGCAGATGGTTGTGCAGATAAATGTGTAATCAGATTTTTTTTGCATATAAAATTATTATATTCCTTGTTGATGATTTTGAGACTAATTCTTTTTTGTTTTTAGAATGATCTTATATGTTAAGTTTACAACATTATGATATAACGTATTACCGGTTTACAAAAATAATATGAATGTAACGTAAAGGATAATGGTGATACCATCTTGAATACAGATAATCATCTTCAGTTTTCAACGATACAACATAGAAATTGACTTGTAGATAGGCTAAATGCACCAGTACCTTTTGTTCACACACCAAATGTATTTCCCATATGTTTAATTTTGTAGATGAATTAGTGCATTACAGCCAAATGTGTCCCAAATGAATTGATTGTATTTCTTTCATTAGAGAGTATGGCTTCACTCTTCTTATCAGAGAGGGATAGAGGGAGAGAGAGAGAGAGAGAAGAAGAAATAAGGTCTTCCATTTGAACCTTTAACCCTGTAGTACCCACAATGCATGACTCACACAACCTCGATCCTCTGCGATGAGTGTCTGGTATTGTTTGGGTTAATGCCCCAAAGCCAAAGAGGTGGTGGTTATTCCTTTAACCAGCCAACCAGACCAAACCAAACCCGTGGGGGAATGGATACACCCGTTAACCCCTCGGCTGCTAAACATCACACAGACCATGGAGTTGGTCATGCATCCATGGGCTCCCCCAGGGCTGGAGGGGTTAAGGGGGTGCCCCTGGGATGTCTCTATGAAGTAGAGTCGGCCCATGGGGGCATGCCTTTGGCATGAACTGGTATGAACTGGTGTGGAAACAGGGTTTTCAGGGTCACTGAGGTCAATGGCTGTGGCACATTCCGAGCCTGCCAGTGTACAATGTAGGTGTTGATTTTTAGCACATGAAGTTAGAGTGTAACTGTTTGTAGTCTGCCAAATAAATTGATGGCATTGTTGATATGTACAATAACTGACAAAAATGAAGAAAGAAGGAATTAAAAAAATATAGTAATGATCATGATAATATTAGCAACATTTACATACGGTATCCATCCCAGTGAAATACTGAAGGTGTCTACAAAGTATCATTATCACAATGGCTTTAAAATACCTTTAAAATGTAACATGTACATCTTAACATGAATGTAAACAAGAATATTGGATGCTGATTACTTTCGGATGTACAGTATCAATGCAAAAACCTGATGTTTTCTCTGAAGATCAGTGAACCCTTTACATGAAAGAGATACATGTGTGTTTCCTTTTTTCACACTTGGAGGCACTTTAATTCTCATTTTATGACTCTGTATTATCGCTGCCAAATCAGGAGATTTGTATGATTTAATTCAGATAGAATTGATAAAATACAAACGATACTTCATCAAAGTATAATTTACAGAAAAAGAAAGATTTACACAATTGAATAAAACAAAATGTTCAGCACAAAGTTGTATGTGCAGTTCAGTAGAATTTCTAAACAAAGAAAAATGAAGAAAGAGAAATGAAAGAACTTACTGTTATTTGTTAGGAAGTAGGCAGAAAAAATATCACTTAAAATCCCTCAATTGTTTGAATTTTGCAACTCCAATTACTTACCAATTTTATTTTTGAGATTTAGAACAAAAATTGTTTACATTGAAAAATAGATAAATACAAACAAAGAAGGAAACCGCATCCTGGACAAGGATCTTAGATAGAATTTTTCAAAGGGAGGAATATGAGAAAAAAAAATTTGTATTCGTATACAATACACAAGTACATGTAAGATGGTCAGATGATTTCTTTATTGAGCAACTATAGCAACACAGGAAGGCATTAAAAAATATATACAGAAAGCGTTTGAAATATAGACGTGAATCCTTTTCAATGTATACTCTAGGCCTCCCATTCACTGTGAATTATTCAGGGTCTAGCCTGTTTTTGCCTGCATTCTTCACTCGCCTTTTTACCCGTTCCCCCTCTTCTATTCGCCACCTGTCTATGTAAAAACGAGTAATCACTTGTCCTTTCTGCTCTCTAATGCTTCATTGTCAAAACTGTTAAATAATTCAACCATTTTTTTGCCCGGATTCTCTTTTTGCATGCTGCCATTTGCATTTTTTCTTGTTCTGTATATTAAATGGTGGGGAAAGTCAATGGTAATACAAAGACAAGTCAGATCATTTTGTACCAACACTTCCAAGTAATCCTAATGGCAATGCGATATATACATGTACTGTATAGTCCGTGCAGTATTTATGAAAAATAAGGGTATTGTTTTACGTTGTAATGTAGTTGAGGTGTTTTCCCCTATTTTAATGTTTCCGGGATGATATGCAAATTGTAAATAAAAGAAAAGAATCTCCATGGGTATGTTCTTTCTGTTCTCTACAGTAGTTCTGACATTTGTTATTTGTTTGTTATTACTGAATGTAAAAGATATATAAGATATATATTGAATATTTAAAAAATATCTTGTAGTAGAGTATATAGTATGAAGTCGGCCTACATTATAATCAGCCTGCATTATAATCAGCCTGCATTATAATCAGCCTGTGATTGAAAACATTTAGTGACCATGTCTAAAGATTGATTGAAACATGTCATGATTTTTTTTCTTTCTAAGAAAAGTAAGAAAGCAATTTTGTGCCATTATTTTTTCAACTACCGGTACGTACAATTTACACCTGTATATTTCCCTCTATAAAACTCTGTTTCATAAAAACTGGTCACCAATATATGCGTACAAAATGTTGAAGAAAATTTGCTCCCAGCCAATCACATGCCACGATTTTAGTAGTTTATAATAGTTATTGTAACTTGTTTATGTTATTGATGACAACTTTCATGAAACAGGGTCCAGGGGAGTGTTTTACAAAGATCCTAAGTTGAACTTATCTCTAAGTTGGACTTATTAAGGAAAGCCATTAGCATCTTTGAAAATATTTTGTAAAAGTTATTTTAAAAGGCATAAAATGTTGATTCAAATCATTCATATCTTCTATTACCAAGGAGATTTTATGTTCTTGATGTGAAAATAATGAAATGTCTAGAATACCTTTTTTGTTGCTTTTGAATATATTTTATTTTAAGGCTACAAATGGCTCTCCATAATGTGTAAGTCCAACTTAGAGTTAAGTTCAACTTGGGATCTTTGTAAAACACCCCCCTGGTCTGTACTATAGCCAATGTGTTGCCTCTCAGCTAGCGTCCCCCTCCTCTCCTTTAGTCCGTGCCACTCTAGTTTTTGTTGGCCATTGAGCCGAGCCCTGGCCTTGACTGTGAGACAGTGATAAAAAACCTTTCCGTTCTACGCCATGGAATTCTCTTCTTGCTGCTGCGTTTGGCTAGTGACTCAGTGCTTCCTGCGCTGTGCCATGAGCTCCCTAGGGGGTAGGGGCTGGCTGGCTGGCTGGCAAGGAGGGGGAGGGGAGGGGGTCATTTTATCCAGAGGAAAGGGGGTTCATGTGTAAACCAGCGCCGGGATAAGGTTACCTCCGTTTTATCGATTAGGAGATAACATGCATGAAAATCAGGATATCTGTAGTGGACCGATATGATAAGGATATTATAACTTTATTGATAATCACTTTGTTTGATACATACATGTAGTAAATGAATGTGTGGGGAGATAGGAAGACATTGATTCGGGAGCCATATATATAAGCAGCTAAAACAATTTTGCCTGTTGTCTTTAGCTCAATGCATAAAAAAGAATGCTACCTTATCGTTGTATAAAATATACATCTATATATCACAAAAAATACAATTATCAAGAATTGTTCACACTTTGATGTTGATGTATTTACAAGTTGAATTGTCTCCTGTTTGACAGATCATGAGGCTGAAAAAACACACAACACAATGTATACAATTAAGAATTTTCAGTGGGAGCATATTTTATTGTGCCACAGAAATGTAGGGTTCTACATTGTATACATGTTTCTCCCTTGCACTGATGAGAAATATACTCACATCTGTCCTTTATTGTATTCTAAGTTAAAACAGAAAAGAAATGATGCGAGATAAATGCTGTTAGTATTTCTTTCTTGCAAAGTCTATTTTCTGTAGACCAGGAAAGACAGAATTTTCCTGTATTTTATATCTAATCAATTGTTTTGTTCAGTTCTTAATTGGTATGTGATATTTGGCATTTGGAAGTATCATTTATCTGTGGAATTGAATCAATTGGGATTTGTTTGAAGGAATGGAGGTTCAAGGATTTGAATTAAATATTTGTTCTTCTTCAGATCGTTGTCTTAAATAGCCTGAAGGCACAGGCAATGAACATTCTTCTCAGGGTTGTTTCCTTAAGGGGTAGAGGGGACGATCTAATCTGCATTCATCAATACTGGTTAATAGAAGCTATCTCCCCCAAACTGCCCTTGGACAGTTTGATATCAAGCAAACGTTTGATTTCTATTTTGCCTCCCCCATTTGACCAAATACATGGCAATTTAATGCTCTTACGTGGATCTCTTTTGACTGCGCTAGCTGTCAAAGTCGGCAGAAAACCATGACAAATAGGTTTGCCCTAAGAGCATGGGAGAAAGGAGGGGTTTATTCCTTTCACTTACGGGGAGAGAAGGAAGGGGCAATTGGCAGAAATTTATTCTACTGAGCTACATTAGTTGAGGCTCAACTCGGTCAATTACTTCTTCATTGCCCTTCTTTAAGCTCATTTTTGCTGATCTTTCCTTCTTTGAGTCGGCGGCACCCTTTCTCCGTGTGTGTCTTTGGAGCATCCATGAAGTATCTAGCGACTGACAACTTGATCACGTTCCATTTCATAACCTTCTCCTCCCGAAAAAAACCTTTAACAGAAATTGCATTTATTGCGACAAATTTGAGCATGTGTCAATAGCAACACCTGCATGAGAAAGCCAGACTCCATATTCACATTTAGGAAAGCCCTTGAATTTGTGCCTTTTTTAAGGAGTTATGAACAAGATTTAGCAGGAAGGTTCAATTTGCTCAGAATGTTTGTGGTCGGATCGTCACAAAGGCACTTTTCCACCATGAACTCCAAATCGGCCCAAATCTTCTCAAACCAAGAAATAAACTTTGGTATTTGTATCCTTAACAAGATTTGCTTCGGCAAGGTTCAACTTCTTTATTTGCTCCCTCCTTTTCTCTGACTTCTTCCTTGTTTTCGCGGAGGGGGGCTGGCAAGTTTGGAGCTGTATTTGGTAATTGTGATGAATACTAGGGCTCATGAAATGACCAACTGTAATAGGGACGTTTGTACTTTATAAGAAGGCAAACAGTTTCTTCCAGATTTACTTTTAAATGGCCTGTCAGTCGCGGTAATCAGAACTATTGATAAAATTTGTTTGAGAGAGAGATCCATCAATATTCATTCTTAGTTTAGATTTCTGATAGAGAAATCTGTCAACTGAATATTTGTTGCTCATAGTGGAAACAAAGCAGGGGACTTTGAATTTAAAATATCTCCTTGTTTCATCGCAGGAGTGGAGGAGTACAGTAGTTGCTGTATTTTACAGAATAACTGTAAATAATCTTTCAGAAAACTGCTTTGGATGCAAATGTTCTTTATTTTGTTTTCCCATTCAGATATATTTATAGCAAAGAAAGAGTTTAGTATCTGAAGTCTCTTTTCTTCTTATGAGGCTGTAGTGGATAGTAGCTTGGCTTGTCTTTTGATTTCTAAAAACCAAAACAAAGAGTAAAGTGGATTTTATTTCTGTCAAAAGAGACCAGCCTACCTAACTGCTAATTTTAGTAATCCTGCATAATTTAGACTTTCTTTTCCTTGGCAATCAAAGCCACGACTGGCGTTTGATATCAACGCAAATACAGTGATGCCTCGCTGAAAAATTGAAGATCAAAGAGGTTTGAACGGCTCGTCAATGACGACACAGACAGCTGGGAAATGCGGCTAAACCAAAGATCACCTCCCTTTTGTTCGCAAATTACTATGGTGATGAGTAAACTTCTTTTGACATATTCTGTCGGAGTTGGTGTTGTCCAATAACACCAAGGGGAAGACCCTCTGTCCTCTCCCATTGTTCTGCAGGAGGTGGGAGTGTTCCGGCAAGCTGAGAACTTGGTCATTGCTTGTCAGTCGTGCCCTGGTCTGACTTGTCTCGATCCGGCTTCATTGCTCGGTTTTCCTGGAAAGATAATGAGGGTTAAATGCCCTGTCAAGTGCAAATAGATGCAGTTAACAGGCAGTAGAATCTTAATTTGGTCTGACTTGGATCTGATCCTCGTGTCCTGGAGAGATCTGATTGGTTGGGAGTTGGCTTAGGTTCCTCTTAGGGTTTGGAAGGGATTCCCTTGTTTTGTTGTCATGAGTTATCTGCTTGGAAAAAATGGGATTTTTCTTACAATTGGCACACCGATCACTCTTGCAGCTTGTTACTATCAATGGAAGTACATGTAGTTTTCTTTTGGTAAGCAACAAAATATATAAATGGTGATTTGAATAAATAATAATTGAATATATATATATATCATTTTGTTGTTGTTGGGGGGGGGGGGGGAGGGGAATTTCATATATTTTCTTGATTTGTTCGAAACTGATGATTTTAATCATAATTTTAAAAAAATGCAATTACTTACCTCCAAAAGATTCTGTCATTGCATTTGAAAGATTAAAGACAGAGAAAATGGTAATCATCCTTAAATAAATTTTTGTTTTTTGGATGAAAGTATTTCCTGACTTTGGCTTGGATATAAACTATATAATATATATTTGATGAATGCTGTCCAAAATAGGATGGATGTTTTCATGACATTTCCAATTTAAAAAAAAAGGAAAAAAAGATGCCATGCCTATTTATTTTTTATGATGCAATCCTGGATCTTTTGTTCCTCCAGTGGCCTTTTAATATTTAACCACACAAAAGATATGCTTTATGCTGAAGCTCATCAGACCATTTTATTGTCAAGCAAATTACAGTGGCAAGCCATAATTTCTTGTCAGTTACAAAGGAAAGAAAAGAAAAAAATATTTTATAGGCAACTTGTGAGTGTGGTGGGTTTTCCTCTCTTTAAAGATTTTTTTCTTTTTCTGTTGACATTTGAATTGATACTCACTGCACACAATCTAGAGCATATTTTAATCAATAAAAACTTACGAAGAAAGGATGTCCTAGAATTTATGTGGTACATTTCGGTCATGGAAAGAAAATTTTGTATCCATGGAATATATAACTCATAACTATGGAATTCAGGAGTTTCCCCTTTGTATGGGGGAAAAGGGGACTTTTGAGGTTCAACAAACACAGGGTTTGTTTGGATAGTAGAATGGCTGGTTTTGTATTGCACATCTTTTCAAAAATCTTTTATGATTTTTTTTCTAGCAATCATTCTTTTTGTTGCCAAAATGGATTAAGTTTGTGGTATGAAATTGAAGACAGGTATGTAATTACCTGGAAGGAAATAATTACAGCAGGCCAACATGGTACATACAATGTACTGTACACGTATATTACAGTATATATTTATGAAGAATACCCATGTACGTACTGCATTTATGCCTAAAAGTTTTCACTGAACAGATTACAATGTACTTGTATTCTATTTAGGGTCTTTTCTTATAAGATTTGAATATCAATAAACTCCATTTATTCTGCGGACACTCAAGAGTGTTATGAAGATTTCCATTTGTAGGCCTGAGTTTTTTTAACTCTTCCATTTATTAACTCCACAAGATATAGGTCACCATCTTGAATTCGATAAAGTACTCGTCAAGTACACGTAGCAGGGGAAAGCAAAAATAAAACTAAATGCTGAATTTTGCACATGTACACTATAGATATGTTTCTGTCTTTATTATGGGGCAGGCCTACAGAACTTGACTAGCACAAGAGTCAAGACAGAAATGTTACATGCTTTTATCTTAGAGGATTGAAACTTGAAAGTCATCCTTTCCCTCCAGTTCTACTCTCGACTGAGGTTCGTCCTCTGCTTTTACTATCGTGTGGTACACACACAACCACAGAATTGGGACTAGAAATGCAATCGTGTCACAACGATGTGCGTGCAATGACGCCATGTTTTTACATGTCAAACGAAGGAGCTACTCTCGGACTATCCAGAGCAATATGTAAGAAGTCTTGTAGCTTCTGTGATAGTGGAGATAGTTAGGGCGAAAGAAAGGTCACCAAAACCGTTTGAAACCATCGTCATTTGCGCAAAACGTACTGCACGCATCAAACACGCTATTACGTAAAGCATAGTAAATTCATCATTTTTGGCGATAACTTGGCGAAGAGGGCATTATAATTTACTTAACTTAGCAGACAGTTGTCACGTATATGGATACATGTGTCTGCCAAGTTTCATTGATGTAGGTATAAAGATCGCCGGTTTAGAGCAAGTTGAAGTTATTTCTCAATTTTCTTGAAAATGGCGAATTTGGAGGGCAATTTTCTCAAATTTGGTCAGTGATAGGGTATATAATTTTGTATATGGCTGGAAAGGGCATATCTTTAAGTATCTTAATCCAAAAAAGGGTACGGGTTTGCCAAGCCATTATGGAGATACGGCCACAGAGAGAAAGCCAATTCCCAGAACTTTAGAGGGCGCTATTTATGTTTTGCATAGTCATTGGAGCGTGAAATTTGGCATGGCTATGTGCAATCATAGGATAAAGATACTGTGAGACTTAAATACAAAACGGAATTTTAATGAGAAAGTTATGGCAGGTTTAGATTTTTAGGGGTCCATTTTTCAAGAATTTGAGAGATTTTTGACGGAGTCGGTTTCAGATTTGAATTTTGAGTACGAAGATGGCATTTTGAAGGTCAAGTTATACGTCGCAGAGGAAAAAACATCTCTTAGACTATCTAAAGGAATTTGTTACAAGTTTGTAGGATCTAGGATAGTGGAGATAGGAAGGAAGAAAGAAAGGCCTTAAAGGTATTACACAGTTTTGGGAAATTTTGAAAAATGGGTGGATAGTGATTCTTTACAATTTTGATATATTGGGATGCCCCTGTGGATGTATTAAAAACACGAGAAAGTTTAGCACCTAAAACACTTCTGGTTTCGAGAAAAATTGAATATAAAGATTTACCGGTGCTCCCGGTAAATTTTGATAAATTTCTAATAGCTCCTACGGCCGTACAATGTTAGCTGCGACCATGCAAATCTCAGAGTATGTAGTTGTGGTATATAATTTCCGAACAGGGATAGCTAATCGGTCGATTTTAGTCAATAAACATCGTTTTATAGCTTAATTGATATCTTGACCTTGAGAGGGAGCTATTCAACATAAAGTGTTTATTATTTATAATTTCATAACTTAAGAGTCGATTTCGACCGGGACAACGATCACTGAATATTGTAGGATCATATATGCTTCCAATATGTTCATTTGAACCAAATTCATGGCCCCATACCAAAACTTTGTATTACCTTTAAAATGGACCAGAAACGGACAAAATGGCGCCTGGATGGTTATGCATGAGTGATTTCGAAAATCAAAAAAGTAGGTGACCTTGATGAGATGCTAGAGACTATGCCTATGAAATTTGAAATGAAATGGACATGAGGAAAGCACCTCACTAGGAATAACAAACACTATGTGCAAAACGAATGCGGAAGGTTGGTCATTGCAAATAGCTTCATGAGGAATTTGCCTGGTATAACAAACACTCCCAAACAATTGGCCCCAGCCAGAAGCGGCCTAGCCAGCCAGAGGCATGCTATAATGATGCTTGCAAGCTGCTGTAATGTCACCCCGTGAGGTCACAGCGGAGCTTTGACCTTCGACCTTGCTCTGACTCCAACCCTCTCCACTGTCTGACTGTCTCTACCCTAGCTCTGCGCTGCCCCCAGTGGCAGTGTCTCGGCCGGCCGGGCATGTTCACATATTCTTTCACTTTCCCCACAGAATGAAGGAAAAAAAAAACCCATAACAACTCTGCTGAATATTTTTTCATGTTTGGGTATAATTTTGTGGAATCTAGCGTATGCATTTAATCAGTTTTGTATAGTACAGGTTAACTGTAGAACTAGTATGTGTATGATATGCTCTGTTTTTGCATACCGTACACTACCACATGGTTATTATTTATTAATTGTGCCTCAATTACATTTTATTGTTTTCTTGTGAAAACATGGCAATTTTTTTTAGACAAAAACAATGGAATGTGATCTGTGTACAGCTGTACATACATGTACATACACCCCCCAAAAAAGAAAACGAGACAATACATCATAGTTTTTGTGTAACATTGTAGTACACATGTATGTTATTTTCAACACTTCAAGTTCTGTAATCCTTTCTAGAACTAAACAAGACTAAATTCTCTTTCTTTCATACACCAGTACAAATATGTGAGTACTTTGAATATTATATTTGCCTGTGTATTTGTACAGGGTAAGTGTGTATCAGACATTTCAAATTTACCTTCAATTGAATCAAATGGATTTTATTCAATCTTTTGTACCGGCAGTTACTTTTTTTTTAGTTTGCAATGAATAATAACATTCTGAACACAGAGGTAGATTTGGGGAAAGTTGAAGATTTAGCATTGTTTACGTTGATCTATCAAAGAAATAGCTTTATTAAAGGCTTATCATTTAGTTATTGAAAATTATTATTAATAAATCATTTTGGTTAATTGATTATTTTGTTGTAAGTAATAGGAAAATAGTGGATGTTTTGGATCAAGTTGAATTCTAAAATGAGAACGTGCTGTACATGAAGACGTAACGTAAGCAAAGCAAACTGCAAAGTTATGTCTTCATGGTCGAAATCTGGAATGGGGTGCAAGGAAAATTACCCGATCTTCTGTTCATCCCATAAATTATCCAAGCTGGCAACAAAGATCGAAAAGAGCAAAATGAAGATGGAAAATTGACAGCTTGAATGCCGATTCCTCTATAGATCTCCATTTTGCTTGAGCTCTGTTTTGTTTATTGGTATAAGTTGGTTCTGACTTCCAGTGTTTCTCTCATTGGTTGTTTTTGTTAGGGCTGTTATAGAGTGTATTTACGCAGTCTCCAAGTCTCACTCCAAGTTGATGTAGGCCTTTCTTTTATTTTCGTCCTTGTCTGCTCTTTTTTTCCTGTACATTCGTGTATGTTCGTATTTTAATGTCAGGCTTCTAAATGCCTTTTGATTCTCCTGAAGATATGTTTCAAGAGAAGTGTTTCATGATTGTTTTTCAGGCCAGTAAATGGATACCATAATGTGTTCCAGATATAAACATTAGTGTTAGGCGCTATATAAGCACTGTAATTATTATTATTACAAATTGCTCAAATAAAAGTAATAATGCTAAAAATATACATGTAGTTTTCATCATTTCTTCCCATTTTGAGTTTTCATAATATGGCCAATCATATTGAATAAATGAAATTGTCTTTCATTTCTAAATTCAAATGAACTGTTTTGCTTGGATATATTTATCGTTCGTAATGCAATTCTCTGAATTAGATATCTGTGTTGGGACTGTAGGCTTGTATTAATTTTGAATTTGAATGATTTGATTCAACTCTAAAAATAGTTTGTTTTTCTCTAATATTTGATGCATTATTGTATGGCATTGTTTGGTACAGATGTATGAATATATTATTATCATTCAGTTTTTTAAAATTAGTTGTAATATTTTTATGAAACAAGTCCTAAAAAGATGATGCTTGTCATCTATCCATCTGTCAGTTTTTCTTCTGTGTGAACAAAATAATTAATATGCACATACTGTAGCGTATCAGGGGATGATGTAAATTTATACGCGATAAATTATCGAGACACCCACTCGTTGGATGCTAATTCATGCATGAAAGTATTATCTTATCATTTTTTCTGATCACGAGGTGTAAACATAGGATAATGATAATCTCAAGTCAGGATTGATTTTGTTATTACGTTTGGCTCCACACATAACGGCTGCATGTAGCTCACTTTCACAAATTAACTTGCATCATTGGAATGGACCAGTATTTACACCTCATGTACAGGCGAGGGGGAAAAATAATTGTAGAAAAATCGCCACTGTACGGCTATTGCCCCACTCGCTACCTTGCCTTGCTAGCCACAAACTATATTCGCAGATGTCGATCTCCCTCACGCACATGCAATACGAGGCATTCCGATCGAGAGGCACTCCAGCTCTCCCTCTCCCTCTCTCCTTCTCTCTCCCCGTGTCATTGAAACTGGCTGAACGGCCGGGGTCAGGGGTCGTACTTGTAGTTGCTAATTTGATGAACATCACAGCCCGTAACCAGCAGAAGATATTTTCATCATGGCAAATATATAGTTCTGTAATATGGGTGCATGGGAAAGCCGTATGGGATGCTAGTTGAACAACTGTGGATGCCTCCCTGTACAATAGGACTACTTGCCGCTGCTGCTGCCAGCCATACAGTACATAAATGACGCATGCCATTGGCCTGACACATACGCTTATTACTCTAGGTATGGTGTATGTCAGTGGACAATGGCAAAAGAGAAATTCTAGTTTTGATGAAATTATAGTAATTGCCTTGTAAGCAAGCATTCAGGCTTACAATGTACAATGTAGGCCTATACAGTGTTTGGACTGACACAGTACGCTTATTACTCTAGTATGGTGTATGTCAGTGGACAATGGCAAAAGGGAAATTCTATTTTTCATGAAATTATAGTAATTGCATTGTAAACAAACATTCAGGCTTACAACATATGCCTATACAGTGTTTGTAATTGTAGGCCTATTTCATACATTTTGCTGAAATGTGCAAATTATGAAAATTAGCACAATGGCCTAGTCAACTGTATATCTTTAGTTTGTGTACATGTACATGCAGAACTGTAAAAAGAGAGTTTTAATCTTTTTATCTAAAACTATAATAGCAAAATCAGTCAAATGAAATGAAACCAGTTCAATGTATTTTATTTCCTTCTTTATATTTCAAGATTTCGCTTGATGTGTACCTGTACCTGTACATTTTGTACACAATTTTCATTGTCCATCTTATTGCATTTCAGGCATGTATGTGTACTTTACATGTGGGCCTTCTATAATTGAATAAAATTACAGTATGCTGAAATTTGTTGGTTCACTTGTAATATAGGGTAACATCAGAAATGTACGATCCAAACCAACGGACCTGACCTGCACACCGTATGGCTAGTTGCTGATTTGATTTAGGAGATATCACCACATCTACATGAAGCTGTCTATGATATCTCTTTGATTTGATGTTATTACCAACAAATGTTTCCTGGTGGTGCCTTTAATCTGGACTTCATTTAATTCAATTTTTAAGGATGGAAAGAGCAGAATGATATTTTCCTTCTCATTTGATGATTGTCTGCTATCTATAGAACAAAATTTCAGGTTTCCTTTCTCTTTCTGATCTCATTCTTATCTAAGCAGATAAAAATCATTCTCTATCATCATCCCGTCCCAGAAATTTTCCTCGGAAGATGTCGTCAAAGTTTCATTTTTTATTGCTAATGCATTTGTACTGTCTTCTTTCCGGTAATAATAAAAAGCCAGCAAAAAGACGCCCTTTGTCTTTCTTGATGGGTCTTAATTTGCAATGACCCTCGACTCCGACAACATGGCTATTCTTTTATGAATTTCTGTCTGCAGTTGTCCAGTTCGTGCCATGTAGGGATTAATTTGGTGGAGCCAGTAGCGGTCCTGCTCCAGATTCTGCAGACTTAACCCCTCGTCTGACCCACAAATTCCTGGAGATCTCGCCGACCAAATTGGCAACACGGCAGAACTTGGAAGAAGAAGGAGGTCTAGAGTTTGTTGTCTGCTCGGAGCTAGAAGGGCTTTCATCCTTATGGTTTAAAGATAAAGTTGAGTTCTGGTCATGTGATTGCATTGTGAAAGAAACGGTGTGGAATCTATCAGAAAAGGTTGATCATCTAGTATATAAGTATTCGTGTGTATTGCAAGGTTCTGGAATCATCAAAATTATGTGACATTTGGCCAAAGCTTGGCAAAGTTACAAGCACTGTACACAGAATGATGTATATGAGCACATGGCGAAAAAAACCTACCCCCCCCGATTTTTATGTATTTTATGTCATATTTAGAATATGAAGGCATTTGAAGAGCCATGCTTTTCAGGGAACATGTTTAATCTGATGTTCTTCCACCCTTGCATAATAACAATGATAACGCTCACAAATTATTTTGTACCTCTTCCCAGAACTCAACCTTCTCTTTAATGCCCTGCTGGCTCTCAAGGAGATTGTCTTGATGGCTGTGTAGTCACAATAGGTCTTTGCTATTGTAAGAATTACACACACCATCCTTTTCTAGGAAGAAAACAAAAATGAAAAGATATCTAATCAATAAAATTGGCAATACGCAGTACTTGGAAGAAGAAGGATGCCCAGATTTTGTCCTGTTAGAAGCTAGAAGGGTTTAAACTGTCATTTTACACAGTCCTTTTTGCTTCCAACAGACAATTTTAGATGTGGTGACAGGAGATTGTCTTGATGGCTGTAGTCACAATAGGTCTTTGCTATCGTAAGAATTACACACACCATCCCTTTCTAGAAAGAAAACAAAAATGAAAGATATCCCACTACTAAACTGGTAACATGCAATACTTGGAAGAAGAAGGAGGCCCAGATTTTTGTCCAAAGTTAGAAGGGCTTAAACTGTCGTTTTATACAGGGTTACTGTCCATTTTGCTTCCAATGGACGATTCCATAGATGTGGTGACAAGAGTTTGTCTCAATGGCTGTAGTTACAATGTTTCCCTTTTCGCTATAGTAAGGATTATCCACACCATCCCTTTTCAGAAAGAACCAAACTGGTAACATGGCAATACATTGTTTATCTTGCATACTGTAAGTCTTTACTTACACTTCATTTACTCATTAGAATATGTTGCCATTAATTAACTACTTCATCAATCCAGTCTTACAAATTAATCATTACATTATAATACGAGAAACACTGAAGCCATGCCTCTGCTTATGTTTGGTGCTTTTAGCTTTCCCACTTGCATATCCCGCAATGTGTCGGTGGAATGCTGTTTCATCAACAGACCCAAGCTATCTCCATTGTTTATCAATAATGTAAACAGAATAAATGCCATGCCTCTTCATTGCGCTCCGCATCCATCGGGATATTGTCTGCTTTAGCCCTATTAACATACTGGCCGTTGCTCATTTTGAGAGGAAGATGTATAATTTTCCAATGTATCTCATCTCGGAATATAGGCCAAACTTGATCATAAGAATATGATTCCAAAGCATTTAAAACATTTTTACTTGTGTATATAAGTATGCTTATCTTATGTGCTGTAACTGATATAGAGAAATATATGTACATGTAGGTACCCTATTTAGTGTCCAGACAGTAATAACAAAAAAAGGACTGCAGTAATTCTTGCCAATTATATTTTAAAGCTATCCTTCTAACCCCCTTTTCTTGTGTTTAAATTATGTGAGATTGCTTGCTATTACGATATCCAAGTTGATACCTAATTAGTATGATAATTGATTGTCCATTTTGGGTGTTTACACATATGGTCAGTATGTTTACACACAAAGTGTGTTTGTTAATAACATGTTTTGAAAATTACATAAATATTACACATACCTGGTCTAGACAAGAGTGTTTTCAGATTATGTGTATACACTTTGTCAACTTGATTGAACATTTTACAGCGTAACTTTACATGTACATGTACATGTTCAAAGTAAATGTAGATTACATCATTGTACATTTTCAATGTAGATTACATCATTGTACATACAGTATAGCCTACATCATATTGCTTGGGTGGTTATTGCCACCTGATTTGGTAATACAGTACTAATTATCACTAACATTTTTTTCAATCCTACGTCTGAGAGCACACACTTGGAATTGGCAAATTATATTATGATATCACTAATAGAAAATCAAATCCCATAATCTTACAAAGTAGGCATACATGTGTTAAATAGCAAACTAGTAGTTGGGACGAACCCAAATGCTGGTTATTTTTGATAATGGAAACCATAAACTGCTTATCTTTGTAACTGACATGGCAATTACAAGATTGATATGGGTATTTAACTTCTTTTCATCAGTTCTAAATCATTCAGCTTTTCTGTGTAATTGAAATGATTTCCCTGTGTGCTTTTCAGCACACAATTCAAACCAAATTCAATGATTTTCCCCCCTTTGAATCGTCGACAGTGCCATGACTGAGGCGGTCATTGTCCAGTGGGGAGAATGGACGACCACCATCATTGTCCAGCTAGAAACGATAGTCTAGCTGGCTTGTATTATGTCCACTGACCGATAGTGACCACCACCGACCAATCATATGGTCTGTCATTTGAAAAGTTTGTTGTGAAACTGACAAGCTTGCAATGTCAGAAGCAGCTCATTGTTGCACGACGAGATGAAGATTGATAATCGCAGGAATTTGAAGCAAAAAAAGCCCGGAGCTCTCGCCAGCCAGGTCACCCCTTTGATGGAGTTTATCGCTAGAGGTCTTTAATCGCTATTTGGGGCTTTTTCTTTTTAAATAGAGGCTGATATGTCATTTTTTATAGAGGATAGATATAACACTCATGAAAACTACATAGATGTTATAAAAATTGACCGGTATATAGCGCTTCATACTAATTGTAAATTAACCATGATGCTTGAGCAGTTCACACATGTGTAGCGTTCACCATTCAGCAGAGAGCTCGATGAATGTCTGATCTGAACATGATTTCTCCTCTGCAAGTGTGCACCACGCATTCATATCTGCGTACTGTTTTCTTATAAGCTCCTTACAGCAATTATACAGTTTGGAATGGCCAAGTTTAAAGTGCAATCATGTCATGCTTTTGACAGGATCTCTTCCTGCATTTGCACCATATAATATACTTCTAATAAAGAGATGATTTTGCTGATTGTTTTCCATTTTTTCCTAGTACCTGACACATCAACAGGAATGTCATTAAAACAAAAATCTGTCTGAATTCTAGACTTGTCATCATTCTGTTTCTGGCTTTTTAAGGCTTTATTTTGTACAGATCCCATACAGGGGTGATCCAATATTTCTTGGACACTTTTCAGGTTATAAAAACCCAAGCGGTACCCCTGATTTATAGACGCCACCCCAGAAATGAAACATACATGTGCACATACAATTTAGGAGATGAGAACACTTTTCTTTCTCTCTCTCTCTCTCTCTTTCCTGTCCCTGTATTATGACCTAATTGCATTCTTCATTGGATACAGAATTTAAAAGGAAAAAAAATGGTGGGAACTGAGGAGATTCAACTCAACCTTTGAATCAAATTGGAGTGAATGATTATCAGCCCGATATGAATTCTAGTTAAATCTTTTGGAAGACCTATAGATGCAGAAGAAGAAGTCCCTGTAGTGCCCCAGCCTCCATCTTGTTGCTCAATTAGAAATTAGAAATCAAACTTGTTTATTTAATTCCTGTTGTGCCTGGTCTATATTTCAGGCTAGGAATGCTTTTAATTCTTTTTAAACGTTTGATTAATGTTTAATTATAAAGTATTTGCAGAGAACTTGAATATTTTTCGAGTACATATAGAATTATTGAACCAGTTCATTAATTAGTAATGATTATTTGTTCTCTTTGACAATGATTTAGGCCCAGTTGATTTAAATGAAATATCAATCAGCCTTGGAAAAAGGTTAATCAATTATTTTGGCATGTATCATGTTGGTGTACAAAAACTACTAATTATTAGTATTTTTGTGAGTGATGCCCCCAAAGTGTGCTGCATATAATCACTGATTGATTTGTAGGTCTTCGTCTTTTCAATCGGGCAACCCAAGTTGTAATGATGCTCAAAGTGCATTCAAACCTATTACAGGTATCTTAACTTCTTTCGATCACAAAAGACTTATACTTTGCAGTTTGCTCTCAAATTTAGTATCCCCCGAGTATTTGTAGAGTAATTGAACAAGGAACATGACTAACAGTTTGAAGCAAGCTCCAAATGTGATTTAATGTTTTCATGATTATCATGGTAGTTTTTTTGCAATCCCCAGGCTTTCTTTTGTATTAAAGGTTTTTGTAGCTCAGGCGATAGTACGTAATAGGCTGACAGTATATAGGGCTTACAAGTACATGTAGGAAAATTAAACATATTCAAATAAATTTTGAAACAGGGACTGAAATTGTTTTCTTATCTTGTTCTTTTCTTTATATTTTAAAATAAAAAAGCTTCAAAACAACGATATGATCTTTAATTTTGATTTGAAAAACAGCAACTTCATTTTAATAAATGATTGATACAGGTACTAGTAAGGACCTTTAACGAGCCTATTTTTTCCTAGAAGTGCGGATCATATTACAGCTCATCTGATTGGTCATGTTTCTTGGACATTGCTGACCGCCAATCCTCTTAAGCCAAGTCCGTTAATCCCTCCTCATGGCTCGTTGACCCTGCCCTCCAAACTGACCTTAGGGTCTTCATAACAAACCATGCAGGGATATATACACCTGGGACCATTGGATAAGTCATGGTGTGGTAAATTGATGGTATCTGTAAATAACAGGATCAGTTGCTCTTTGCGCTTGCGTTTTTCATAAGAATAGAAGAAGAAAAAAAGGAGAGATTATCCCAGATGATGTCTTACGTATCAATAGAATTATATTATAAGATTTGTCGTAATTTATCATGCTCAGTCTCAGATCTCCCGAATGTCCACTTGAGCTGGCTATTCTTCAACAAAAGACAATTATTGATCAACAAATCTTGTTGTAAACAAACTATGTGGGTAGCATGACATGATATGTGAATAATGTGATCTCTTTTTTGTTTGCATTCATGTACATATAGCAGCAGATATAGGCCTACCTATCATATGCAGAGCTAAAAGGTCTGTATAAAGTGATCTACTTTTTGCGCCTTTCTGGCTATGGGCAGATACGCCACACAAAATGAATAGGCAAGATCACTCAAATGCAAATACCTGCAACAGCAAGTAGTGAGGTTTAAGTAATTAATATTCCCTACATTTCGTATCTTGCTAAAGAAATATGAGGTCAAGATAATCATTTACTCTGTTGAGAACACATTTATTCTATGTCAGAATATAAACACCTTTCTTCCTCTAAACACAGGGTATAGATGTACAAATATACAGTTACCAACTAAATAATATCCCTTGTAAATTTGATCTCTTTTGTAACTCAAGAATGAAAGGTGGTCTGGTTGAATTAGGGCCTTTGTTTGATACAGTATGAATAATTTAGGTGTTAACTGTATACATGTATATCTTCATGTGTATCTCTCGTATATAGATGTTTATGGCAAGGGTAATGCTTAGAAGTAGGTTATTAGATACAATTTTACACTGCCATTCCTGTCAGCTGAAGGGACTACAGTCAATGACATATAAATACATGCTAGTACTGTACATGTACACTGAAAAATAGCAACTGACTTTACAGTTACAAATTTCCTTACACCATTCCACCATGGGCATAGACTGTCCAAGGTCGCCCTTCTCTGTTCATAGCCAGAGGTCGTCCATCAGCCCCTTAAAACAAGGAGACCCATTTTCCTGGTCATTGGGATTAAATTGTGTTTGACCTCCGACCTCTGTGCCTTGAGGCTACGTTGACCTCTAGCTCAGGTCATTGGAGTGTTTACAGAGCATGTCCTGGTGAGGTCACATTTTTGTGATGGATTTGGGTTGGCTGGGGGTCCATAGTCTCACCATGTAGAATGCAGCAGACCTTCAGAATTCAGTTTTAACTACAACAGATATACTGTCTAATATATTCATATTATGTTATATATTATTCATAATATAATATTAATAAGGTCAAGTAAAGTTGATTCCTAATCCTACGCTTCTTTCTCTTGCATCTCTTTCTCCTCCTGCTTTTTGTTTTGTTTTGGTCTTCAGTTTTTGTTGTTTTTGTTTGTTTGATATTCCTGAATTGAATAGAATTGAATCGAATTGAATTTATTTCCACATCTCCATTTTGAAAACATGTATAAAGCATGACAACAAATATTGAAAATGATAACAGGGTACATAAGCAGCATATAACATGGTACAAGCGAATATTACAAAGAAGAAAAGATTAATGTGAATGTGGTGGGATCATAAACAGTCTAGGAAAAAAAGAAAAAGACAAAATCATCATCAAAATGTAGGGGCCTACAGTGTATGTATTATGTGTACCCTCTTTAGTGTGAGTGACAAGTGATTGGACCTAGACCCTGTTTTAATAGACCTAGAATGTTATACAGTGTACATGTATGTAGCTTATATATTCATTGCCTTGACTGCTTCAAAAATTACGCTTCTCTCTTTCCCTTTCGTTGTTTTTTAGGAGGAGACTAGATTGGTGTCATTTGTCATCTAGTATTTTCTCTTTCCTCCGACACAAATGACAATGCGTCTCCTTTCATAGCTACATCAAGCCTGCTTGAGAGAGAGTTTTCATAATCAATTATTCAAAACTGTCATCTTTATAGTCATATGCCAATAATAGGAAAAAACAGATTTTAAATTTTCAGTTACAACATGTATTATTACGGTAATCGTATTTTATGATGTGAATTTACTGGGAAAGATATCAAATTGTGTAAGGTCTTAAAAATATTGGTAGAAAGCACATTTTTTATCAAAACCCTTTTTATATTAGGCCTACACATTCAATTTCATATTGCAGTGTAGTACATGTAGGATAACAGACTTCATGAAAAACACCTTGTGGTAGAAAGCAGGTTTTTTCAATGTGAATTCTTTGTTTAAAACAAAATAGACAGACATACAAATGAACAAATCATCTTTGAAATCTTAAAGATTGACTTCTGTTTATGTTTTTTGTTAAATGTAGTCCAGCCCCCTACCTTCCATAGATGTATTTTAGAAAGTGAAAGGTCTAATCCTAGATATTCCCTATAAAAAGAAAAATACTACCATGACTCTGGTAAACAGATCAAAAGGAATTTGGGGGTCAAGGTTCATCATTGCCCTCCATTTCTAAAGATATCTAGTTGCCTCTGAATTCAGGTTGGGAGTGGAAGTTCATAGAAAGGCCCCCACTCAAAGAGTCATGTTTGCACAAAATTCAGAGAAAAGTATTTTCTTGCTGACAACAAGCTTGTGAACGCGACGACGACTGTAGTACTGTAGAGATGAACGTAGACGTGTATTCGAAACTTCCTTGATAATTATGGAGCATACATGTTCTTGTAGTTCTCATATGAAGGCAAACAAGTCATTGCATGATCTTCAAATAATTTTGTTGCAATATCCATAATAGTTTCAAAACATGTATTTAATTTTTAGATACATGTATATGGCACATTTTTAGTGATAGGATTATACTTGTAGATATAGTCTGTATGAGGGAAATTGAAAATATAATTTTATACAAATTCTGTTTAAGGCTAGAAAAGAAAGGTTTTATTGAATTTAAGTCCTTCTAGATCTAAACACACAATACTCTTTATTATACTTTATACAAGTAGTTCTGTCTAGAATCGAGAGGATTATTTAGATGTACACTATACCGTATTAATGGTGATCTATTTATCACATAATGCCTTGAATCTTCTTGCACAAGGATGTAAGAGTTCTACTCAGTAGACTTAAATCTTCTTTCAAGTAATAACTTTTCAAAATATATGTTTCCTTTGATGAGTTTTTATTCCACAAAATATAAATAACATGGTATATGCAGGCATCCAAGCATGCCAGAAATGACATCAAACTGCACACAGATCTGGTAGAGTGGGAGTACGAATGAGGCGAAAAATAGAATTACAGTACTGCCTTCCCCATTCTTTTTTCTTTGCACCGAACTAGAACTTGCTTGTGTCGAAGTCGGGGGATTACGGGGCTTGTTACATATGAATGGTTTTGATAAGATCATTCGTGTCATTACGGACATTAATCAACTGTCAGAGAATCCGGATTCCATTGTTAAGATGACAGAGAGATACTCATCAGGATGAAGGGATAAATCAACTAATTCCCCTTTTTGTCGTGGCAAGCAACCTCTGTGAGATTGTTCTTTTTTTATGGGACTACTGCCGCATGGCACGGCACGCAGGCAGGCCGAGCGCGGAGAAGTAGTTAGACAGAACAGAACCGCAGTTGTCTTCTTCTCTCTTTTCTCTTACCTTCCACTACTTCTCTCCCCCTCCTCTTCCCCCTTCTCTCTCTCTCTCTCCCCCTCTCTCTCTCTCTCTCGCTCTCTCTCTCTGAGAGAAATGTTTCATATACTTCAATGGGCTTAGGCATCACACATTAATAAAACCATTCCATTCTTCCTACCATTTATTATCGCAAGATTAGATTTTCATGGGCGAGTACATCCGCGACTTGCCACAGTGTAAATGTGCTTCAGTTCCATTTTTTCTCAACTCTTCGCCCCAAGCACTCCCCTGTAAAGGCTCCCCCATTTTGGTGGGGGCTTTTGATACTCAGTTATAAATCTAATTCTTCTTCCCTTATTCTCTTCCCCTCTCTCTCCTGATAACCCTCTTTTCTTTCTTCCCTAACAGGGGGTGGGTTGCTGCAGTCACTCAAAAGATCTATGGTCGATCGTTTCTTTCTTTCTTTTCTTTTCTTTTTCTGCATCCTTCGAGTCGGAGTCCGCCTTTTGTGGGATGGGGGTTAGTTTAGTTGTTCCCTATACTGTGCCTTCGAGTCATAATTACCTGCACTAGCGCGCTATTCAGGGCGTTACAAAAGCCTATTGAAAACAGTCGTAGGCCGGTAGACAATGCCACTCATAACAGAACGGAGCGAGATGTTTCACATGTCATGACCTCTGCGTAGTCTTCAAAAGAATGAAAGAGTAAAAAAAAAAAGGGAAGAGAAGAAAAGTCGAAGGGTTCGTTTCGTGCCAGAGCACAACTGGAAATCTCACAAAGATTTTGCTTGTATCGAGTCACGAGTCGGTGTGTGTGGTTTCTTTTAGTGTGGTCTGGTACAGTCGCAGCTCAAACATCAAAACTTTGGTAGAGATGTATCAGAATAACACACTGTCAAGCCATTTATAATTGTTTCCACACTACATTTCGATTCAAAATGATTGGAAATGCAGATAACATGCAAATCAAAAAGAGTGCTTGTGATTTCAAGAAAAAATTGACCATGATTAATGACTTCATATAAGCCTATATAGTGTAGTCCCATTAAGTGATTAATATTGTAGGAATCTTTTGCAATCATATCCTACCTACATGTAAACAAACAGTATCCATTTAGTCTGTTTAGCCATAAGTCCCTTGTCATATCTCACAATTTGAATTGCTTCCATGTTTTGGGTGAAGGGGTAGGGGATCAATGACGATCAAATTTCTTTTTATCAACTTAATATACCTGTAGTTCCATCTAGCTACACATGGATATATGACTGCATAGTTGGTGGTGTTTCTTAGATCCTCTGGTCCTTGCTTTGTCGCCGAAAATAGAATGGTAAAAAAAAGTTACATATTGCCACATTTTCTTTTTGGAACTGTGTCTCTGGATGGCGCAGGTAATGAGATCCTTGAAGTGCCCTTTGAGAAACTTGCCAGACAGGGGGCTCTCACTTGAGGGGATGAATGGGGCGTAATAAGGTAATCTAACGCCAGCGGATTATCTGTCTGGTCCGTCTAAGTACCCCTTTAACTCCCCACCCCGCCATTGTCCAGCCTCCCTCCCCATTCAGGAGGGCGCAAAGACAGTTTGAAAATGTAGTCCGAGCTGGCGGGCCTGAATAGGGTTCATTTAAAAGCACATTAGCTGGCTTTTGAGCGTGGTGATGAAGTTAAGATTTTCCGCTCTAAAGACGAGGGGTAATTATATGGTCGGAGGGTTAAGAAGGGATGCGTGTAGATAGAGAGGAGGGGCGGTGGAGATCGGATTAGTTCTTGCCGGAATAATACAGAATCGAGTAATGTAATCAAAGAAGTCTCTCCAGCTTAATTCTCTAAATGAACATCTGATGAAAAGCAGGGAACAGTTTCTCTTTTTTACCCTTCACCCCCCCCCCCTTCCCCTCTCACAATCATAAGATGTAACCCCCAAAATGTAGAGAAAAAGTTCTTTTTGATAGTGAGGGGTGGAGATCATCTTACTTCATGAAGTCTTCGCTCTTTTGTTGGTGATAATCCGGGGGATTTAGCACGAGAATAGAAAGGAGTCGGCTCCAATGCCCCAACTGTACGGCATGAAAATACTTTTTAATTGCAGGGAAAACAACATTTTTCAAAGCCTTGTACAGACATGTTGCTGTTAACCACCTAAAAAAATAAAAGAAATGTAGAAAGATGGAAAAGTATAGTGTTCTTTTGCATTTCTTTATGTTATACCCTACAGAGAAGTTAGTTTGTAAGCATTGGAGTTTTGTTCCACAGGAGGTTCTTTTGTATCCACCTCATCTTGCTTTTCATTAACACAAGAAATGTATATTTTGCCACAGCAGTTTTTTTCTGTAAGGAGATTTACTGCATTCTGTTTAAACTAGGCTGAAAGCTTTGTATTATTTCACGTTAATAATGCTGTACATTCAATCTCTAGGCACATCTAAACGTGTATGGTAATCCTCATAGAACAGAAGAGTGTCTTAACCTGTTGCAAACCATCCCTTTATCCATAACCATTGATTTCTGATGTGCTTTTAACCTACTGAGGTAAGCGTCGGCAATAAATCGGTTAAAAGACGACTGGCATGCGTGTGAAAAGTGGATGTACGAGTGGTACTAGACTTAGTTTCATTTCTGTACTAGAGCTAGATAGAAAGTCAAGTTGCCTTCAAAATTGAAAGGCAAACATATGGAACTGAACTGTATTATATTAGGAAAATACAAAGTACATTGTATGTTGCATACAGTCAATAGGCGGTGTCACACTGAAAAATCCCTTAAAAAATCCCCTGAAATATCCTTTCAAGGGAAATTTTTCTTGCTTTGTAAGAGGATTTTTAATGGATAATTGATGACAGACAGCAATTAAGAGGATAACTAAAATCCAGATTTTTGGCCTCTGTGTGACACTGCTTATTCAATAGAAAAAGTAAATGCCATGTTGTTAATTTCAACATATCAACATTTTTTTGTAAATTTCATGTACTTATCAAAGATAGTTAACCAACTCAGAAGCTGGATTTAGCTATGTAATGCAGTACTTGTGTATGTATTTTTTTAGAATTGAATTGATAAATTGATTATTAATTTGAAGTAAAGAGTATTTGTTGAATTTTTCCTAACATGAATTTCTAAAGCCATTTGTTCAATTTATTCATGATAATATTATTGTGGTCCTCTTGCATCGAAGAATGTACCGGTACAGGAATATTTTGGTTTAGATTTCCAATCAACGAAATTGCCTTTCCACGTTTCCGACGGAGGGCTCGCTCGTTTTGTTTTATGAGTTAAAGTTTAACCGCTCCTGACAAAGGCAGTCTAGGAGTGTGGGGTTTATTCCTCTCATTAATCCTGTACATGAGACCGTGGATATCATCGCGGGCCAAGGAACCAGGCCAAATGAAGATTTGATTTGATTTGAAAACTTATTAGATAGCTCCAAGGGGACGGGACGGACAAACAAACGAGCCGTCCCAGATGCTATGGTCAAGCCAACGAGGGCAGGCTTTAGCTGGGCAGTCGCATCGGTCGAAGGAACCCTCAACAGGATATTATTTCCATCGCGAGGGCAATCAGCGGCCAAGGAAAAGAGGAAAATTAAAATTAAAGATCTGCATATCGCTATGGCAACAGATTAAGGGTCGCCATAACGACAAGCAGCAGAACCAACACAGAGCTCCATATCTAGCTTTCTTCGGGGAAGGGGGGGGGGGGAGGTTCTGTTGTCTTACTTCTCTGTCTTCTGAGGAAGGGTTCTGGTGTGTGCTGATCGAGAGGAGCGGACGACGGCTATGTCTAGTAAATTTGTTTTATTGACAGGCCTGTCGGGCCATATTTTCCTCATCAGTTTTCAGTTTGGGGTAGGTTGACATTTGGAATACATGGTGGAGTAATGATGGGAGGATGGAAATGAATTCTTTGTCTTTTCTTAGATCATTTGCTTACATGCATGATTAGTTCCTAATACCACCAGATGAACTCGGCAAGCAATATTTCCCGATAGCTTATCTAGTGAAACCATCGATTTAATGATGATTGAAAGAAATTAGAAGTGACAAATGTCTATTTTGAACCAACAACGATTTGCCAATACTAATTTCAGAATAAAAAATGTAACCTATTTTGTTTAGGTATTCATGTACAGGTTTAATAGTGTAATATAATTTTCGTAGAAATAGGTGTAATGTCAGATAAATGTAATGGCTATGTTACGCTGATAAAGAAAGAACAGAATTGCTTTCAGCAAAGCTTGAAATAGAGTGCCAGCTGAAATAAGAATATAAGAGCGGAATATTATTATTATTAATAAGAATGATTTTAGGAGTACACTAGAAGAGTCTTCAATAGATGATTTGAAAGACATCTTAGAAGAGTAACATGCTCTTATCAACTACACGTACATCCTATTTTTTTTGCCTCTACCTCATGGAATGAACCTACTACCAAACCTAATACATTGTTACTTCAACTAGAGATTCCAGCAGTTAGGCTGGTTAAGATCTATAGAAGATATTGAATTGATGGAGACAAGCATTTATTAGCTCCTGACTTTTATGGTCAGATTAAGAATGTACGCAGGTTAATTCACAATGAATTCAATCAATTGTCGATTTTGAAGTAGTAATGGTTTTTAAGTTGCTAATAACATATTATAGTCTCTCTGCATCAAAACATAATCAATATCCAGTTTTCCTATTTGCCAACTCCCTTCTGATCGCACAAATTATCCAAACATTATTTCTTCACAGGCTTCGTAGATCAGCAGTCTCGCTCAATTTGTCAACATTTTATTGATCAGGTATCGGCGTGTCTTATTAGTTGCGTAAAGCTGGGCAAACTTGTTGACTCGGTTCTTTCTCGAGAGAGAGAGAGAGAAAAAGATAGAGAAGTATTGAGAATCCTCTTTTCCCATTTTACCTTGATAACATTGATTTTCGGGGGGCATTGTCTGCAAAGGTAAACGGGGGGTCTTTGTGAAGCGTCTGGCCGCCACGGAGGGTGCAGTGCGCCGAGGTGCGACACCGCCAACCACAGTATTTGGAAGCGATTGATCGCGGGCGCCGTGTTTTTGTTGGATAGATAGGCGAGATTGATTTGGGTTTGTTCTATAAATGAGAACAGTTTTCACAGTAGGGCAGTTGTGAAATATGTTTGAATAAGATTCATTGATGTGGGGTAGAACTATAGGCATGAGGGAATAGGTAGGGTGCAATGTTTACATGTATGATGTGTTACACAAGAATAGTTTTTCAAAGTAGGTACAATGTACATTTCTACAATTAAGATGCTGAGTGGAATTGGTTTCTGTATTTCCTATGTCGACATTTCTTATGTCAATATTTCTTGGTCTCCAAATACGATCAGAGAACAAGTGAAAATAAAGAAAATTGATAAAAGAACTTGTGAGAATGAAACAGTCATACTCCTGGTCATCCCTTTCATTATATCCCAACTCGTAGACAATCGATCTTGTTTCAATTTCAGTCTGAGATACTCTTGAGAGCAACTCACAGACATAAAGAATTCGGAGGCAAGTTTCATAATGAGTTACGCACAATTGATCTTTTCAGACTTGCTAGTAGGAGACTCTAGAGTTAATACCAGAAGCACATTTCTAATAAAACGAATAAAATTTGAAAGTCAGCCCTTTGTCCAACCTTTGGAACTATCATCCAGTGACTAGAACAAAATTCGCGTCACCCTCTTCTGCATAGAACAGGCGTCTGGGACGAACTTACCTCGCTACCGTGTCCGTGTCAATAACCATAGGACTATAGGACCAGCGATCGACTCAAGTGGTTTGCAATACAAACTGTGTTGATTTCACCTGCTTTCTATTGATATACATTCAGCTTTTTCCGGACGCAAGGAACAAACATTTACCCATTCCATTTTTTTGCGGGATATGGCATACACGCCTGATTGTGATGTACATGTAGCTCGGCTTTTATTAAAATTGATTTATAAATAGCTTTTGTCTTTGTGGTTAGTTTCTGGTTACATTGTCTCATCCAGTTTTGCTAGTTCTGGATTCACAAATTATTCTAGATAGACTATAAATTGTACCTGTGCTTTAATTGGTGTTGTATTGATGTCTGGTAATTGCAAAAAAGTACAATACATTAAAACTTGGAATCAGTGAGCCTACAGATATGACTGGCTTGCCGAAGACAGCCATTTTGTTGGGCTTGCAAAAAAATCCTCTTTTCAATTAGTGATTTTTTGTTTTACTTATCATATTTCCTGTTAGTCTTTCTGTAAGATTTTTCTGCACGTCCCTCATTTCCCCATCTTTCTCTTTATCTCCTCTAAAGAAGCCATTAATGAGCTGAGCACTACATTTAGGTGTTTGCAAGGCAGAAAGGCATGAGTACATGTTAACGCTGAAAGGATTGGTCGCAGCCAGGGAAGGGATGCGCAGTCATAGATGCTTCGAGTGGACCTGGGTGTCCACTCAAGAGCGCTAGGCGGGGGCCTGTGTACAAACAGACCCCCGCGCACGCGACCCAGCCTCGCAAACACTCGAGCCGATCGGGGGGACCGTTCAGTTGCCAGGGTCCCGCTGCTTCCCTCTCCCCTGTCTTCTGTACTTCAAATATCCTGGTTGCCATGGTAACAAAGATGTCAAAAGTGGCAGCAGCATCCACAGTAGTGGCCTCCCCATTTCTCTGTCTCTCGTCATATTTCTTCGCCGAGAGTGCAAGATGGTGGACGAGGGCTACGCATAAAACAATGCAAACATTTGACGGCTCGGCTCTGTTGTGCTTGCATACAAAAAAAAGACACGGATCGGTTTCTTCGCGTGTCCCCCCCCCCCCCCCCCCCCCCCCGGTGTCAGTTTGGTCATCGCTCGTGATTAATTGATTAGTGCCCCTATATCTCGTTCATCTATCTCCACCTAGCTCGTATAGCTATGTTTTTATGGAGGGCACTAGCTGTCCTCATTGTGCACATTTATGGAGATTAATCGCTCATCTAGCATGTCTTCGAAGCTCACTAAAAACACTACACTCTATGACACTTCACAGGTAGAGCGAGAGAGCGAGCGCTGGGTTCCAGTCCGACTCCGCATTAAGAAATGGCTTCACTTTAAGTACAGACTCTTTGGAAGATAACGTTTCCCCCTTTTTGGGGTCGAAATCTGATTCATGTGATACAATCATGATTATTTTGATAGATGTAAAAATCTGCATACACTTCATTAGAATAATAAAAGGAATCTCTGGATAATGTTATTTAAAAAAAGTGGAATATGCTGTATCATTAACATATTCATATCTAAAAAAAAAGTCTTATTTATGTATTCAATCCCTACGGATTAATTCTTATTGATTAATGCAGCATTTCAAGGTACAGGTTTGTTTATTTTATTGCAAGAGGTCAATGTAAGGTCCAGTGCATGCCTTGGGCATTGCCCGCTGGAATCATAGTAGATTAGGAAATAGAATTTCAATTTAAAGCTCGGAGATAGGGCTTATAATATCAGATTGCATCGGACATGTTTCTCTGAGTTCCATCTTATGAAAGCTTGTTCTATTTGGCGATATTATAGACGAAAGAGCTCTCGGCTCTACAGCAAAGTTCGTCAACATCATGATATTAAAAGGAGGGACTTTTCATTTCGTATAACAAAAAATATTGCAAAATGAAATGTTCGCATACGCTATAAACGTAAATTGTCCACCTGTACTTTCCTTTGTTCTTCAGTTTTCGTTGCTTTCTCCTACCTGCTTGTCGGGAAATGTCAAAGACATCTCGAAGTTCAAGGACTTGTATATTATATTGGAAATCAAAACAACCCCGCTTTAGTAGCTCATGTTCCCGAAAGAAATATTAAGAAATTTTAAAATTGTTAATTTTGAAACTGAAATACCTGGGCCGGGCGATCGTAAAAGTCCTAGGGGCTATCGGATGATGAAGAGAAATAGAGGAAATGATAACAATTTCCTCCGTGTTCATCCTTATTTGGACTGATTGTATTTTCTTCAATTTATTATTGTAGATAATGAATGGTGCCATGGACAGTTTAAGAATCTTATGCATTAAAATTTTAGTAGACCTAATTATTTAGCACTGGAATCCACTAAAATATGAGGTCCAGGGCAAACAATACTCCAATTTTTTTTTTAATGAACTCAAATTTTGATTATAAGACCAATCAAGGGAGAAAAAAATTTGGGAGATTATTACAAGAAATACAAAATGTGAAGATAGGTAATACAAAGTTCTAAATATATATCAACAAAGAAACAAAACGAACTGTATCTACCGGTAACTCTAGAAACTTTACTAAAAGACGAAGGAAATTAAATGCATTTAAAAAATGCTACAGAGATATCCCACTTTTTAAGAGTCACCAAATCAAATGAGCAATCATGAGACTAATATGTGGGGTAACATAATGTGATTATGACCCATTTTCCTCACAAAAAGGAAACAAAATAAGAACATCACCATGAAAGATAAAAATGTTTTGGGAAGATATCTTTCTGTACCCTGCTGATCCGTTAGATGAGAGAGCTTGATAGCGAAAGGTCAGCCAGTTTATGCCTAATAGATGCAAATTTCATTAAATTTCCTGTGATATTTTTAGGAGACCACGTTAGGAAACCAGATCTAAGGATTGGGGAAGGGGGGTTCTGGCTGGCTCGTAAACCGACTAGGACTAGATAGAGACCCTGGAAAATGGATATTTTTAAAGGTTGCTTTTTTGGCCCTCTTTCAGCATTTTTGCAAAGTATTGAATTGGTACAGGATGAGGAATTCTGTAGGTGTACAATATAGATACCTCCAAAATGACAATCTGTAGAGGACATTTTTATTTTGATATGGTTGTCAGGTGTCTGTTTTTTCTTTCTTGCTCCTCTGGCTCATGAAATAGTCTGGTCAGAGCTAGAAGGGTGTTGACTTTGTGTTAAAATGTTTCAGTTAAAGCTCTTTTCTGTTCCCAAACGGATACAATTTAGGACACAATATTGTATACAATATCACTTAATTATCCAAACTATGCTTGATGAATTTGATATGATTTGATGAATAACTGTACAAAATATAGGCATGAAAAATGCCTATTTGAATAGTTCTAAATTCTAACAGAGAATTCTAACCGAGTGTATCGCAATCACAATATAAATCTCTATAAATGGGAAGAATTCATTATTATTTTTTAATTTTCATGGTACCAATCATCTCTTTAGTATTGATAAAGCTTTGAGAAATACCCTAATAACGTCAAATTCAAAAGCTAAAATGTATTGATTATTTATCAGATTTCTTTCATGTAAGCGGTCTTTGTTATCGTACAAATGCTGCTTATGCAGTATATCTACCAACTGAAGGTCAATAGGCCTGTCATCATCAGCTTGAGTTTGCCAAATAACCCACTATTTTCAGACTCTGGATATTTTCCCGTAGCTCAAAAATTGCGTCATCACCAGACCGATACGCTCATCACAAACTAGCTCGAACGGGTGCAAATTAGCCCGCCATTTCTCAAATAGCGGGTATTTGGGAAACAAGACCAAGATTTCTCTGGATATTTTCTCAACCAAATGTCCCGCTAATTACAACTGTGGGCTGATGAGGATGCAAATCAACTGGCTAATTTGCGATCGGGATAGTTAAAATAGCGGGTTATTTGGCAAACTCGAGCTGATGAGGACAGGCCTATGCAGTATACCTACCAAGTGGAGGTCAATGAAAGCACATATGGTTTTCTATCTGTCTGCACTTCAGAATTTGTGGTCACTTTGAGAGGAATCACCCAATTATTGGCTTAATCAATGAATGCCAAACACTTTCCTTTAATATCATTCATACAACCTCTTTGTTTGATATCTGTAAAGCGCTTAGGGACGGACAGTATTTCGTATTAAGCACTATATAAACCCAGAAGGAAATTCAGATGTTATTTTATGAAGCTACATGGCCCATTTACACATCCAAAACACCATTTTGAAAAATCATAGTTTTTTTAAACTACCATGATTTACTGGAAAAACCCATTAAAAAATGTTAAAGTTTACTCATATGATTCTTTGTAGAGTACCTCATGCGCCACTCGTTAAGCCATGTATGGCATCAGTAGGCAATGAGGTGTAAAGTGCATTTCGTACCATTCATATTTAGAGTCATTTTTCTGCTGTAATTTGATATGTTTGTTATTTCATGGTTGAAGGAATGGGATTCATGTACTAATAGAACATCCCTTCTCTCAGAACAACCAAAACAACTTATGATTGTGAAGATAGTAAATGTTGTTTGGAGGCCTGCAAGCACTCCGAAAATGTGCATTAACATTACATTTGTGGATGAAAAGTATTTGGAACGTGATGGAAGATTTGACTTGTGTATACAGTGACACTTACCGATCTGTTTTCCTGTAGGCCTACTTGTATTTATACAATACATGCAATAAGTATACCGGGGAAAAAATGTACAATGCAGCCTTCAAGTGTCCCGTCCCCCAACTCAAACAAATACCATATGGTCCTTGTTATTGTACAGGAACTCATGACAGCCATGGTCCTTTTCCTCCCCCTACCCCTGTTTTTATTTTATAGCATTTATGTGCTGATTAATAGTTGACATCCCCGCCATGCTGGGTCAGCACCCCTCCAAGGGACTGGGGTGCCCCCACCTCGCTATACCCCTTTTACAGCTGATAATGATTTCCTTGAAATTTGAGTAGGACCCCCCCCCCCCCCCCTCCCAGCCCAGCCACCACCATTACCAGTCAGAATCTGTAGCTTGCAGAAATTAACATTTAGAAAATTGAAAATAATGTTTTAACTTCAAAATGAAATAATGAAGCTAATTCCCATTGAAATTTATAAATTGCAATTATGATTTGTTTAAAATTTTGTGATCATTTTGAATAAGACCAGAATTACACATTGACAGGCAGCAAGACAGATGGAACAGGATCTCATTTCATTTATACAAACAACCGACAATAACTTTCAGAAAATGTTGTCCTTAAAACGCCTTGTTGTCCTTGCCATCCATCTGACTTGGCTTGGCTAGAAGAGGATATTGCGTGTGTGTTTGTGTAATGGTATTTGAATGAGCTAGGGGGGTATTTGTTGGCTTTCTTTAATTGCCCTCACTAGACATCTAGATGATCCCGCTAATCGGACATAGAGGCTGATACAAACCAGATTGCCTGCATTTCACTAATTGACAACTTACTCCCTTTCCCCTCCCCCTCTCTCCCTCTTTCTCTGTCTGTCTCTTTCTCTTTCTCTTCCCCTTTCTCTCTTGGGGCCTGTGTATCATCTGCCTGTGGCAGGTTATGTAATAATCTCTCTGTATATGTATCCTTATAGTCTAGATAGTTGTCTCATATTCTTCATCTCCAGATCTTTTTATGAATTTCTTGCGGCCTTTTTATGATTCTTTTGTAATTTTGTTATGATTCTCTTGTACATGTAGCAAGTTGCATCTGATCCCCCTCTCTATCCCTTCTCTTCCAGTCTTACTCTCTTTCAGTCTTACTCTCTTTCCTTTTAATCTTTTGTCATTGCAAATTACATAATAATACTGTCTCTTTCTCTCCCCCTCTCAATCTCTCTCTCTCTCTCTCTCTATCCTTTGTCTCTCCTCTTCAATACTCTCACTCCATTCCTTCTCTTTCTTACTCCTCCTCTCCCCTCTCCTCTCTCTCTCTTCTCTCTCTCTCTCTCTCTCTCTCTCTCTCTCTCTCTTCTCTCCCTCTTCTCTCCCTCTTCTCTCCCTCTTCTCTCCCTACTCTCTCCCTACTCCCTCTCTCTCTTCCCCCTCTCTCTTCCCCCTCTCTCTTCCCCCTCTCTCTCTCTCTCCCCTCTCTCTTTCTTCTCTTCTTCTCTCTCTCCCTCACTCTCTTCCTCTTCTCTCTCTCTCTTTCCACATGTCTGCCAATGGTGTTATGTAATCCCACTAATGTATGAATCACTGACTGAATCCATCTGGATGTCTGCGATTGATCGAGAGTCCCCTGCTATCCGAACCTCAATTGATTGCTTGTATTGATAAACTGTATATTTTTGAAGACTATAATATACCATATTTTTCATCATATTTAACCCAAATGCCCTAATATTATCTTGTGTTGTGTGCTAATTTTGAGAAACTTGATACTATACAATATTTTCTATTATCTGATCATGAAAACAGTTTTGATATCACAAAATTGTAATAATTGCTTTTCCTTGTAAAGTATAGTGTCTTAGCTATGTATTGTAGCACTCAAGTTTCAACAATTGTATTGTTTAGATGAAACATGTTTTGTTTGTTATAGCTGTAGCAGACAATATTATTGTATTTCTCTTCAAAGGAACTCAAGAAATCAATGACAAAATTAGTATAGTGGGATGAGAGTGAGAGAGAGAGAGAGAGAGAGAAAGAGAGAGAGAGAGGGAGAGAGAGAGAGGCAGTGGGAGTGGAAGTGAGTGAGAGATCTTAGCTTAATTAGTTGCCATTACTAATGTCTGCTATCAAATAATTTAATTAGTGTATTTACGAAGGCAAATGTGTGGCCAGTCAAAACAAGTTTGCGTCCTTGTTACGTTAACATTTGATGTGGTGAACGTGTACGTGTAATGCTGATGTCATTGATTTGTATGTTATTGCATTGTGGGCTGTAAGGGCATTACTTAGTTCTGGTGTTGAATCGTAATTGCACTGTAAGAGAAATAATGGCTAAAACTAATTTGCTGCACTGTTTTTCATGCAGATAATTTGTTATTTTATGCTCACTATTTTCTTTAAGGAAAGACATCTTTAAATTGGCAACCCAGTAATAAATCTGCTTCTTGTTGGCTACCTAAAAAAGGAAAAGAAATCTTCAAATTGGCAAATCTGATATGATTTCATGCCTGCTATTTTCTGTAAGGAAATACATCTTAAAATTGGCAACTCAGTAATAAATCTGCTTCATGTTGGCTATCTTAAAAAGGAAAAGAAATTTGCAAATTGGCAAGTCTGTAATAAGTCTACTTCATATTGACTAATAAAAAATAAATAAAAAAAAGAGGAGAGGGGAAAGAAAAAAAAAAGATAGGTAAGAGATACAAGAGCTATTCAGGAATTGAGCAGTGCACTTGACAATATGGAGTCCCCTTACACAGATAGAAATGAACGGAGATAGGGTGATTCATGCTTCTGTCGCAGCTGCCCGAACGGCCTGGGGCAAGTTTCTCGTATTTATTTCGTGAAACACAATACAGCAGGAATCCGATGCAGGCGTGGGCATTTATTGTGCCCGAGAAGAAACAGAAATTATATTTTGACTCTTTTATTAATCCAAACACTAGTGCAGTTTTTGAATTGACCGCCCCATCCGGAACGATAGACCTCGGGACGGGGCTTCTTTCTTTCTGTGCTACTTTGGTTGGGAGAGGGCATCGGGCCAGCGTGATTTATTTATTTTGTGCATTGTGGATGAGTGAAAGGGCTTCATTTATGTTTTACACCTACCCTAAGCTTTCTTTGAAACCTCAAAGAAGGCAGTGAATCTACAGTAGGGACCAGATGAGTCTATTATATTTTCTGCTGAGAGCCAGAAGGGTATTATTATCTCATAGAATTCTGAATAGCTTATACCCTTGAGAGTTACATGTATCTCATTTTGTACTCCTTACTGTTTGTCTTTAAGCCCATTTTTGAAGAGTATTTACTCATTTTATCATCCATTGAATTATGGAACTCTGTTAAGAATGAAAGGAAAAGTATTTTCAACACAAAAAAATAAAGATGTTTACCATGCTAGTAGGTATTGGTTATGACATAAAGCAGAAAGGGTAGGCCATGTCCAATTTTGTTGAAAAAATGTAAATTTTGTCTCCCATTTTCCTATATAAATTTACCTATTTGTTTTCAAAGTGGCTCGTGAGATTTAGATTGAGGATTGTGATTGAAAACTATGGGAAATGTTATAATTATTATGATATTGCTATTTCCTTGGCATCATACAGTATGACTGTAAATTAGACACTAATTGATTAAAAAATACTGTAATACATTTGTAGGTACTAATATTATGGTTGATGAAAGGTTGAATATGATATCATAAATATATTGAGAATAAAATGGCATTTATGAATGGAAAATAAAGGCAAAATGGGTAAGGTTGCACAGAGGACACCTAGACAATAATAAGATGTGTAGACCAAGTTCATATGAAGTTGAATAGGGGAAGCATGGCTCTTTAGGATCTTACTCAAAGTCAAGAAGCATTAACCAAACCGTATTCGTATAATCTGAGGACCATCATTTATTTATTTATATCTAATCCCATCGAGCATTTTACAATTCGCTGAATTAAGATCGAACACACCCATAACAGTACCCTTACATGTTCTGCAACGCTGCATCCAATTCAACCATTATCCCTGGCATTGTTGCTCAATTTCATGAGATCTGCTCCATGGATTGCTTTCAAATCAATTCAACTCTTTAAAGAGAAGGTTGAGTACTGGGAAGAGGTGAAAAATGATTTGTAAGCGTTTGCATTGTTATTGTTCAAGTGTGGAAGAACATCAGATTAAAAATGTTCTCTGAAAAGCATGCCTCTTCAAATGCCTTAATATTATAGATATGGCATGTCACAGCGTAAAAATCGGGACAGATTTTTACGCCACATGTTTGTGTAGTCCCATATACATCTTTCTGTGGACAGTGCTTGTTACTTTTACCAAGACTGGGCCAAATTTCTTATTATTTTGATGATTCCAGAACCTTGCAGTACACACCAATACTTATATGCTAGATGATCAACCTTTTCTGATCCATTCCACAACGTTTTTTTCACAATGCAATCGCATGATCAGAACTCAACTTTATCTTTAAAGCCAACAAAGTAAAATCAGATCTGAAGCCAAGGTCCTTGTACAGTCTAGCATATGGTTTTTATACTTGTACCTCATTTGTACTGGTAGTTTTCATTACGATTGAAATAAAAGAGAGAGAGAGCCACAAATCATCTAAACCCTTACAATCTCAAACCCATACTGTTTTAGCAGAGTGCTATTGATATTTGCATGCTTGAAACAGGGAATGGGTTACATTTTACATTTGTCCTTATTTAATATTTATCTGTGTATGAATATAAAAGGAAAGTAGTAACAGACAAGAGGGTTGTTTAATATGAAAGTACCGTCTGACTATTATAGTTATTCTGGATGTAATGAACGTACATGTAGTCTAATCGATGAAAAACAGCATATTTATTCTTTACAAAGCATATACATGTAGACATGCAGGTACTGCATGAAAGAAGCCTTTAATCAGTTTATTATGCTTTATATATATATATTTGAACCCCCTATATGTACTTATATAAGAATTTCTCATAGAAAATCTCATTGACTTATTAATCAAAAGTGAATACACTATGTACTTTGTTGATTAATTATGGTCAATGTAATTCAGAAAGGTAGTTGTTATAACAGCTTTTAATGGAAATAGCTCAAAGATCAATTCCAATAATCTCTTGACGAACTACTTGTACTTAAATTTTTTCTTTCAACAAGAAATATGGGAATTTTTTGGCATCCGTACCAATATATGTGTATGAAGCGCACTTTTGAAATGGATATGCGAAGTAGAAGTTGTCCTTCCAAACACACAAAACAATATCTATTTTACAATGAGATTTCCCAGAATGCTTAGTTTCAAGTAATTTGATTCAATTTATGCACAATTCAACCACCTTCATATTCTACTAAAAATGTTATTAAATACTATGTTAGAACCACAATGGTTGTAAAAATACAATCAACCCAAATTGAATATATAATATTCATCTCTGATTATAATTTATTGGTAATTTATGGGAATCGGGCCAGTCCGGCATTAATTTGTTTCCAATCAAATATCATCGTTGGATGTATTTTCAAGAAAAGTTGCAATTAAAAACATTAATTAGAGCTATGAATCACGACAGAGAGATCAGGGGATAAGCTACATGCTTGCCCTCATCCTCGTACGACCAGACTTTCTTTCAATTAGCCGGAGGAATCGGGATCTTAAGGAGCGAGCTAGATAGGCAATGTCTTGTATCGGAGGAAATGCAGATATCAATATCTGATTTAAGACAATTACATTTGAGTTGGATTGCAACAAATCATGGGACTGTTATTGAATTTTTATGAGTTATTTCTGCGCCCTAGTTAAATCGGGATGTACATGTATATGTAGTAAGCGAATGAGAGCGAAGATGTGTGTGTGTCTGTGCATTCTAAAATGGGATTGTATTGAACCCCCCCCCCCCCCTCCCCTCCCCAGAAATGTCGTTTGGTTTTGGGAGAGTGCAAAGGGATTCATGTTCATGTTTATAGGGAGAGTGAGAGAGAGAGATGGATACATGTAGACAGAGAGAGAGAGAGAGAGAGAGAGAGAAAGAGAAGCAGACACAATTAGACAGACAGACAGGCAGACGACATTCAAACAGACAGAGTTCTGATGTATGTAATAATTAGCACTTTGTGTACTGATTTAAACCGGTTGTGTACATTTCATTTTATATAGCGATTAGTTTAACGCCAAGATCCTGATTGCAAAACTGCTATGTGAACTTCATTCTCGTTGTGATATCCAGATCCAAGAGTATAAAAAGTGTATGTATTGCTACCCCTCTTATGCTTAAAGCCCGTCTGTACTAGTTTGGCCAGGGGGGATTAGACCTCTCTGCAAGGTCACTGACAAATGGTTATCTCATCAAATCAGCTCTCAATTAACATAAGAAAAAGGGGATCATGGGGGACCAACAGGCATCGATTAGGCATTGTTTGTTATATAGAGGGCGCAAGTAGTTTTAAGTAGTGCAGTGGGGCTTTAAAAGAAACTCTGCTTAACATTTTCTTGGTGAAAATCAATGGTAGTATTAAGTCGGATTCTATTTCATCATCGTCTAGATGTATATGCTGCAGTCTCCCAAGTCTCGGGACAGGGCTCCAATATTTCTCCCGTTCTGTCTTTCCATCACTCATCACCTTCTCCGCTTTAGATCTTAATTACTGCTATGATAATTCCCCTCTCTCTTTCTCTCTCTCTCTATCTGTCTCTCTCTCTCTCTCTCTGTCTCTGTCCCCCCTCTTCCTCTCTTGTCTCTCTCGCTCTCTATATATACATCTTCGTTGGACCTACTCATGCAGTCAGCGCGAGCCTTTCCCCCGGTTTTTTTATCCCCAGATATTTTTTGTGATCAGAATTCTTGAAAAGCAGATGCCATCTGTTCCCTTGTTGCCCAAAGAACGACTGGCCTGTCCACACTTTCACTGCTGTACATCTGCATCGATTTTACTTGGTGATTAGGATTATCTTTACCTCAAATCAAAGAGAATATTGAGTTATGGTGAAGGTGAAGGTGAAGAATAAAAATGTGAGCCCTTTAGTTCTTTATTATCTCCATTTGAAATAAGAGATTGCTCAGGGAAAGATGTTGATTTTAATAGAAAAGGGAATTTAAGAGGATGTGGAGAACTATATTGTTTATGTACAATAAACTCTAAAGCTGTTTGTGTGATTTATTGTGGTAAGCATAGACCAATATAATTTACAGTTGCATTTTATCCTCGTTCAACCCCTGTCCATGTCATAATCTATTAAAATGAGTTTAGATTGAGAATGTAAATGCCTCTGAGGACCTAATTAGAGAGCTCTACATGTATTAAAGTAAAAATACATATTTTATAAAATCCAAGCTAAAAATAGAAAGGAAAAAAAAAAATTATGCGTGAAATAGTTTTCTCTAATTGAGTTGACTTAATAGCTTTCTGTCATTTTTAGCAAGGAGGTTGAAAGTGACTTCTGTTCTCTTTTCTGTGACAAGTAGGTTAATGAAATCTAAAAGAGGCTACCTGTAGGTTTATTTCTGTTGTCACTAAGTAATGGTCAAAACTACCAGTCGATACAAGCTTACCATCCTCCATATCAATTACTCTTAATCAACATATATTTATTCGAAATTCAAAATCTCTAATGGCTTAAGGCGAATGACACATTGCTCAGTTTCATCAAAATGATACACTGGCTAGGGACTATTTGCCCTCTACTTGATTTTTCATTGAAAACAAGGACAAAAATTAGTTTGATAGACATTGGCTCTTGATTAATATAAGGACTAATTACTATTAGTGAAGTGATATTTCAAACTCAATCATAACCAAAGAGAAAAGTAATACATCTGTTTTGCTGGGTGGCATGAAAGGTTGCACTGCGCGAATCTCGATGCAGTTCTGCGCGTCATTTCGCTGCTCCGTCCGTAAGAAAGGCCCTGGTGTGAACGCAGATTGGTATCTTCCTTGAAGGGGGAACAACAAATTAGGCTTGAAAATCAGAATGATAGAAATAGGGATATGAAGAGCAATGATTGATGGTCTCCAGAGAGCCATGGGTATATCAATGAAGAAGAAGCCTCGATCCTGGCCGCACATTAACAAACATTAAGGAAAAACCAAGATGAATGGAAAGAAAGACTGTGGCCCTTTTATTGTGTTTGCGTCCGTTAATTGTTTGGTTGCGACCCGTCCTGCTGTAGATTCTCTGCTCGTGGATGTTTGCCTTTTGATCTGGTGGTGAAGTTTAATAAATAGAGGCGAATATATGTCTCTGTGTTTTTGTTTTGTGTTGTTTCAGGGCGTGTTTATGCTTCACTTTTTCTGGCCAGAATCAGGCATCTGTTACGCGTTTAGTTTAAAACAGGGTTGCATCCATGCTCACTTTTGTAGAATCACCGAAAAACGGCGATCACGATCGCCGATCGTAAACTCACAAAAAGATGCGTTTACAATTTGTAAACGCGTTTAAATGGGGTCAACGCAGTGACCTCTAGTGGGTCTACGTAGCATGCACAGTGAAGGTTTGCGAATCCAGCTGGAAGACCAATTAAGGCCACCCAAGGAGAATTGCCTGGAGGAGCCAAAGAAGTGAGAATAGACAGTACACCGTGGAACTGCGATTACGATGAGCGTTTACGATAAGCGTTACAAATCGCTCATTCTGCCTTCAAAATTTAAGCTTAAACGCACCCTCAGACAAAGACAACATTTTTTCAATTTGAAGTTTCAATCACTTCTCAATCGTAAAACAGCAGAAACACACACATACTGGTACAGACTAATTATGAACATAAGATATATATATAAAATGAAATTAAAGGATTGGATTCTCCTTTAAATCATTTGCTGTCAAAGATTATGTTTTGTGCTCCAAGCAAAATTGGGTTCTTAAGAAAAGAATCACTTCTTGCACCAGAAGACAACTTTTTCGGATTAGTTTTGTCCTGCCTTATAATGTATCTAAAATAAGAAATTCATAGATTGAAATGTATCCCTACATTTTTCAAAATACCTAAACTTAGAGCTGTGCTGCCTTGGTTCCATTCAGACCTGCAAATCGTAATTGCTCCTTTTATTTTCTGGTAATAAAATCCCGGCGTCCAAGATTACCAGCGATCAATTTCAGGCTGCAAAATTCTCCAGTTTGTTTTGCCTTGTGTTTCCTCCCAACGGCTACAGAAATCAGAGAACATTTCTGTTTTTGCCTCGATTAGGACATTCTTTACACCGCTAGAGTTTGTCTTGGTGAATATTTTTTCAGGCGATGAGAGTGTTTAGTATACATCCCATTTGAATTATCTACACTAGACATGTACCTGTTATAAGAATTGATATTATCCCACTCCTGACGAACAATATTGCCAATTTCGAATAATCTAAAAAAAATCTGTTTTTAGGATCGATTGCAAAATAAGATCTTAAGAGGTTGACTGGCCGTTGATCCAGGCATCAAAGAAGCAACTATAACCGATTGAGGCATTCAGATCTTTCTACATGTAGACATTAAAGTATTATCAGAGTAAAACAGCTTATGACTTCCTTCTACAGCTTTGTTCACACTGCAACCAAAAATCATTAATTTTTCTCACATTCCCGAGTTTTGTGGGAAGTTGCTAGGCAACTACCGGTAAACACAACAAAAAACCGAAACGAAAGACCCACCTCTGGAATCTGTTTTGTTTTTAACACCGACAGAAATTTTTTATTTGATTTTTGCAGTGTAAATGCTTGCCCTCAGAACAAATCAAGTCACGCAACTCTCCTCTCGCTTCCGTACGATCACATGAAGAGTAGCAACAAGTCGTACATCTCACAAAAATTTCAGAATGAGAAAACACCAATGGTTTGTTAATGAGTTAATCCAGTAGTGTACATAGCAGGATGGTTTTTCAAAACGTTTTTGTCGTTGCTGTGTGAATGGGCCCTATGCAAGCATTTCACAAGTAGTTGTGCATGTCATTGAAAAGCTTCTTATATGAATGCAGTATAAGCTATTCCGGGATGGTGGAATAATGCTGAAAATATCAAGGATATGTTATTATGTTTAACACAAAGAGTAACGTGGTGTAGGCCTACATTTCCTTAAAAAGGTATGTGCTGTATCTCATCTGAAAAGAACGGAATTGTTTTGTTGAGGCCTTAGCAGAATTATCAAACTTGGGTTGAATGCTTTTAATGCCATTCATGCCATTCATGAAAAGAGGATGGCGTTTTTTGAGGATTATTAAAGAAATCGTGCGCTATTTTCATGGTTGTTTTGAGGAATCGTGTAGGCTTTTGAAAGAGACGAGAATAAGGAAAGTGTCTGTTGTGAAAAGAAAGCTGGAAAAAAATTGTGCATAATAGTGGATAATCTAAACATTTTATGGTTAGATTAACAAGTGAGCTGGAGTTAGAAATCGGTTTCTAGCCTTGAAGCTAGTACTTGAATCTGTCAGGGACCAACCATATTGAGTAAACTAATGAATAGTGAGCAAAACAAGCTAATAAAAGTTATTCTCTTTAATAATCTGAGCAATTCCCCGACAGATGCTTTATGTTTGGCAAATGCTTCCTCCACAAAGTGTGCAGTGGTTTGTACTTTTCTGTCATTGGTAAAAACCTCATTAGTACGGTAGTGAAAACGTATTGTGAATAATTTAATGTGTTAAATGTACAAGTAGTTTTGAAGGATCAATTGATTGTACATTTTGTACATGAATTGAGATTAGTCAAAACATCTTTTGAGAGTTCAATAACAGAATAGAAGGAAAATAGAAGGAAAGACCTAATGCTTTTATCTTGTAAGTTGTATCTTTTGTCATAGTGGAAGAATCCAATGCTTTTGTTGATTGAGTAGAATTGTAAGATTGGATAAGTTTATTGTTCTTTTCCACCGTCATGAATATATATGAAGTTTCTTGGATTGCCTCTCAGTGTGTTGCAGCTATGAGAATGTAAATTATATCGGTGATTTGACCGTTTTGTCAATATTATCAGAGTATTTTCCAGCGGATTTTCTCAAACAAGTTGTCTCAAATGTCCCCGTGGGGTTCTTCCTCCCTGTATCGATCGGGGAGGCTCGCCACACCACGAGCAGGCGAGCGAACCCTAACTCGATTACCAACGGTTACATGGATATGGTCTCCCGCCCGCCCGCCCGCCGCACATGGTGTTTTTTTCTTCCCTTATCCACTGGGAGGGCTTGCAGCAGGTCTATGGAGTGGTTTCACGGTGTTAGCTTGTCTGGTGGCGTAGCTGTTTGATGTTCGGTGCGACGAGGACGCAAAGCCACGGCGGCGTGAAGAGATATGCACGCATTCGTCTCTAGCCGACTGTAAATTATGCTCACTTATTGCAATTGTGATATTCTGTTGCCTTTGTCAAATCCACGGGCCAAGAAGTCTGACAATTTTGACACGTAATGAAATTGCCTTTCTCCTTCCTCCTCTTCATATAGGATCTTTTGAAAGGCACATGAATATAAATAACTTGTTTGGTCGTCGAAAGCAATAAAACATTAGGTAGGAGGAAGAGGAGTATTTTTAATAAAAGAGCTGTTTAACTGTGGCTTACACTTGCTTCACTAATAATTCGGCAATCGGAGGACTCTGTATGGGATAGAGGTTCATATTTGTTATTCAGAACAAGCAAATTTATTGAAGCAGAAAAGTTTAATAGTTCAATCTCCATGTAGCTTTGCACTCGGGCTGTTGTAAGGCCTACAGTTTATCCATTGGCTCGTGAAAAGACAAGCAAAACCATGTATTGTAACAAAGCAAAGAAACGTCAGATCTGATACTTGTGCTTTGGCCTCAAAAACCACACTGCACAGTCATGAATATTTGTTCAATTGTTACACAAATTAATTTGATTGGCATGGTTAATGTTTTTGATGGAAAGCTCCGAGTTACACTTATTTGCACACAAATATGCCTTACTCGTAGTATTTTTTAGAATATCAGTAATTTATTTTCACACATGCACAATTAAGCATTATTTCTACTCTAACGAGTAAAGAAAAGCTGCATTTGGCATTCTTCTAAATACTTCTGAATAAAATCACCAATTTGGTGAATTTCACAATTCAATTTTTGGCAACTTTAAAGAAATACATGTAGGTGAATGGCCAGGTTTATATCATTGGAGCTAGGATGAAATGCTTGCCCTTGACTCCGCTTTCCTCCGCTGTCATTTCTGGCTAAAGACGCAAGAAGACCCGTTTTCGATACCATTGCTTTTGAGGGCAAAGCAAAGGCATTTTCCTCGCTAAATTGTCACAATTTAGACCGGAGATGTTGCATCTGATTTTCTCCCCAAAAAGGCAAAAGAATTCATCATAACAGGCAGTGTATGTTCTACAATGGTGGGTATTAAGAGCCCCGCGCAGCTCAAGATACACGGCAGATTCCCGGGCAGGCGATTAAGCCGGCATACACAACTACCCGGACCATCCTTCAATAACTTTAACATAATTTGGGCTAAAACAGAGCTCTTTTTTGCGGCTGTCAGTTTTGTTATTATCAATTACCCCCGCGCTTATCGCATCATTTATTTGCGGCCAATCCGGGCGCTTGCTCGCTAATTCCTCATCAATTCCATTACCCAGGGCATGGTGAATGAGAAGAAGAAACAACAACCCTGAAACCATTTCTTAAATTCATCCAAAAGACAGAGAAAAGGAGTAAATACCCAAAATGGTTTAAAATAGTGGAGAGAAAGACAAAGAGAGACAGAGAGACAGAGAGAGAGAGAGAGATTGAACTGATAACACAATACCAAATGGCAAGGACAAAAGTGAGATAGAAAAATTGCAAGAGAGAGAGAGATAGAGAAGTATACAATCATTCCAATTCTTCCAAATTAATATCTGCCCTTCTCCCTTCCTCTTTCCCTCCGTCTTCGTCTCCTTCATCTCATCCTGTGCTATTCACTACTGTAAATGTTTATAAATTGTTGTCGTCGCTTCCATACCACAAATTGTGTATACAGAGCTGTAAAGCTGGTACACGCCTGGGCGAGATGTTGCTCTCCTCCCGTCATAGCCTGGCCAAATCAAATCAATCCCGATCTATTAGTAGGAAAGACAGAGAGAGGTGGAATAAGATGGAAAGAGAAAGAGAGAGAGAGAGAGATAGAGAAAGAAAGGGATAGAGATAGAGAGATAGAGAAAAAGACAGGAAGAATAAAAGAGATGAATAAGAAAGAGATAGCGAGAGAGAGAGAGAGAGAGAGATAAAAAGACAGGAAGAATAAGAAAAAGAAAGAGTTAGAGAGATCAAGAAAATAACAGTAAGACAGGGGGTGAAAGTGACTGAACGAAGAAAGATAAATAGAGACGTAAGAAGGGACAGAATTATAGAAGATGGATTTAGAGTGAGGCAGATAATAAAACAAGAAATGTTGAGAGAAAAAATAAGACAATTGAAGAAAGTAAATCAAAGCTACAATTGAAAGGGAGAGAAAAAGAGGGAGGTCGAGAGAGAGAGAGACAGAGAGAGAAAGAGAGGGGGGGGGGGACAGAGAGAGAGAGACAGAGAGAGGGAGAGAGAGGAGAGGGGAGGGGGTGGTGAAAGAGAGAAAGAGAGGGAGAGAGAAGTGGGGAAAGACCAATATGACAGAGAGGGTAACAGCATGGAAAGGAATTCAAATGTTTTGTTTATAAATTTACATTTTTACCATTCAATGGCTGGGGATTGTCGTCCGAGTTCAAACTTCACAAGCGGTCACGTTAAAAATAGATCAGCAGGCTTGCTTGAGTGCCAGCAAAGCTAGTCGATTCAAAGATGATATAAGGCTATAGAAGAGAGGAATTAAGATTACATTACATATATTTATCCTGTATGTAGGTTCACAATTTTATAATACAGGAATATCAGTATTTAATTGAATCATTTCTTGCTGTGTTGGTTGCATTCAATCTATTTTCTTCATTGGGCTAGCTGGAATGACAGAGAAGGGAGTTGATATTGTACGTTTGGAGGCAGAAGGCTGTTAACTCATATACTTATACAGAATTAACGCCCTTCTGGCTCCAAACTGACAAATTATAAAGATGATCTGAAACAATTGTTGGAGAAATTCTTCCTGTATTTTCACCATTTTAAGATGCATGAATATTTGTGGTTATTTTACTGTGTTTGACAAATATCCCAATTGAAATCTGGATCATTATAGTGCTAGCTGTAGGCGTTTAAAAGTTATTTGGTAAACGCAAACGAAATGGATATTGACAAATTATTTTCATAAAGATGTCTCAATGACCTACTTACCCTGTATGTACATAAGGAGAAATTACGTATTCAAGCACATGCTTTTAATTCTACTTTTGCAGTATTTCTTCGTCATAATAATCTAATAATCTATTTTTTGTCTCTTTTTCTTTCTCCACATATTTTCCATCCACCATCTTGTGCCATCATTTTAACAGGTGAGTGATACGTACAGTATTTAAAATAAGGAAACAAATATGCAACAACAAAAGAAGCGGGAAATAATGGAATGAAGCTTGCATAGTTGGTTTAACCTGGGCCCCGTTTCACAAAACTTGTCATCAGTGACAAATGACAGTTTTGTTATAAGCTACCAAAATCCTTGCTTCTGATTGGTTATTAGCAGATTTGTCAATGATTTTAGTATTTTGTCATTGAAAAAAGGCTTTGTGAAACGGGTCCCTGGTTTGAGTATGACCTGGTTTGTTTGTGAGACGGTACATGTATGTGCTGCTTCCAAAACTAAATACTTCAGATTTGATGTACAGTAATATGGTTTAAAAACATTGTCTTTTGAATATTGATAGACCTTTGGAGTTACTAATCTTTTGGACGATGATATTAACATTGATCAAGTGAGGCAGTATGTAATATATTGTGACTAACAATAATATGTGAGGATATTGATGATATTGGTGATTATGAAGATGATGATGGTGATGGTGGTGATGATTTTGTTGATGATGATATCAGTGAAGAAATGAAACCGATTAAGATATGGTGATGCTGTGATAAAGATATTGTAATGATGTTAAAAATTCATATCAATGTCAATTGATATACTGATAAAATGAGAACGATAATTCAATGATGTGATATTACAGGCTTCCTGTTTTTTGGTATAAAATGACAATAAATGTCCATACGATGTCAAAACAATTATCATGGTCCTGAAATAGTAAAATATTGAATTACTTCAGTATTAAAAGTAATTAAAAACATAAATGTAAAACACCAATGCCACTGTCAAAGAAGAATTTCACCAATAACACTTGTTTAGTAAGTGAAAAGAAGACAGAAAATTGGCAGATGACAAAATTTGAGTACTACCTTGTAAAACACGAGATATCAACGTTTTTGATGCGGATGCACTCACTTCTAGAATTATGCCCTCATCCCAAGCAAATTTTTGCCCCAGATTTTGTGTCGGGATTGGGCATATCTCTCAAAAGAGGAGATAGAGAGAGATGTATAGAGAGAGTGGGAGAGGGAGAGAGAGGGGAGAGGGGGAGGGGAAGTAAAATAGGAAAAAATAAGGATTGAGATATAAGACTGGAAAAGTGAAGGGAGAGAGAGAGGAAGGGTGGGAGAGAGAGAGAGAGAGAGAGAGAGAGAGAGGGAGGGAGGGAGGGAGAGAGAGAGAGATGAGATCGGGCAAAGTATGACAGGCAGAAATATCAATGTGTCTTCATTTTCCCTCTGTATGTTATAGAGTGTTTGTTCCGTGTTTGTGAATATTTGTTCCTCTTCTGTCAAAGGTTGTAAAGCAAGGCAGATGAAGGGAGAGGCCGGAATCCATTCCGATGGCCGCATATTTATCCATTTTTGTTGGTCTTGTTCTGTCAAATGATATTTCTAGGCATGACACTCACGACAGAGATCTGAACGTAAAGTAGCGGAGGAGATAGAAAGGGAGAGGAAGATAGAGAGAAAGAGGGATGAATATAAATTCATGTATTGAAAAATTCTGACAGCTAGATCCGATATAAAATGCAGTGAAAGAAAATAGGAGATACAGAAAGAAAGGAAGTATGAAGAAAGAAAAAAAGAGTGAAATATAACAGATGAGAATGTAGAGAGGAAAGAGGAGATAAAAGGGAGAGAAGTATAGAGAGAAAGATGGATAAATATAAATTCATGTACTGAAAATTTGTAACAGCTAGATCCTATAGTGCTGCAAAAGGGTGACACATTAACGGTTTGATGATAAAAACAATGAAAACGAATAGCACTTAAACAAACGTTATATGATTTGGAGTTTGTCTCGCTGTCTGTCTGTATATGTCTCTCCATCCCCTCTTTCTCTCTCCCTTCTTCCCTCCCTCATTCTCGTTGCCCCCTATTTCCCCTTGCCTATAGAACCCCAGCAAGAAAGAAAACGATAATAAACACAAGCTCAAGTCCAGGCCTGGGAGTTTACATTCGTTCGTTAGATGATGAACCCGTGTTGATTGTTGTGGTATTAAGTTACTAGAGAAACGGGGTTAGGGGGAGAGAACGATTCACGCCTGAAAACACTCCCCGGGATTCCAAAAGCTAAACAATCAGCATTGCCAATAATCTGCTGCACTTTTCATTTGCGATCTTCTCCGTTCGTTTGGCTTCGGCCTTCGGTGCATGGAGCGCTTTAGAGATGGGAGGATACGAAACACCAGCAATTAATCCGAAATAGAATGATTTCTACTAATGCATAATTCAGTAGATCGATATCTGTGAGTTTTTGTGATGATCCTAACAGTTTGTAAGCATTCTGATGAATAAATTTATGAACATAACCATTTGTCTCATACATGAACGTAACCGTTTGATGATGAGAGCTTATGAAGAATGTAAATGTAACATTGATCATAGTTCCTCAAATTTTGGTAAAAGTAGGAAGGCTATTTGCCTCTTAGATGTTGGAATCAGGATCAGGAGTGAAGGTGGCAAGATTAAGCGTTTTCTTTAGTTTATTTTAAGGATAAGCATCCGAATTTCATGAAATTCTTTACCCCAAAGATTCGTGCTAATAGCCAGAAGATCATTAACTTTAGTTTACGCAGTTATTGCCTTTCTGCTTCTTGGGAAGTCGACCCTTCTTCCTCCATTGCAATACTTTTCAAAATTAAGTTTGATTGAAAAATGGCAATATTCATGATTACAAGGAATTTGAAAAGAAAAAGTCCACTGTCTGCATGTGTACTCTTTAATGAAGGAAAGAGCTTGCATAGGCAAGAAAATCCAATTCACAAAGAAGAAATTACAAGAAACGTAGCCCTGAGAATATCGTTGGCTGTATAAATATACGTACTAATAGGATATATCCAATCAGGAATTTGTATTTGTTTAAGTTATAAAGGGCAGACATAATTATGAAACCTTATCAAGATCAGAAACTGTCAACAAGTCATCTAGTGATACCAAGTATAGGTGCTTTTTAAAGAGAAAAGTGTAAGGCAGGTTTTTTTTGTTTAAATGATTTCATTCCACACGCATAAAAAAAAGAACAACTATAAGCGAGATAGTGAAAAAGAGAATAGGATAAGAAGAAAGACATCATTGAGTTGAGTTTTTGAATCTAATTTGTTCAAGTCGGAGCTATCCAAACACTTGAGCCTATCCGATGCCGAGTCTGGCGCCGGCCGGACTACATAAGTATCCCCCCGTATATTATCATCAATCGATTGCTACATTTCATCTCTCCCTGCTTCTCTCTCCCTCTCTCTCTGTCTCTCTCTCCTCTCCACCTCTCGTCACTCTCTCTCTCTCGCATGCTGCGTCCGCAGTGCGTGCCTGCTGAAACGCTATCGTTCCTCCTCATCATGAAAATTGTCATAACTTTGACGTCAAGTTTTCTCAAGTTATTCTTGTATTGAGATTTGCATTAATCAGTTATGTATACCCACACTCTCGCTGTGTCTACAAGCGTCTTTTAGAGGGAGGCAGATTTGCTCTTTGGCGAGACAAGTTTCCAAGTTAATTTTGAAATTGCTCACCCTGAAATTTTTTTTCTTTTGATAGCTCTGTCTGACAAGCTTCACTTTCTTTCTTTGCCGTTCTCTCTTTCCTTCACCCTCTTTCTCTTCCTCACCATATCCCTCCCTCAAACTCTCACGATCCCTCTCCCTCTTTCTTTGTGTTTTATGAATTGTATTTTAAAATCTCATTATTTTTTTTAAATTTTGATGAGTGCTATTTTTTCCTTTAATAGAATTATATTAAAAGAAATTTTTGCTATGAAATTTACATTTTAAATAGAATTTTCATAAAGCATACTGGATCATCAATTGTCAACCTCAAACTTTATCTTAGTTGCCATGGTAAACAATTATAAGCACATCTTAAGTGGAAAAAGATCAAGAGAGAGAGAACAAAATCACTTTGAAGACCTGGGTATGCAATTTGCTGTATGTATACAAATGGCATTTCTTTCCTGGCAGTTTAATTACAGAGTTAAAACATTGCTTGCACATCATAGCGTAGAATTACAGAAAGCATTTGCTTGTCCAATAAGACGAGGCTTTGCTTAAGTGTTCGTACATATTCGTTGCCATGGCAAACAGGTAAACAGTAAAGTACCTGTATGCGAGCAGATTTTCTAAATTTGTTTTTTGTTTGATCCTTTATAAACTGACCTTACCATTGTAAAATGTATTTTTGGTTCAATCATTTTTTACTTTGCATTGACGTTAAGAACAAGAGAAGAGCTGTCAACTTATTCTATGTATGTCCGATTGAATACTGTTGTTTTTAAACAAAATTTGAACTCCACTTTTAATCTCAAACCACTTTCTACACACATACATGCACATTATGGAATTATCTGCTGTGAAAACTTGAGTAACATGAACCTTATATTTGTAGTTCTTTCTTTATTTTTCCTCTCTTCCAACCAATTTCCCAATGTGAATGGTGATGTATTTTGTATTCACAGGTGCAGAGTGAAGCATTTCTCACATGAAAAGCACAAATAGAATAAACTTTCCACTCGGGTGGCGCTAATGATGCACTGCCATTACAGAAATTCAATTCGGAACAAACAAAATTATTTTGACCTACATTGTTGCTTTGTTCTGGCAAAGTAGCGCTGCAATTCTGCCCCTTTGTAATGCTAAAATACTATGGAAAGCTTGTTAACGTTCGCATAAAGGCTCTGTATGCGCCCAGATAATGGGCTGTCATCAACGTTCTGACGAACACAAAACGCAAAAAAAGAGGTACCATTCCTATCTTCACACCATAAATGAGAATTTTACAATTTAAGCTGTCATATTGCATCGAGCGCGGCCATCTATCATCTATCGGTTACTAATCTCTCGGTTTCTAACTAAAGCCAAGGAAACGCCACCCGTTTTTATTTCATTTATGCCTTTCTTTCCCTCCCTGGCAGAAAACGACGGCCAATTAGAAGGGCTTTTGTTCCCCCACTTTCATGCTATGGTTACCGTGAACAGTAGAGGCGGGTGAACGACTGAGCAAATGGATCCCTTAAACTTAGCCGCCTCCACCGCCAATACAAACTTGGCTTCCACTCTTCAAAATGGCGGTAGCTCTTTATTTTCCTTTCATGAATATTATCTGTTAAGAGCCAGAAGGTTGTTAACTTCATCTGAATAAATAATGGCTTAATGCCCTTTTTGCTCTCCTAGCTGATGATATGGGCTGTTACCTTAGAATCATATTTCTTTCAAAAGATATTGTGATGCATTTTTATGTCCACATATCTCTTTTTCAACTTTTTACTGCCAATTCAAGTAATTTCTTCATGCAAGCGTGGCTTTCAAACAATTGTATTTGCAGAACTTTTATACTTGTACAAAGATCTTGTTGATGTTGATGGCCTGACAATTTTGAGAGGAAACATCAAAAGGCTGAAAAGAGTTTGCAGCTTCAAAACATTAGTATTTGCTATGGATGAGTAGCAGATTATTTGTGAATTTAATTTTCTCTAATCTTGTCTTGGTTGTACTGATTGTTTAGGTAAATGCAGGCTAAAATGACACCTTCACAGGCTCTGAAAAGTTTTGGCCCGATCTATGTGATTTAGAATGTTATTACATGAATGCAATGGTAATGGCTTGCATTTTTATTAACCCCTTGGCTTCCTGCTTGAGATCTTTCTGTTGACTCCTCTTCTGTGTCTTTCTTCATCTTTCTAGTTCTCCCTTTCTCTCGTTGGCTCCCTTCATCCAAATCTTTCTTTTCTCTTACTGATATTTGTGACTTTGCAAACATGATTTACTTGATACTTGCACAGACTTTCTTCTCTTTTTCTCTCTCACTCTTTCTTCTCCGTCTGTCTGTCTGTCTGTTCGTCTGTCCGTCCATTTGTCTGACTACCTCTCTTTCTCCTCTGCCTCCCTTCCTCTCCTCTGCCTCCCTCCCTCTCCTCTGCCTCCCTCCCTGTCCTACCCACCTTTCTTGTTCTTCTTCTGCTTCCCTCTTTGTTTCTCTCTCACACTGTTTTCTTCCGTCATCTTGAAATTAGCATATATCGAACAAGGGGGGAAGGGGGAAGACAAGGTGAGGGGTCCTTTCTGAGAAGGAATCGCCAGGGACGGACGGAAAGGTTTCGTTGGAGGACTTGATCTTGAACTCTGAAGTAGGATGTCAAACCAAATGAGAAGGAAAGGCCGGCCGGAGAGTGTCCGCCAACCGATGTCACAGATGGTTGCATATTGAATGCACAAAAGGCCTGTCCTCATCATCTCGAGATTGCCAAATATCCAGCTATTTGAATTATCCCAATTGCAAACTATCCAGCTAATTTGCGTCTTCATTAGACCGATACGCTCATCACCAACTAGCTCGAAAAATAATCTCGAGATTGACGCATGCGCACTTCAGCGACCGACTGTACGACCAGCGCGCGGAATTTTAGGTGCGCTAGTACGACTTGTTTATCTACAAACACGGAAAACCGGAAATCGTTGAGCATGATGGGATCGGGATGTTTGACTCCGTACTTCGGTCTAATGAAGACGGTCGCAAACTATCCCGCTATTTGGGAATTAGTGGGATATTTTGCAAACTTGACCGAGATATCTTGGGATATTATCCCGACCACATATCCAGCTAATTGCTACTTCGGTCTAATGCAGACGCAAATTAGCTGGATAGTTTGCGATCGGGATAGTTCAAATAGCGGGATATTTGGCAATCTCGAGATGGTGACGACAGGCCTATATATAACCCTTTGAGATGAAGAGAATTGAGAGAACGAGAGATAGATGGGAGGAGTGGGAAAAGGGAAGAGGAGGAGGATAAGAGTTGACACAATGGCCCGAGGTCAACTCTTGACAAAGAAGAAGCAGAGATCTCCGAAGAAGAGGGCACACACTTGTTCTAGGGGTTTGTTGTGTAATTATTACATTGAACTTTACTTGACTTTCCCCCTTTCCCTTTCTCTTTTCCCTTTGTCGTTCTTAAAGTTGTTCTAAACATCTTTTAGGTTGTTTATCCTTCTCTATTCTATCTCTGCAGCTCCAGTCCAAAAGAGGAATTGAAGAGTCGTTCAATTTTTGTTATGATTTTCTGCTTCTTTTAAACACAATTTACTGTCACTCAGACTTCCCCTTTAACTGTTTTTATTTAGTATCCCTTTAATCGTTATGAACCTATTCACTCAATTCATTACAGGGTGTATCTTCACTTTAGAATCAGTCTGGTAGAATGCTATTATGTCAATCTTATAGCAGCTGAAAAAGGAAGGGTTTGTCAAAATGTCTAAATAATCAGTCTATGACTGGACTTTTCCCTTCTATTTGAACAAGTTTGTTCTGCTCTGGTAAACTGAATTGGTTGCATTGTGCATTCATATTTTAACACTCAATTATGTCTTTTATGCTATTTAGATTACTAAAGGCATGAACATGTTAGAATTATATTAAGTTTGCCATAATTATTATCAGACATTCAATCTTTCATTCATTTTCTTTACAAAGTTGTACATTGCTATCTTCTTTTCTTTTCTTCTTCAAATTGTCCAAGAAACTGTCACTTCAAATGAAGATAGTCTTGTAATGTTCCAAAGCAGATAGGGTCAGATCATCGTAATCTAGAAGCTAATCTTCAAGGATGGTCACGACTCACAAGAGTTGGCGATTGGTTAAATAAATTGAATGTATCATCTTTCGGAACTGGCCAGGACAAGCTGGCAAGCCTCGTTCTTCGAAGATTAAATCATAATTGCCCACACCGACTACAAGCACAAATGACCTGCCCCAATAAAAACCCGGGAATAATTTCAGCTTCCTTCCACTAACGTTTATCGGTAAATAATTGTCCGAGCCTGATCCCGAAATTGGACATTATGTTTTTGCCTCCAGTGGTAAATGGTGAAATGGTGAAATATCTGATGCTCGGATCCACAGTGTCATGATATATGTCTATGTCATTAGGTGGCTAATATGAAGTCTTTGGAAGAAAGGGGGCTTTAGGAGACATTCTACGGCCTATGGTGGCTCATTTTGGCCAGTTTCCGTCTTGAGAATTTTAGATAATTATGTGCCCAAAATGAAGGGTTGATGGGGAAGATATGTTGACTTAATAGTGAGTCATCTGGGATTGGATGGATGGGTGTCATACTGAGAGAAAGATGAGAGAGAGAGAGAGAGAGAGAGAGAGAGAGAGAGAGAGAGAGAGAGGGATGGACAGAAAAGAGAGAGAGAGAGAGAATGAGAGACGGAGCACAAGAACAGAAAGAGAAAGAGAGAGAAAGCACAAGAACAGAAACAGAAAGAGAGAGACAAATAGAGAAGAGAGAAAGAGTTGAGTAGTTACTATAAAAGAAAAGGAAAAAGGGATTCATACTTACATCAGATCTAAGGAGAGAATGAAAATATGATTATGATGTAAATTATATAATGATGATAAAATCTATCTTTCAGAAGAATCTCAATTCTTATCGAGTCGTAGTAGAATTTCTCAAAAAAAATGGAATCTTTACAAAGTCACCGGATATTAAGAAAAGATTGATTGTGGTATTACTGCTTCCTATGTGTTTGCATGGAAAAATGATTATGTATTTTTTTTAATACAAAATAAAATTTTTGGTCTTGATGGAATGTCTCTGCTTATCAGCAATAATTCCCTTTTCCCCCCTCGATATTCACTTTTGGTCATCCTTTTATAAAGATTTAAACCTCTTCAGCTGCTCGGTTGATGACAAAAATTGCCACTTATTTTTTGCCTTTTTTTGTTGCCTTTTCAAGAAACCATAAAGTACCAAGTACCTCATCTTTACGCTATCCAAATATTGCCCCAGTTCATATATTTTGTTACCTGTGCCATTATCAGGCTAATGCTTGCAGCAATAAGGAATTACCACGAATTAAGGTGCAAAAAGAAACTCTGACGCATCCTTCTGTCCACGGCGCCATTAGCCTTAAAGCAACCAATCAAGATCCCCGCGGATCGGCGCTAATTGGTCCCAGCTGGCACGCTAACGCGGCGGCCATGTTGCTCCACCTGACAAGTGGGGGGGACCTTGTTACCACAAACCCAGCCCCTAATTTCATTTTCTGCCCGTTTTCTGCTGATTTTAAGAGGGCCTGCGTATTGCGAGCTTGTTGGCGTGCCTGTCGCCTTTGGGAGAAGTGAGCATCGGCGGTGAATGGAGAGGTTTTGTGTCAACATGTTGTTCCTCTCTGCCAAACATTTACAAGAGGGAGGAAGAAGGGGGGGTTGTACGCCGAATGTTTGAGAACAGGGAGTCACGGAGAGAAAAGAAATCAAAAAAGGGGGAAGAACTTGTTGAAGTTGTAGCAGTAGAGGATCGGGGGATGAGAGTGAGTGTTTGTCGAGTTTGGATGCGGTGGCGAGTAAGAGGGTCTCGGAGTTTGGTGCCAATCACCGTCCTCGCGACACTTCAGTGCTCGGTTTGTCGCCTCGCTCCCAGTGCGGCGATTTTATTCCGGCTTGGAGTGTGGGGTAAACTGGCTTCAATAACATTTGCATAACCTTTTGATACTGCACATCACTAAACAGCCTCATTTGCAATTCAGATCAATGCTGCTCTCTCCAAGTGAGTACCCGTCCCCCCAACTTGTCCCATCTGGTACTTCATCACAGGGTATACCCGCTCGGTGATGAAAAATATTAACCAAACATGAGAGATTCAGACCAAAATATGCCATTCCAGATCCCGCGAGACTCCACAGGAAAGCCAGAATTAGTCAATTATCCTGCTATTCCTCCGTTTTCTTAATACACGCACTTTGCGACGAGTGAATAACGTTTTAATCCATATCCATGATTGGAGCATGGCGCATCAATGATGAATAAAAAATTACTCGTCTAACGTTGTCTACAACATGCCATTCTCAACGTTAAGCCGAGAGAGTGAGACGACGTGTGATGCGTGTAGTGACTGAGAATGTGTAACCGCTGCCAGATTTTGTCTACCTCTTTTTTTTTGGGGGGGGTTGTTGAAAGTGTTGCCGTTGTGACGACTTCATTCATGTTTCATAACCTGTTGTTCCTGCGCTTAGTGTATGCAGACCACGTAATGAAAGACGACTTTCTAATGACTCGCTGGCATGTTGTCTCATGGTGAGATAACATTACGTGCAAACATTGCCTTGTCTACCTTTTGTGTATGAAATGACATGATTCATGAACTTGGGTATGAAGCAAATCAGGATACAGTGAAATCTGCCCTCTAGATCACCTGTATAGAAAGACCACCTCTCTGTAAAGGGGGCCTTCATGGTCGCCTGTATAGAGAGATCCCCTGTCTATTATGGTGCCTTCATTGTGACCTGTATAGAAAGACCACATGTCTTTGAAGGTGCCTTCATTGGGACCTTTATAGAGAGACCCCCTGTCTATTATGGTGACTTCATGTTGACCTGTATAGAAAGGCCCCCTGTCTTATGAAGGTGCCTTCATGGTGACCTGTATAGAAAGACCACCTGTCTAGAAAGGCTGCATTTTCTGTGTCCTTTGAAAAGTCCTTCTCATTGATACCTGGGCTAAGATATGTAAAGACCACCTGCTTATAAAGACCACATTTCTTGTATCCCTTGAGCAATCTTTGTATGAAGCTTCACCATTTGCTTGTCAATTCTTAATCATTTTCCACCGTTAGAATAAAAAGTCATCATCTAGATAATCCACAATGCAGCTAGTCTTGCATGGAATTCTTACAATCCTGATTTATTTTTAGCATGGATGTTCTCATTAGCATGCAAATTTAATTAGCTTGTGGTAATTCTGTATTGATTAATAAGAGATTTTTAAAAATGAATTGTTTTTTCAAGAAATCAGGGTGATAAGTTGTATTCCTTGAAATAGAACCAATGATATGATCTGAAAATTGCAACACTTTCAAATCATCGCTAATGCATCTGATAGCAGTGTATGATTTATTATCTTTGATGTAATATGAATGACTAAATTGGTGATGATCTTTTCTGCCTTGTAATAGAATCTCTGACAAAGAATCCTTGATAAGTCTGTGAGTCTTCTATATAGTCCGCACCATCTCGTATAATAGAATACTTGGGATAGGTGGTGATCGTTGGGAGCTAGTTCGGTGAGCACCCCGTCCCTTTAATTAAGGGGACCCGAATGGATGGTTGCCCTCAACAGCTGAGGGAAGGTTTGGGTTTCATAATAATCTTGCAAACCCAGACACAGCGGCAGCAAATGCGGACCAAAAGCTGTGAAAAGACTTGATGGGTCTTCCTCCGATTCCCACTGTCTCTTATTCATGTGCTCGTGTCGTTTTTACACATGTGAAACGTTCATACGGTTACTGAACCCGTAGCTTTGATTAAGGAAAGCATCATGATCCGGTATAGATTTGTGTCGATTCAGAAGTTTGAACACAACATCGTACCAAGAATATTCTGCAATGCTGACTGGACATGTGGGGAAAAAAAGATTGGTTTCCCTCTAATTCCCCTGCCTCTAATGTATATGCACATGTTATAAACCTATATATCATTGGTTTTGAGCCAGAAGGGCTCTGTGGTGTCAACGTTGAGGACTTGAGGCTTTTCTTGCTCTCACCAGATAACATACACTTAAAGCATCTATGCTTTCCAATATCCTTCAAACTGTTTATCTTGACTGTTGCCCAGTTATGCACCCTTTCTTTTCCTTTTCAAACGAGTCTACTTACTGTTATTGTACTATCCAGTCAAGCAAAGTTATTTCTGTTATTATTGATCCCCTAAAGTACGACATTTTTAACTCGTCTGCAGAGGAACATTTCTCTTATTCTCCAACATCCTTAACTCCCTGACATAGTCTGTGCTTATGCTTGATATGATCATTATATTGGTTATGAATCATAAAATTCTATTTACTTAAGTCTTGAAGTCAGACTACTTCCCCCTCTGATTCAACGAGCCCACTCTGCAGTTCATCAGGCACACAGAGGGCTATAACCTAGCGTGGCGGCGCGATCCCATAATTGTGTTGAAATTATATAAATGTAGCTTGTTAAAGCTGGCAGTAAGGCGATACGGGGAATACCTCGGCTCTGACCCAGATAAGCGTAATCCAGTTTATGAAGATCAGCGACATGGGTGGAAATCATATTTACTCACCGGTAAAGTTCTAAAAAGGATCCTTAAAACTTGTGAAGTGTGTGCTCTATCTAGAGACACCCCCCCCCCCCTAATGTTGTCTTTTTTCAGTCTTGTGCCCTCGATGTGTGCATTGCTTATTCCACTTGGTCTTTCCTCTTTTTTTTTTTTTGGGGGGGGGGCTGATGTATTCTTTTAAAAGAGCCATGTTGATTTTGAACTATATCTCTATTTCACAATAATATGGCTCCTTATATAGTATAAACCAACACTATTTGATGAATACTCAATTTTTTCTTCAGACCTCCTTGAATATTGAGAGGACCCCCCAAACAAATTTCTTTCATGTGCATTCATGCGTTTGATTGTCTATGCTTTCTGACTTTCTGACTATTAGAAGAGCAAGTTGATTTTATATTTCATCACTACATATGTTAGTTAAGAACCAGAACAATTTAATAAATTCATATCCTCCTTCATTATTTTGTTTTATTTCAAGAGAAGTAATCCCCAATAAACACAGCATACTGCACATTTTCCATTAAAATATGGCACTTCCAGGATATCTATATTTCTTTAGTTTCATGCCTACATTTAAAAAAAGAAGTAAACCATAATCTTTAAAGATTGCTACCATGTGGCCCCAGATAACCCTGCAATCCCTGCATGTGCTGCACTCCTAGGTGGGAACAAGCGAGGGCCGAGAGGTGTAAATTGACACAGTAAGCGTAAGGTTCAACGTAGGGAGCATTGACCTCGGCTCGTGTGATGTGTGCAAACCATCTCTATTCCATTCAGCAGAGTTCACCGGGGGACAGGCATAATTAGAATTCGGTTACCCTTGCCCCCTTCTCTGGTAAGTACTTTGAGGTTAAATTATGAATTAGAGTTTTAAAGATATCATGTTCATTTAAAGGGTACCGAATTAAAAAAAAAGAGGGGAAAAAATAAAAAGATGTACTCTGTTTGTGTTGTGTTCCATGTAATTATCCTATATATAAAAATAAAGAAATAGTTGTAGATACTTCTGTAAAGATATTTGTAAATAGTGTAAAATGTTCCCAGCCCTTTTGATTTTTGCACTATTACAGCCCAGTTCCAGTAAAGAGTTTTCTCTTTTTCTTCAGTATTCTGTTCGTATTGGCAAATCTCTTCCATTCTGTGTCAAATGTATCTATTTCTTTACTAAGTCCTTATAATGAAAGGAATTTTTTTATTCGGTATGTATTATACAGTATCAAAGGTCAAAGGTCTGTGTGTAAGAAAAGGACATCCTTTCATTCAGTATGTATTAATACAGATAGCAAGGTCAAAGGTTATCTATAGTAGATGTAGAACAACTAAACAGGTGTGAAATCGTATTTATATTGTTATGGGTTTATGACTGTAAGAAGATGTGTCAAATTATTTACTAACCACAACCATTTGAATAAATATATCAACACCTACCTACTCTTCTGCTTCCAAGAATCAAATACATCATCTTTGAGTTCAGGGAGGATAGCTTTCCATGGTATTATGCGGATAACATACATCATCTCTCTCCAATTGACTGATGTAGGTGTTCCTTTAGTGAAAAGAGGATCCAATGAAGTTGTGGGGGGGGGGGGGGGGTCCTAGGCTGGTCCCCCCTCCAACCCATCAATGATTAAAATACCAAAAACCTTGATCAAGGAGGGGGGAGGGGGGGGGGGTCGCTTATATTCAGCCATCCATCCTACAACCCTCATTGTCTCCCCCTACTCATCGTCGTCTTCGATTGGCGTAGGTGTTCCTTTAAGACAGTCGGGGGCCCCTGATGAAGGGGCTCTGATAGAGAGTACTGGCATAGCTGGGATACTTGTTTAATCCTATCTCTATCATTGACTTGCAAACTCATGCTGATGTACATTTTTGTCAGAATGTAATCCGGTAACAAAGACACACATTTCAACTTGTGGCCCACACAGGCGCAGTTGCAGATTAGAAAGCGTACATGTGCATTGCGTAGTAAGGCTGAGTTATCTGTTAATGAACTTCCTTCATGGGATCTCAATAACAGGGGTTTTTATAATGAAAATATAAATGATTTTGTTTATTCAAGGCTCTATAAGATGAAGCAGTGCATAGAAAAAAGGAAGGGGAAACAAATTGTGAAAGCAGGAGACTGATTTAACTCAGAATCAATTTTTTTTAAATTTGGAAAACAAAAAAGAGATATCGTCCATTAAAGATGTTTTTATAATTCACTGAAGAAATTTCACACTTTTAAAGACAAAAGAAATCCCTAAAGAACTCCCATGAAAATATTTTTAGGTCTGAAAGACTTTAAGGCAACTACATTGTAGATGACGTTACACTACAAATTCTTGGATTGGATTGGAGTTTACTCCTCCTCCCTGTTGATATTGATTTTGAATGATTTACCCAGAACCTGGAATCCTAGATATCGAGATGTTTGTTCCATCTCAAGAATTTTAATAATAAATCAGGCTAGTATTTTTTAGTAAAAATTATTGCATAGGTTAGTGTTAGGCTTGGTTAGTGTATTATAAATGCTTTGCAGTTTGCACATCGAAGAATGATTTCCAGATAACGATTATTATAAATTAGAGCAATGTCTAATGCTATATTCAGAATTCTGGCGTGTGAGTTGGCCATGTCAAGGAGTAGCATTGCAAGTCTCTTATTTCAGTTTCACTTATGTAGTATGTTCACATGCTGTGCAGCTTGAATACTTGCATCCAATTTTGGTTTAAACTTTAACCGTCAGATTTTATAGGCACTGATCCGATTTATATTTTCAAAAAATAATCATTATTATGACCAAAGATGGCTTCATCTTCATTTCAAAATAATGATCTCAATGTTTCAGTTTTGTCTGTCTCATTTTATTGAACTGAATTTCATGAACATAGCTGTTAGTTACAATAGTATTAAAAAAAAAAAAAAGTTTTGTGTTGACCAAATGCTGTCAGGGTATAATGGGCTTATTTTGTTAAAAGATTTTGCTACAAATCTAGGTGAAACTTAATAAATTCATTTACATGTACATCATTCTCTCTCTAAAATTGATAGTGCCAAATGTTGTGAAGCAGCAAGTGCTGAAATTCTCAGTCCCATGCATACATTTCTATGTAAGCATCTTCCCATTGACTCTCTGCCAGTCATTATCCCCCTGATCATACCTACCAACCAAATGCAATTTCTGCAATATACTACTTGCCCATGTGTTGAAGACATGCGATGGGTTTTAAGCCAGCCCAGCTGTTGGAAGGCACATCCGCCCGAAACACGATACAGTCTGGCCGCTCGCGCTCGCTCTCAATGGATGGCGTCCCACAAACATCGGTCAAGAAGCGTAACGAGTGGGGTAATCCAATCAGACGAACATTACCACGGACGAGGGCGGGATGGCAATGAGATGAAATAAAGGTCATGTGACTACTCAAGCACCATGCTTACAGCGTCAGCTTTGCAGCCAGAAGGGTGTTAATAACGCATATACTTAAACCATGCTTAAACACAGAGTTGACGTCCTTCTGGCTCTAAACAGACAACATGTACACAATAACCTGTCATGTGACTGTGTCAAAGGTCGAAGGGTAACAATGCATCTGCAAGATTTTTTCATTATTCAAATGGCCTGGTTTTAGAAACCATAAACATGTGTATATCATCAGTTTGGAGCTGAAAGGGCATTAAAGATAAACTTTAGTACTGGGAATGCGATTGCACTGTGAAAGAAAAGGTGTGGAAAGGATCAGAATCAGTTGATCATGTAGCATGTAAGTATTGGTGTGCACTGCAAGGTTCTGGAGTCATCAAAATCATAATAAATTTGACCGAGTCTTGGTAAAGTAACAAGCACTGTACACAGAAAGCTATATATGGGACAACACACATGGTGTCGGGGCTAGTACTACCTTGATTTCCTTGTCTTTCTATGCTCATTACTCAGCCAGTATACATTTTCTTCAAAAATTGTTTGGCACATGTCATTTATTTGTAATCTTGAACATTCAGTGTAAGTTTTGTTTGATTCTCTGAGAATTAATTTTCTTTTTTTTACCAGAACTGGAGTTTATCTTTGAACTATATGCTTATACATATTGTTAAACACAGTTAACGCTATTCTGGCTCCAAACAGATGATATGCGCTTTCCAATTCTGTTACAGTACAATTATGCAGTGTCATCCTTCTTAGCTTAGCACACAAAAGATAGAAATTGATATTCAGTGGGTGAAGAAGAACATTGCAAGAATGATACTATTATTAATAAAAGGAGGAGGATATAAGCTCTGTATGTGATAATCAAGTGTTCTTTGTATGAATACTGAATAGGTAATCTTATAGTCATGCACTGGCCTGGGACTAGCATCCCTCATGTAGTATCTCTTTCATTTAGTATGTCTTTTTGGCAGTATGTCTTTTTGGTAGTATGTCTTTCGTGTAGTATATCTTTCATGTAGTATCTTCTCTTAGGCAAGCTGTCAAATTTTGGGGATTTTTTTTCTCCTTCTCATTGTCTCGATTCAATTCAATTCAATTCATTTATTTCCACATAAAAAAATGAAATATTGCACTAGTAACATAAACATGTAATAAAGAACGATACTTGTACTTCACATGATAATTGCGCATATGTAGGGGACCAGCACAGGCTACTCCTCAGCGAGTTTGGGATAAGAAAATAATCAAGCTTATCAAGTATACAAGCATTTATAACAAAATAAGGGGTATTAGGTATCGAAGGAGGTTATTATATTTAGGATTTTGAATCATCTCTGTGTATACAGTGACTCTGATGATAGTGATGTCAAATGGATGGTTGGTTTCCTATGGCATGCTTTTTTGTGGTTATTTTGCTGTGAATGTCATTAATCTGGAAATGATAGAAGTGGATGGAATAAAATAAGCTCACATTCATTGCTGGAGCTAAGCCAACATAGCAACATTATTATACCATGGCTTCTGCTCATTTTGACCCTCTGTTTTCGTATCAGTCCCCAACCTCCCAACTCGAACGCTAAAGAATCAAACCGATTCGTGATCTTTCGGTGGACGAACGAAAAGAGCAAGGCGGGCGGATAGAGTAGCACACAGGAGAGGATGCGAGGCAAGGCGATAGTCCGGGGATGGCCATCTCCCGGAGGATAGCGTCCAACAAACATACGGTCACGGAGCGTAACAAGCCCTGTAATCCTAGCAGAGCAAGATCCCTATAGACAAGGGAGCCGTGATGTTAGTCTAGCTGCTACAGACTCACCAACAAATAAATGTCAAAGTCCCACCGCACTACTTATTACTACTTGCAAACAATGGCAAACAATGCCTTATCGGTGACCATTGGTCCCCCCCCCCAATGATCCTCTTTTTCTAATTCTAATTGAGAGCTGATTTGAAGAGATAACCACTAGTCAGTGACCTCGCAGGGAGGTCTAATCCGTCCTGGCCAAACTAGTGCAGTGGGGCTTTAAAAGGAATGCTGGAAGAGGAGGCAAAGACTAATAATTGTATAGGCCTATAGCCTGTCATGTGGTCTGTTGTATACACTACATCAACTTTGACATGAGGTTAGTCATTTAGCATACAGATTTGCTAGCAATGTGGTTGCAAATGAAAGGTGGAAACTGAAGTTGAGACTAACCTTACATGAACATACATGTACATGTAGTCTTTGTGCATGGTAGTCAGAGCATTTGAATTGTGAATGTAGTGCAGGTCAGCTAAACCTCAGTCAATGACAATTGCTTGTATCTGGGTGTTATGATATCCACTACCTTGACATGAGGTTAGTCTAGGTGTTACAGACTCGTTTGTTTATAAAAGAGAGAAAGGAAAGATGGAAACTGAAGAAATTAAAGATGCTTAGATGCCGGTAGTAACGAAAGGGTTTAAGAGAAGGTTGAGTTCTGGGAAGAGGTGAAAAATAGTTTGTGAGCGTTATCATTGTATCATGCAAGTGTAGAAGAACATCAGATAAAAATTGTTTACTGTAAAGCAGGGCTCTTCAAATACCTTAATATTTTAAATATGGCATGTAACATCTTAAAAGTCGGGACATATTTGTCGTATTTAGTTCAGGATTTTTTATATCTAAATCAGTAGCCATATTTACACCGTTTTTATTCTTCACGCAACTTAATGTTTTCTACCGAGGCACCGACCTTCCTAGATTTCTATGAAAAAGAAAGCATCTAAAGAGTTGCATCATCAATATTTGAGTAGAAGCACGTCGTCTGCAAATTGGCCGCATTGGACACATCTTGCCGCCTTTATCCCTGGCCCAAACATGTTCTCTCACGTAATGTCAAGCAAAATTTTACGCACCGCCGATCACAGCTCCATTTGGCAGCCATTAATGCGAGCCGGGGCGTAATTTCATTGTTTTATCACGAGCGTTTGAGGCTATTTGAGTTCACGTTGATTAGAAGGCATAATCCACAAATGAGCCATTCCCTGCACGTCTGGGAATAGGTCGGTCCATCAACGCAAAGCGGTGGATTTTTATCCTCGTTTTTATCGTCTTTACAGCTTCCCTTGAAGTATAGAAGACGGCTACATTAGGATGACCTTTTTAGCAAATGTTGTGGTTCGTTAGAAGCTCACTAATTAGCACTGTTTGCAAACGTAAAATGCCCCCTCGTGCTAATAATAATATTTCAGCATGTAATGAGTGTGGCTCTCATCTCATGATGGACACATTACAAATAGATTGCCTACTTGTACAGACGATAATGGATGACAAATAGATATGGCTTCTAAGAATGGACAATTATTTCGGAGTTGGGGGGGGGGGGGGGAGGGGTGAGGTGGGGTAGGGGGTTGTATATAATGTGCTTGTGATTTAGAGATTTAGAGAATTATAAAATCTATCAAACAGATAAAAATGAAGTACAATGGCATTTTTTGATGGGGTGGCGATTATAAGTAGAAGTAGGCTTATATGTATGTATGTGCTGTAGAAGAAACAGTGCATTGTTGGAAAGGAGATTTGATAGAACATTGTTTTTCATGCACAAATTGGTTCGCCCATTTTCTTTAATCATTTTTCATTCATTGTACTTTTTATCTTATTTTTGTACTGAAAAAAATGCCTTCTGGTTTACATTTTCTACTTTTTCCCAAAAATGTGTGGCCCAATTTGAACCAAACTTCAAATTGCTTGGTTAACCTCAATTTCTTATTTCATATACCGATAGATTGTGAAGTGTAGATATGATTTCATACCAAAATGTTGGTATGGATTCTGGCTAAACATTGTAGGAATCATTCTTATGTGAAGGAGACTTAAATTTGTTTGAATGGGATAACTGCCCCTGCAGGGGACTTGAGAACAGCACCCCTAAATTACCCTACCATTCCAATAAATCCAATGTTCCTGGTGCAAAGGGGATGGGAGCTAGGATCCTTACTGCGAGGCATCTACTTACACTTTTCTCAGGTGAGTGTAAGGTTGGCGGACATCTTGCTTTGAACTTTGAAGAGCAATACTGTTAATCAAAGTTTTAGTTTTCCTTTTTATCAAGAGGGGGTGTCGGAAATCAGGTATCAGCAATTATCCCATTTTAATGAGGTTGACCCGAATTGGCAACAATCAGCTACAAACAAGACTCAGTACAAGTTTAACAAGAGCATCTATATGCATGACAGGCTTAGGCTGCACTAGTTAATAGTTATTCCCCTCAAAAGTCAAGTATGAGGGGGAAAAGAAAAAGATAAGTATATATAAAAACAAAACATCATTTAGGAACAAAATATGTAAAATGTATGTGCATTTAGATAGAGGGTTAATCCTAATTACAGTCCAAGGATGGGGAGAGATCGGCAGGAACTTTATCAGCTTTGGAAAAGTAATTCTATAGATTTGATATAATACTAGGGAGGATTGTAGCAAGCAGGATTTGTTCTGGTTTTTGTGCATGCAAGTAACAAGTCAAGAATCAGTTGAGATTGCTTACGATGACTTGATTGGTCTTAGTATGAGATTTTTCTTTAAGTGACCTTTGTTAACCACCCTTTGAACTTATGACATTATCAGCGACCTTTCAAAAAAAATAGATATTGGCATGTTTCTGACCATGAATCATTCTAAACTATGGTATTTTTATCATGATCATTAACATCATCTTTATCAATTTCATCATCATCATCATCATCAACATCAACATCAACATCAACATCAACATCATCATCATCATCATCATCATCATCATCAACAACATCATTGTCATCATCATCATCATCATCATCATCATCATTGCCAATATCTGTAAATTTTAATCCTTTTCACTTCCAATCTTTCACTGCTTGTTAGTTTGTAGCCTTCTCCAGCTCTGCCGAAAGCTTGCCCACGAACTAAAGCAAGTCAACAGGAATACAAATATGTCAAACGACTAGATGCCTCGCAGCTTGGCACACTTTATACCGCATCTGAATTTTAAATACAACAATCCTGAGTCCCTCCATGATCTTGTGGGATTTCCATTTTTTAATATGATAAATATTTACAATTTATTAGGATGAACAGATAGGAAATACTCTTAAAAGCATCGTTTAACAATGTTTTTAGTTTTACAAATCTGAGATGCATGGCCCTACGTGTTATCAGTGTCTGTGATATGGTGTTATATTATTGAAGCTCTAAATAAAATTGCGCTTTAAAGTGATCATGAAGGCTTCAAAAAGTATTTAAAAAATCTTTGAGTGACCAGTTTTACCATACCGGTACTCATTTTCCCAATAGACGGTTTTTGAAATTTCGAATTCCAATCATAAATATCTTGGTAATCAAACATGCGATTGGCTTGTAAAAGTCATGGGATTCCTTTCTGACCTAAAGGTTTATAATTATGATTGCAGCATGAGCTAAATCCAGGATTTTGTTTAGAATCAGAGGCAAAGTTACCCAATACCTTTAATATCACTTGTGGTTCACACCGTTTGAATGTCACTGAATTTAGATGGTAGTTTGTTAATCTCTTATTCTTACCAACGTCTATGATTTTTGTGAGGTAGTGTATCTGTGATTTAATATACCAACTTTTAAATTTATTCCATTGGGATTTAAAATACATCTTTGACACATTTTTAAATTGGGTGTTGCACACTTAAAATATTATTTTAGTTGTGAAATTGATGAACTTGATATGGAAGTGTTAAATCTATAGTATTTATGCCATTAGTATGTAAACGTTTTAAATATTACAAAGGCAAACTTAAGAACAAAATGGCATATTGAGGATTTCCACCTCCCAAGAAGTGCCGTTCGTAGATTAACCAAGATATGCAGAGGTGTCGTTGTCTAGTTTATAAAAATCACCACACTGTTAATCACATCGCACAATTTTTGCTCATTGTGTAACAGAATTTTTTTAAATGCAATATTTCATCAATTTGATGAAAAATTGATAAAAAGTGTTGTAAAAATACTTCATATTAGTCTATTTATACCGGTATATCATTAATTTGTAAACTTTTATTGAAATGTCTATAATATATTTTTTTAAACTGAAAATTCTCTGAAAATGTCATTCTGTAATGCTTGAAATTGGCCGTAAATGTTCATCTCATAATGTGTATGGCTTTATATGATGGACAAGCTGGCCGTCACCCTTTGGTAGCGATATACCACTGAACCGGAAAATTAAGTGGTATCACTTTTAGCAACTCGGTTGTGTTGGGGCTAATTTTGGTGCGACGCTTGCACGCCTGCGCTATTTTCATAGCAGGTGCCAGACGCATCCCAGAGTGCTTCAGTCTCTCTAGTCTCGATTAAAAGCTGGTCAGAGAAAGGGTGTAATGCCTGATCATTCAGTATCTTCTTGCTGTTGGAGACTTTGAGTGTGTGTGTGTCTCAAGTTTAAAGGAACTCATTGATATTAAACGAAATGAAATGACATCCAATTAATGAAATAAGTGAAATGTAGGACTGAATGCATAGCATTTAACAAAGAAATTGTTGGCAGAGTTTGGATCCTGTTTGACTTACAATGTCTGTGGTGAAAGAGAGGAAGCATATTTTAATTTATCCATTATTTTTACTTGTAAGTGATATTTGAGTTTTCTGACATTTGGAGAAAAAAAATCAATGCAAAATTCAACGTTGCGGATGACTTTTTCGATTTGTGCTTTTTGCTTCTTTAAATTTCAAATTAGAGATTGAAAATTATTATTGAATAGCACAGGACCAATCTGCCACAAAGTCGACAAGGTCTAACTTCATGGTTTATGTGCAAACTATGCAATGAACTTGAAAAACGAAAGCTTCAAAATATTTGCATTCCTTGTTTAAAGGTACTATGTCCCTTTTGCAGCCAACCTCAAATTCTGTAGAACTTTGCAGGAATTATGAATATGTCATGTATGTCCTATCTGTGAAATTTAAATGTTAGCAGTGTCCTCATATTCAAATTATGCAAGGAAACCTGTTTACTTGCTAGACTTCACTGTCAGACACTATTGAGTGACTGACTGGCTTTTTTTCTTCTTTGGTAATAACATACATGAAAAGAGTTGTAAAGGGTACATGAGCATTTGTCTACATCAATAACCCACTTCTTGTGATGGCCAAGATTAAACTGAATCTTTGCCCAGCATAAAACGTATGACCTTTCGGTACAATTGTCTGAAAATCAAGACTATTACTTTTGGGCTCTATAGCCCTAAAGTCGATTTGACAACTAATAGTCATTATTTTCCCACTTGAAGACATTTTCAAGCCCCACCTTTTTTAGGGAAGTTCTAAATTAGTATTATCTTTCAAATGCACTTGGAATTTAACTTTTTCATTTTTTTTGGCCTGCAAATGGGACATAGTACCTCTAACATTGACATACTGTACCTTGTGCTATTTGTGACTGAATCCAAGAGACTAGGTTTGAGAGGGAGTGGGCAAAACTAGGATGATGGGTGAACAGTTAAAGAGGTTAATCAAATAGATTTTAGATCTAGCTCTTTGCTTTCCCCGAAACTCTCATTTTCGTATCCCCCTTCGACCCCCTCCCACCGGCTCTCTCCCCGTCCCATCTTGCTCTCTCCCCGTCCCATCTTGCTCTCTCCCCGTCCCATCTTGCTCTCTCCCCGTCCCATCTTGCTCTCGACAATAACAGAATCCTACATGTCATTCAGTCCAGCACGACACCACTTTGTGCAAGTGGGACTGAGACTTTCAAAACGGTCCCCGTCCCGGCCAGAAGTTAGATCCATTTGTGCGAAGGTGCGTAGGCATGCGGACATGGTGCCACGAAATAGGTATCACATTTCTCCATTGCAGAAATGCGTTTAGCATTCGTGCGCCAGGGAAAGAGAAAAAGGGGAAAGATCGTTGGAGGCACTTGGAGTTGGTGTTCGGTCCGTCCCCCGCGATATTGTCATAAATTGGCTGTAATGTGGTTAACAAGGGCGAGAGGGGTAGCCCTCTTGAAATCCAGGCTGGAATGAAATGGGAGTCAAGAGGACATTGTTAGGGCTGCTTCTAGACTGTTACCCCTTATCAGCTGGTCTGTCAGAGTGAATTAAGTGGAGTAGTGCCCAAGAAAGGACACCTACCTCCCTGTGTCATCCTCATTGGAGAGTCAACGATCATGTTTCAACAGAATGGACCGCTGCAGTGTATTCAATTTTTCCCAGAAATTGTAGAATCCAAACTGTTTAAAGTTCTTATTTGTTGATTATCACATTATCATTGAAATTGTATACATTGTATCTCTAAATGCTGTTCCTAACTAAAGTTTTGTTTGAAACATATTGATTACTATGTTAATACTGAAGTTTTATGATAATCTTGTGGATCATATGTTCACACAGACATTGGGACAATTGTAGATCTATGATTGGACCCACTTTGACACAGTGTCTATATAACTTGCAGTATAAGTTGGGAGGGGGGGGGGGAGGGGGTTGCACACCAGAAAGAGGGAATAGAAGAATATTTGTTGCGTGTGTTCTGACTTCTGACCATATACTTTCGAGTGAAGATATACAAGGAAGGAAAGTATACTTATAGATCAGAAAAAATAAAAGATAAAAAGAGGGGAGACGAGGGAGTCATGATTAATACCCTGATGTAGGATATCGGGAGGAAATGTGATAAAGATTATGTAATTTGGGCAAGGGAAATCCAAGAAACATGCCGACTATGATTGGCATTTTTTGCCCTCCACCAATATTTATGCAGAGTCATGGTCTTCGGGTTGACTGCATGTAGGTTGCGGTTTGCATGTTTTTCTGATGAATGATTAGTAGTTCCCCGCTATTTTATTTCTTTCTCTACACCTCCCTCAAACTTTTCCCATTATGAACCAATCCAGTGGCTAAACTCAACACTATAATATATGCTTGTCTACCTGTACAAGGTATTACAGAAAATTTAAAGAAAATTGCTAAAAATTAAATATTATTTGACAACATTATATTTTTAAATGGAAATATGAGTAGGACAAGTGGTCATATGGGGCCAGTCACCACGAAATGAGTCCAGTGTCGCATTGTAATAGCAATGTATAGTGTGTATGTACTGAAAATTGACCCACCTACCACATTTAAGATTTTTCCAAAAATCGACTTATTAATGTCTTGTAGTTTATGTCCCCAGAGCTTAGGTCACGAAAATATCTCCTTCTAACATTTTTTGGCAAATAATATAGGCTATGTTACGCATCATTAACTTTACACCTAATTATCTAAAAACTGGGTAATCCCATCGTTTATAATGTCCAATTAGGTTTTTGTTCATATTTCTGGATATAATTTATCAATTTTAATGTGTGACCCCTTAATTTAAAGCTTACTTAATGTTTATTCATATAATACTTAAAAACGGGAATAAAATTTTGACCAACTGGACTCATTTCGTGGTGACAGGCCCCATATATCTGGGCCCTGATATATAAACCTTGTTATCAATAACAAGGTACAATAAATGGTATAAGCTACTGAAATTATGGCATTTGATTGCCTGAGAGCAGATGTATCATAGATATTTAGCATTTGTTATTGATAATAAGTTCACTTAAGGCCTGAGCCAAATAGGGTTCAGTTCCCAGTTGCGTCTTTCAGATAATGATTGTCAGTGATAGAGCAGATCTGATTGATCCGTTTGTTGTTGCTTAATTTAACCTGACTGCTCAAAAAGCAAGGATATACATGTACCCCTGCCCTGTTGGATATGCATCTATCGTATCAGAGGGATTTGCTTCATGAGGATTAATGCCTTGTCAAAGGTACTAGCGCAGAAGCTTGGATTTGAACTCAGGACCCCCCAATTACAAGACTGCTGCTCTACCACTGAACCACATCACCTCCTTTGTGTGTATAATCCATCATGCAATGTCTCTGACTGTGATCACAAAGTGATTTTGTGCAGGTAAATGGTATAATTCGAAGCCATTGCAGAGCAGCGTCATCACACTTGCAATCACTGTCGCCATCTTCTATTAAAGAAATGCTCTCAAGCAGAGTTCAACTCTGGTGCTCTTGGAGGTCATTCAGGTATCTTACAGACAATCTAACCACACTCATCAATGGGGAAAGAGAATAGTCATTGCAGGTATTTGTTTTCCGGGGTAATGACACCAGGGGATATGCATTTCTGGTGGATGACAGTCTACTATATTAACAAACGGGACATACTTTGCTCATGACAAGAAGAAGACAGGGTCGTGTCGAGGAGGACAGGGTCGTGTCGTCAGCTAAGAGCCAGAAGGGCATGGGTTCAATGTGAAGGGACTTCAGTTATGCCCTTCTGCGTCTTAACCGACAATGTGTTCTTCGTATCATTTCATAATGAGTGTTTAGGTGTGGTATGCAGTATGAACAAGATGAAGAGAGGAGTAGACTTGAAGAAATTTTTTAAGAAAAGGTTGAGTTTTGGGAAAGGTGAAAACAAATTTGTGAGCTTTTTCATTCTTTTTAATGATAGTGTGGAAGAGAATCGTAGAAAAAATGTCACCTGAAAAAGAAAGAAAAAAACTTAAGATAAGGCTAATCATAGATGAATTTATAGAGTGTTTTTAAAGGTCCTTGACCATGTAATGAGTGCTATATGTAATTCAGGGGAAAAAATACATGGGGGGGGGGGGGCTCGGGGCAAAGTAGCCCAAAAGAGCCCCCGAAAATTTGCATAGATTTCAATGCAAAACAAATTAAAGATTGTTATTTTCAAAGTAGCCCCCTAATGATTTAAATATTTGTTCCCTGATGTTATTGTACTAAACACAATCAAGGGCAACTTCAATACCCTTTTGTACATCCCATAGAAATCAAGTTAGAATAACATTGTACGTCACTGTCATTCATGTTCACACGTTTCAATAGGTGACAGCACAAGGCTATTGAAATTGCCTTACATGTATGTTGATTTTTTTTTAAAGGTAGTTGGGAACGTTTTCCTAGCAGATTGGTTTTTCAGACAAGTTTTTAGTAATTACAACAAAAAGTATAAAAAGATGCCACACTTAAAGATAAACTTGAGTTCTGGTAATGCGATTGTATTGTGAAAGAAAAGGTGTGGAATGGATCAGAAAAGTTGATCATATAGCATGTAAGTAATGGTGTGTAATGCAAGGTTCTGGAGTCATCAAAATCATCATAAATTTGGCAGAGTCTTGGTAAAGTAACAATCACTTACACAGAAAGATGTATATGGGACAACACACATGGTGTCGGGGCTAGTACTACCCTGATTTCCTTATCTTTCTATGCTCGTTACTCAGCCAGTATACATTTTCTTCCAAAATTGTTTGGCACATGACATTTATTTGTAATCTTGAACATTCAGTGTAAGTTTCGTTAGATTCTGTGAGAATTCATTTTCTTTTTTTACCAGAACTCAAATTTATCTTTAAACAATAAAACCATCCTTTTTTTAAGTAATAGACAGTACAAACTTGCTGTATTAGCCACTGCAGTCAGATATCTTAAACTTCTTGACCACTGAATTACCCTTTTCTCATAGAGTTAATACAGGAATCAACCGGCTCCAGTAGCCAATGGGTTAATGCGATCCATGATTTTTGCCCTGTCATAAAATGCCCTTGATTTCCTGCATTCAGAAAGAATGGGACTAAACAGATACCATTTCATCTTCAAGCAAACTCTCCAAGGTGATACACTGTTTAGCTCCTTCGCCGTTCGCTCTCCGCTCTCTCCCCTTCTTCCTCGCAAATGTATCGTTCTCAAACTTTGACTCAGAATATCGAAGCCTAAAAGCACTATGAGACCCTCGATAAGTATCTGTAACAAGGGGGTAAATGGCCGGGTATTGATTAGATAAGTGGGTTCGGTGTTTGGAGAGGCTACCTGGCGAGTGTCTTGCCAATAACAAGAGTTACATCGGATGCGGTTGCCATGGTTATTTGGCAGAGGACTGTGTGGGAGCTTGTGTGTAGAGAGGAGGAGGGGGAGGGGGTGAAAGAGAGCGAGAGAGAGAGAAGGAGAGAGTGAGAAATTGCAAAAAAAGCAAGAGAAAATGGAGCTTGTGTGTAGAGAGAGGGGGAGGGGTGTGTGAGAGAGAGAGAGAGAGAGAGGAGAGAAAGAGGAGAAAGAGAGAGGGAGTGATACAGGAAGAGAGAAAGAGAGAGAGAGAGACACACACACACACACAGACAGAAAGAGAGAGAGAGAGAGAGAAAAGTAATTGCAAAAGAAAATGAGAGAGGGAATATATATATATATATATATATAGAGAGAGAGAGAGAGAGAGGGAGAGGGGGGGGGGGGGGAGATATGATGGGTTTCAGTATGCATATTGAAATAAATTATATGATTTCTAAAACAAATCAGGCAAGATATCCAAGGATTGATTCAACCAAGGATGCGCTTTGAACTTTATTTTCACAATTATCTTGATTCTAATCACTGGCAAAATTCAAATATGATTTTGTCAATTTCCAAACGATTTTTAAAAACTGAAAAATACATAACTGCTGAGGAAAAGGCAAAGAAAGAATACGTACTCTGTGCTCTTAGGCAAAATTAAATCTAATCCATAGTTACAGTCCCATAGGTTGCCATATTTGATTGTACTTGATTGTCTTGATAAGTTCGTTCATTTTATACCTTAAGATTATCCTTGGTATTTTTTACACCCGATCTGTAGTGACTCAGAATGATTTTCATACATTTCTTTCTTCTTCTTCGGATTGCAGTTGCATTACAAGTACGTCAGATTGTCTTTAAAAACTTGTCCTTCATAAATGTCGCCTGGCTCAATTCATCCTTTCAAATCAAATTATAATTTGGATTGTACGATACACGATTCTCTTTCTTTGGACAGAGACGTATATACCATTGAAAACACAAGATACATTTCATATCTGTGTGCCCAAGGCTTAATTTTGCCTTTGATTTTTGCAAAACTATGGACGGCATTTGCAACCAAATCTCTCCGTAACATCTCGTTATCATTTATGGAAATTCCAGTTCTGTCGACTGACGGTTGATAAACTTTTGACCTTGACTGACATTGTTCCGTTCCTTCAAAAGCAAGATCTTGATTCTTTCCCAAACTGCTTCTACAGCATGCATAGAAAGGGATTCTTTTGCTGCACAATTGTGCATGGAAGAAAACAAAAATAAGAGAAAGGCCTTCTCTCTGTTGATGCCAGAAAACTATGTAGCATTTAGACTGAAAATGTATGGAATTTAGGTATTTGTACAATGCAGCGTTTGAATGAAATGGATTACATATTTTGTAGATCTCTCCCTGATATCTCGCTATCAGTTATGGACATAAATGATAACAAGATATTACATGGAGATTTGGTTGCAATTGCCGTTGATTCTTATTTGTTGAAGGTTTTCCCGACTGAGCTGAAATGAAAATGAAATGAAATGAAATGAAATGTGAACTGTTATTTGTTTATTTGAATACAGTAACAAAATCTCATTGGTCACCTGTCTATAAAGTTCATGTATTTTTTTCTCTCTTGAAAAAGAAATGTGTGTTCTAGAACCTGTTTAGAGTGGCCGCTTTTCTGTTTCCCTTGGGTGACCTTTATAGACAAGTTTGACTGTACTTTCATTTTTATAGGATAACTGAATAGTAAAGATAGAAAATGACATACATCCCTTAATTTGATGAACTATTCAAATTATTAAAAAATAGTTATGAATGTGATTTTGTATAAATACAGTGATGAGAATTGGTTATTTTAGGATTTGACCATGACATGACATGAGTCGATTGTAGTTTTGATCAAAGAGTGCTGCATTTGTGTGAAGAGTTGTTTGTTGTATGAATTGTTGTTGAAAGGTTTTGTTTTAGAATTTGAAGAGAAAGGAAAAAAAATGGGTCAAGTTTTTATAGCATATATTTATAATAATATAATAATACAAGAAATCATAAATAATTGAATGAAACTGTGCATAGTACTTGGAAATCATTTGGTTTACATACTTTTGCAAAATGCAAGGTGTATTCCTTGAGCGTTTATCTGCCAAAATAGAAACTATTTTTGTTTATGTATTTCTATATTCTATTTCAATAGAGAGAAGTTTTAGATAAATTTTGTTAGGAATACCATGAGAGATTGCAATCTGCAGGTTTGTGTATCAACAAATCTTGTCTCCTGATATTTAAAATTCTTATCAATTTATTCTCAATTCATTTGACTAATCAATCTTATTTGTTTTTCTCTTTGCCTCCACATATTTATTCATCAATTTTGTGGATTTCCTTTCGCCAATCTCTGCAATAATACAGGTAAGCCACACTTCCTTACTTAATCCTCTTTTGCAGTGAAGTACATTTGTATTTATTTTACAGAATTCTTATGAAAGGTGGCTGTGAGGGAGAAGTCTTTATTTGAGATTTGATCAACAAATGACAGCAAAAGAGTCTGATTCAGCAGAATAATTTTTGATGATATATTGACAATTTTTATTGTTCAAATGAAGATATTTTCTGATGTTTTGTTCAGCTAAACTAAACAAGCTTGTTGCTATTAAAGCAAATTTGCTTTTAAATTCCTCGTAAACCTTGAAAATGTAACATATTTGGATGAAAATAGATTTAAATGATTATGGAATACAATGCAAGGAGGGCACCTTCAGATCAGAGCTTCTACAATCATGAGATATAAATAAAATAAAAAAAATAGTCAAGACCATCTTTAATGATTCTAATAAATTTCCAAGTTTGTATAGCACACAACAAACTGAAACATCTAAATGCGCTTTGCACTCTCATTCAATCCTCTTTCGGTTCCCATTTCTCTTTTATTTCCCCTCTCTATCTGTTCACCAATGTCTCTCTTCCCTTTTATGAGCAATATTTTACAAACGATTTGCTACGCACAGCACGTTCAAGCCTTTGGAATAGTTAAATATTTCATGCAGCGTTGCATCACACTTTATTTAAACCCTCCATGTTTTAAGTTCATCCACCAGTGTTTTCGGATCCCTCTGCAACTCAAGCTCCCTTGCGCCTTCAGAATTCCCCTATATATGGTGTATTTTTATATATATATTTTGTTTTTTACATTTGGAGATGAATATGTGAGCTTTTTATGCATCATTAGCTCGTAACTCCTCCAGTGATTGTTTGACCGTGGAAGGTCGGACGTAGAAGATAGTTTTCACTACTTGAGGAACAAGTGGCCCTTAAGATGTGCTTATTTCTCCCTCAGAGCATCTGGGTTAAATGTGTTTTCTATAGATGCACCGTACCCAGCGTTAGTCTTCTTTCAAGGCTGCAGAAATAATAGATGTTGCTCTCACAAATAGCAATCTTCAAGTCGCACTGTCGTATTTAAATGGAACAAAAAGCAGCTTTTCCGTCGATAAATTGTCAGGAGAGTAACAATACAATGTGATGCTATTGGAAGGTGTATTCTTTAAAAGAAGAGAATACATACATTAATCTCCATATGAGGAAGGAAGGCCGGATGACACACTTTTGTATCATATAGGAGTATCTTATGAAGTGGGACAATTTTCTATAGAGAAAATAAGAGGTATTTTATTTTAATTCTACCCCTTTAACAGGACTATACCTTTAATACTTCCTCTATTATGTGAAATCTATTGTACCTCAGTATTGAAGTGCACTTATGTTATCCCCCCACTCCCCAGAATAGTCCCTTATCCTTGAAATGAGGCTACTCATGCCTGTATGAAGATACATGCCTAAAAACTAAAACAACAACAACACCTACATTGTATTTGTAAGACCAAGGATGGGAAGGCCTTGTTGTGTGTTGTTATGACCACATAATTTGGTGTCCAAATCATAGATTTCTCTATTTTGGAAGTGACTTGTAAACATGAATCGTGATTTCATCCGCTGCTGTAGTCGATCATCCTTCAAAAGAGGGGCAAGATGAGAAAATAATGATTAAAGTCATATATATTTTGGGATACACTTCTTTGAGCCCCAAATATGAAGTTGTATGATAGCAGTGACCTTCAAGTTCATGCGTCCTTTTTTGTTTTCAAGTGTCATTATTTTAACCACTGTGTTCCTCGGTCAATCATTTAGAAGGACAAGGTTTCACAATTAGCATTAAAAGTATCTCATGAATTATCTTATATATTTTGGGATACACTTTTTTGAGCCCCAAATATGAAGTTGTATGATAATAGCGACCTTCGTGCCCCCCTTTTTTGTTTCAAGTGCATGTCATTATTTAAGCCAGAGTGTTCCTCGGTAATCATTTAGAAGGACAAGGTGTCACAATTAGCATTAAAAGTTTCTTATGAATTCTCTTATATTTTTTGGGATACACTTTTTTGAGCCCCAAATATGAAGTTGTATGATGATAATAGCGACCTTCGTGCCCCCCTTTTTTGTTTCAAGTGCATGTCATTATTTAAGCCAGAGTGTTCCTCGGTAATCATTTAGAAGGACAAGGTGTCACAATTAGCATTAAAAGTTTCTTATGAATTCTCTTATATTTTTTGGGATACACTTTTTTGAGCCCCAAATATGAAGTTGTATGATGATAATAGCGACCTTCGTGCCCCCCTTTTTTGTTTCAAGTGCATGTCATTATTTAAGCCAGAGTGTTCCTCGGTAATCATTTAGAAGGACAAGGTGTCAAAATTAGCATTAAAATATCTTATGAATTATCTTATATATTTTGGGATACACTTTTTCGAGCCCCAAATATGAAGTTGTATGATAATAGCGACCTTCGTGCCCCCCTTTTTGTTTTGTTTTGAAGTGTCATTAGTTTCAAGTGCATGTCATTATTTTATCCAGAGTGTTCCTTGGTGATCATTTAGAAGGTTAATGTGTCAGAAATAGCATTAATTAAAATCACTCACAAGTTGGGCCTGTTGGGATATGATATGATGTGAGATGATGATGTTGACCTTCATAATTCAAAAAGACATTATTTTAGTCGTTGTACTTGTCCTAGTTAATGTCCAAGTTATTGTCCTATGTCCTTGAGGTGAGGAACAAGGTGACCTGATTTAGCTCCAAATTCTTTTAGACATTTTCCCTAAAATCCAGTTTTGTATTTTTGACTCATCGTTTTGAGTACAGGTAGTGACAATAGGATGTATGGAATGTTGAGAGTAGATAGCAGGCACGAGTCTTTGTCGGTCGTTGTGCATAACAGTGTCTGCACTATGAGACTACCGGCGTGTCCACACACAAATCAATTTATCCCGAAACTCTATAACAAAACGTCGTATAAAGAATCATCGTATAAATTTCAGAGTGTTCACACACAAGAAATGTCGTACAAATAATCATCGTATAAATTCCAGGATGTCCACACACAGAAGAAAGTAATCCTGAAACTCTACAGCGAAATGTCGTATAGGTGTGCAGTTTGCTACAGCGGTCATGAAATGGTAGCGGAAATGAGAGGTCTGGTCTCCTTTCGTTCGAGGTCACGTTAAGCCCCGCCCAGTTAGTTACACTAGTTACACTAGTTCCGTCCACACACAACACCTTCCGTGATTAGGCGTGATTTTATTGAGTTTCAGTTCGAAACGATGCCCAAACCTGCGTTTCGTTAGACTAGTTTTGTTATACGACGTACCGTTAGTGAGCGTCCACACACACAATTTCATCGTAAAACTATCGCGAAACGGTATCACTATCGCGAAACGGTATAACTAATCCCGCGTAATCACGGAAAATGTTGTGTGTGGACAGGGGGTACAATATGCCCTGTAGTGTACTATAGCTGCCTCCGACGCAACCAGAAATGGTCATATCTAGGCTCTGCCCAAGGCTTTAGGAATTAATTGTGGTCAAGTGTCAAATTAGATTCTGTGCATGAAGACTATGCTCTAGAGCAAGAAGGGCATCAATGCATTTACATGTACTTTAGCATTGATATAACAGCCTTCTGGTTGGCAAGATTGCATTGGGCACATGTATATCGGACTAAAAAGTACAGTAGTAGGACTTTGAAGAGGCACAATCCTAATTTTGATTCAATATTCAAATTCAATGAATTCTGAGTGAAACTGGAGGGCAATGGAATCAAAACGCTTTCTAGGACCCTTGGCTTATCCCGTATGAAATGAAAACATTCCTTTTCTTTTTTTCCATGTATCACATGCATTTACCACACAAAGCCGTAGGAAAGCCTGGGATACGTCGCTATTGAGCTCGCATAACAACAGGAAAGCCAGACCAGAAGTTTAATTTTTCATAATCATCCTCTTCCTCGCTTTCCCCAGCATTGGCATAAAGGCTACGACTTTCCCCCTCTCCTTTCGCTTTCTTTCTTTTCTCATGCCCCTGCTATGACTTAATGCCCTGGTAGTTTTCGACGCATTTGCCTGCATGTTTCTTTCGCATAGCATCCATCCGTTTGTTTCTCTTTTTGTTTATTTGTTTGTTTTTACAGCAGCCTTCATAATAGAGGCACAGCGAAAGGTCATCAGTAGTTTGACCTTGAATGTAAAGTCACATGACTTTGATGTATCAATACAGGCTGCTTCCAGCAGCAGCGTTCGCGTTCAACCCCCTGCGCTGTATTTTTCAGCTCAGTTCTCGTCTTTTTTATCAGCTAATGTTTTTCCCCAGACATTTCGTTGGAGTGCCCTCTCCCTTTTGCTCTTGATTAATCCTCTAATTCTAACAGGCAGCCCGGAATGGTTTTGCGATTAATGACGAGTTTGCGTGGCAAATTCATTATGGTTTGTCGGTGTTTCAAACTTTGGCGTAATTTTCCCCCAAGATCCAATTTTTCAAATAACTTAAGCTCCAGGCATGCTAAAGACATAAGGCACAAGTTCACATAGCTTTCAAAGTCCAGATGTTTTGAGGGATATGTGCGTATAATCATGAGCATGTATTGTGTATGCGTGTGAGCATGGTAGATGTCCTGCAATGCTGGCGAGTGTGGAGTATGCACACAGGTCGTAAGGTCCCCCCGATCTTGTTGACAATGTAGCCGATGACGATATGAAAAGTGATCTTGCAAAAATTAATGTAAACAATATTGATCAGTTTGCAGCCTAAATATGGAGACAAACAAGAAAAATAAAGTTAAACATCCAAAGAGCATCTCATCGGTTGAGAGCCTGAACGATATTAACTTTTTTTCATGAAGGAAACAAGTTTTAAAATGCCTTTGTAGCTCTGAGCAGATGATGTGTTTCAAGCAAAAAGGGCATTATTAAAATAACTCATATAATTTTGCACAAAGTTGATGCCTGTTTGGCTCCAGAGAGACCAGAAGGTGGGCAAATATAAAGGAGATAGATTTCTTGTCTTTTTTTCCTTCAATTCCTCTTGTTATTTATATTCTATATAAGTGTAGGCCTGTAATTCAAGATGTTATGTTGATGCTATTAATTATCACAATGGCTATCCTGTACATGTACTTTCGTCGTACATTCAAATCTGTTGCCTCTACCCCCTCTATGGAAGTCCTTTGCCTGCACTCTTATCTTTCTGATTTTTCTCTCCTTTCCTTTTTCTTCCTTCATTCTGACTCCATCATTCTCTCGTCTTGTCTTTAATGTGCTCTCTCTCTCTTTCTGTTTCTCATCCGCCATTACTTTGTCTCTGCTGTGATGTTTCTTCTCTCCTTTATGCTAGTTTCCTTATTGCTTCTACATCTTTATCTTAAATTCTCTCTCCCTCCTCTTCATCTCTCTCTCTGTCTCTCTCTGTCTCTCACTCTCTCTCATTTTCTTTCTTTGTCTATAATTACATTCAAATCTGTCATTTTTCTCAATTTTTTTTCTCTTTTCTCTCCCTTCCCTCTCTCTGTCTTTCTCTCTGTCTTTCTCTACTTCTTTGTGATTTAATGTGTCACTATCTCTCTTTCTTTCTCTTTATTTCTTTGTCTCCATTTCTCCTCCAACCCTGTTTATTTTCCTTCCCCTTCTCTTCCCTTCCTCCATCCTCACTCCATTCTCTTCTCCCGTAGCTCAAACACTCTCTCTCTCTCTCTCACTCTCTCTCTCACACCCTTTCTTTACGCTTGCTCTTTGTGTGCTTGGCTCTCATTGCCGTTCTCGTGCTGGACAAACCGGAATCTTTCAAGTCTAGCCCTTGGGCTGCAACCCGATCGGGACAAGTCAGATGAATTTGGGGTGTTCGTTTCACTTTGTGTTTAACTATCTTTTGTGTGTAAACGTGGCTTTTGATTCTTAGTCCCTCTGTGATTTTTAAGCTAGCTCTTGTGTTAAGCGAGCTGCAATTACACAAATTCCTTCTCGAAACCGCTCCGCTTTTGTTAACGCTGCCCTCAAAAACAGGTATGCATTGCATATTCCTTTTCATATTTTCCCTCGCTTATTCTTTAATTTCTCTCGCTTATTCTTGATTTTCTCTCCTTGTATGGCAAGAGTCCGGGGGGAAAAAACACAGTGGCAATTCAAGAATTGTGTGTATACCCGTATTATGTTGAGCGCGACCACACAAATTACGGCTCTTGGAAATAGATAAAAAGACATTGGGTACATTTGTGGCAATTTTTCCCCTCTATTTTTCTCTCTTTCTTTTGCTTCTTTTGGGTTGGTTCAGGATCAATGAACTTGCCGGAGGGCAATTGGTGACAATTTACGTCAAAATCATATTAGTTTGTGAAGTAGGGCTTGAACGTGAAGCAGCTCGCGGGAAGCGATAGGAATTCCTGGAGGTATGAATTCTTCTGGTTTGTTGACATTTTGTCACCTTTTTTTCACATTTCCATTTTTCTTCCGCCATTGGCCAACAACGAGGGTTGTTTCTGTGTTATGACGAAACTGTTCCAAGAAAATTGCTGTCTATAAAACTATATAAATCATAAAAATATTGCAATGTCAGCTTTGGAATTTAATGACGAACATCTTATGATCAGGGGTAAGGATAATTAGACATAATCATGGGTGATAGATTACTTTTGGTATTGAATAAACCAAGTAGCTACAGAATCAATATTTCAAATGTTGACACTGATGAAGAAATCTCAAGTCGATGCTGCTACTGTTTCCATAATGATGTACTATCACGATTTATGAAATAAATGATAATAAAGCTCTAGTTGATGCCTGATGTGAATATGTCTTTATCAAAGTGAGGAGCCCTTCATAATCATTCAATCTTTTCCAATAAATTGTTCTGAATTGGATCATATAAGCCTAAGCTAGTCTAATATGCTACAAGATAATAACAATCTTCCAAACCTAGTCAATCCTCAGCTTTGTCAAATTTGACAATTTCTTTTTCTTTTGAAAAAGACAGATAAATATTAAAAATGACCTTTGGTGTAGTGAAAGTTGATGCAAAATGTAACCAATAGTGTATTACTGTATTTCCACTAAGTACATCGTAAGCTGATATAAACTGAACAAAATGGCATGGTTGGGCTGGCTCAGGAATAAAAGGTAAGGATCATATATGCCATTACTAATATTAATATGGTTTGCCTAGAGTTGCCTTCCATCTCAGTGTTTCTAAACAGTTAGGTTGTCTTGTCTATCGTCCTACATGTGAAGCTTTTAAGTATAGTCTCAGTCTTGCGTTTCATATCTTGTTGGTACGTGCCTGGCAAAAGGATGTTAAGGGAATTTTTGATATTAGGGCATAATTTTTGTTTCTCTTCATATAATGCCCTTTTTCTGGACATGCAATATATTAATAAGTTGTAGACTTGAAGAAGTATTATACTTACAGTATGCCCTTTTGGAAAGCCAAGTAGCTTTAGGAATATCGATCTATGACAAGACAGTAGTTTAAAAAGTGATATTAAATAGACACATTACTATTTCTTAATTTTTTATTTAATATTAAAAATTTGTTATCTTAAGTTGAGGTTTAAACTTCCATCGTTTATTCTTTGTTTATATTGTTCTTGAGATTACTCAGTGTCACTTGTGCCTGTGAAAGCGTACCTACTAAGTATGAATATGCTAGGAAATTATTGCGTTACCATGTGGCGATGAATATGAATACAAGGAAAGCATGCAGTCTTTTGTATCGTAAACAGGATAGTGGACTTTTCCAAAGTTTCCAAACTTTTATCTTGTCATTGACCTATTGTTCTTGCACGACCCCTTATCTTACCCCTCTCGGTGCCTCAGATGAGGGGTGAACGATCAGGATCCCCTCTCCATGCATGCCCCAGGCAATCTGGCAAGCCTGTTTAAAAGAACAAATCTCAGTTTACAGCTCAGCTGCGCATCCCGGGTCATTACATTTACATTTAGAGCAGCACAGGATCCGCTTGGATGCCGATGCGCGGGGATAAGTAGTTGCTCCTCAGCGTTAAGTCATTACCATGCAGGGGAGGGGATTACACCAAATTATCCGGACCCTAATTATGTCACTAGCTCTACCATCAATCCCGGGGTGCCGAGCTTGTCAAACCTGAACCACCCCAACGCCTCCCACTTTCTACCACGGCGACGACCCAACAACAACAACAACAACAACCACTGTGAGACAACGAGGAGGAGAGAAGAAGACGTTGAGGAGGTATGGAGAGGAGGTACGGGAGGATGGGGAGAGAAACAGAGGGGGGAAGCAAAAATCAGTGGTGGTTGGGATGAGATAGTTTGAGACTTGAGAGAGAATTTATGCGTCAGAAGATGTAGGATTAAGAAGATATTAGGAAGGAGTGGAATATGCTAATTAGATATTGATGCTTGATGTGGGTAAGGCCCCGGGGGCACAGTCTCCTGATGGGAGAGTGTCATGGGTAGGTTTTTTTCGTTGGAAGCATCATAGAGTCGGCTCTTCTCTCTCTCTCTCTTCTTTTTGTTGTTGCAAACATGGTCAGGCAGGGAGGATCGCGGAGGGCTGGGTTGAAGGATGGGCTGTGTCGACGAACAACGCGGCGCATCGAATTTGTCACTGTGTCGGCCGCGATTATCGTGTGTGATGGATGGCGGTGTAACGCGATCGGGAGTCTCCCTTTTCGCTCGATGGCACCTGCGTCTCCGCGTGGTGTTACCGGACGCTGAGTCCGATCCTGGCGGCTTCACACGTCGGTCGCCCCTGTATCTTTATTACAAGGGTTGGCCAGAGCAGGGCTTAATAAGGGGGGGGGGGCATCCTACTATAGGAGAGAAAAAACAACAACTCCTTATTACAGCCATAGTTTAAATGAGGTCACAAAGTCAATGTTTAGATGCGATTAGATATTGGAATTTGATAATGTAACCTTTTGAAAAGCCCCAAAATAATTTTGTTTTGAAAATTGAATGTACTGGTATTCAAGATATTTTGACAATGCAATTGTCTATGTACATTTTGAACCCATTTCTTCATTAGGTCTACAGAAAGATTCATGTAATTTATTAATTGCCCCATCTTTAAAAGAAAAATAGAGTCTGTCTTTCAGTTGCCTAATTTGACAGTGAAAACTAGATTCATCCTTATTGATATACACAAAGTATTTGTTTCCCTTTTTTCCTTTTGTATATAGTGGATTCTGCAAGCTAGATACTATGTTGGAGTATATCCTTGTAGTTGTACATGACAGGCTAGAAATTATCAAGGATAGTTGAGTGTTTTAGTATAACACAACAGGCATCATACACAAATCAGTGTTACAAATTAATTTCATATTAAAGCTTCGTCATTTTTTTAGGGTACAGAGAAGTAGTTTCAGGTCTTGTGGTAGACATTTCTGATCTCCATATACAATCTATAGTGTTTTTAAATCATGGATAGAATGGATGAAACGGGGAGAAGAATCACAGAAACAAAAAAGCCCCCCTTTGCCTAAACTTTCACCAGGCCGTGGTGTAAGTGTGTAAGAGGGAGCAGGCAATCACATTAATGGACTTCTATCACATTAATCTGTGAAGTCGGGTTAATTACGAGGCTAGCTGGCGGTGCTGAAGTCTCTGGCGCGTGGTTTGTGCTTAGCCACGGGAGGTCAAACCAAACGCAAGAGAGAGTGAATAGAGAGAGAGAGAGAGAGTATTCGGAGTTTGGGCCAGCACAACAATCAAGTAATGGATGTCGTGGCTAAGCGCTCTTTTTTCTTCTTCCATCTTTTTTTACAAGTCAGGAGGCAAATCCCCTCCCAGAAAATTGGGAACTACAAATCCCTGGAGCTAGGACGAAATAAGATTTTCCATTCATTAGAAGGCAGACTCTCGGGCTATCACAACAGGGCCTTTCCGTATTAAGTGGGCTACGATTGGATTGTGAGAGTCTATTACAAGCAATTAGCGTTTTCGTTTGTGCAGAGACGCGTGTAAATAATTGTCAGCATTTCACTACACCCTCCTTCCCCCACAAAAGGGAGAAGAAAAAAATGATATGATGCTGGAAGAAGGCGAGGATCTTCAGATTGAAAACCACATTTTTCTTGAAGGAAGTTGAAGTGGAAGACAGTTCTGCCACTTTGAGAGGGAGAAGAGTTGAGATATAATGGGAATTGTATGATGGTGATAGCCAGGGATATGATGTGTGATGCGGTAGTGATGAAATCAATGTAGAAACCCACTGTACGTTCCTACCATGTCTAATGTATTAGAATTGATTACCGCACGTGATTCATATCTCTGCAAGTTCTTAGGTTAAGCAGGTTCTCTTTCTTTCTCTCCCTCCCTCTCTCTCTCCCTCTCTCTTTCACTCTCTCTTTCTCCTCTCTCTCTCTCTCTCTCTCTCTCTCTCTCTCTCTCTCTCTTTTTCCTTCTCTCTCTTTCCTTCTCTCTCTTTCCTTTCTCTTTCCTTCTCTCTCTTTCCTTCTTTCTCTTTCCTTCTCTCTTTCCTTCCTTCTCTTTCCTTCTCTCTCTCCCTATCTATTTCCTTTTCTTTCCTTCTCTCTCTCTCTCGCTCTCTCCTTCTCTCTATCCTTCTCTCTATGATCTACATGTATCTATCACTCCTATGCTCTCTTTCTCTCATTCTTCATATTTTTCTCTTTCTGTTTGCCTCTTCTTTTCTCCTTTTCCATCCTTCTCTTGCTCTTTCCCTCTCATCCCCTCTTTTTCTTATTCTTCCTGTTGTCATCTCCTCTTTCTGTCACTCTACTGTCTCTATTCCCTCTTTTTCTTTCTCTTTCTCTCCCTCCATGTCCTCTTTGATGTCTCTCCCTCTGTCTCCTTCCCATTCTTTCATTCTCTCCTCACGACCCTTTCACCTCTCTCTCTCTCTCCACAATAGCATTAACAGTATCCCACAGTCAAAATGCATAAATGAATTGAATTTAACCGTTTGTTGGGGGAGTTTAGTAGAGACCAATTCCTTTATGTCCTGTGTTGCCTTGCTCATTTGGAGTCCCTCATCTCCATAATTTATCAAATTATACCGCATGCATGGCGTGCAGCGGGCACCAAGGCGTAGGGGCAGAAGGGTTTATTTTTGCAATCCTATCATATTTTATTTCTCATTAATCTCCCCTTCATGTGTAGTGACTTCATTTCTGACAATAGGCTGAAAGATTAAGTGATTTCGTAAGGAGTTGACTTTGATACGAATTTGGAGTGGTGTGTTCATTTGTATGTAGGCTGAAGTAGAAAATAATATGAGTGCTTGTGATATCTGCTGTCAGTCATCTGTGATGTGAATTTATGACCATGGAGAACCATGTTATATCTCCCATCTACTTTCTATGTTTATTTATTTTTCTTTCTATCTCTCTCTTTCTCTCTCTCTCTCTCTCTCTCTCTTTCTCTCTCTCTCATACTATAACATTACGAGGCCGCCATCCATTTCCAGCCTAACCGCTCACGATGGTGGTCTCCTGCGTTCCAAATTACCTCTCTAATTTATTGAAAATATTTCATATTTCTTATGTTATTGTATGCTTCGTACATGTTTATCGAATTATATAATTGTACATGATTTTTCATTTAATTACTTTTGTTAACATTGTATTCATTGTATTTGTTATTGTTCGAAATTTTGTACTTTGACTTTGAATTTGTATATTTTTGAACGCAGAAATAAAATCAATCAAATCAAATCAAAATAACCTCTATTTTTTCTGAAAAATTCTATGTAAAAAGGGTACAAAATAGATTGTATTCATAATTTTGCCTCAAGGGATTACTAATTTTTGGTGCGAGAGGTTGGCAGGTATGTAATATTCATATTTTCTCGATGTCACCCTTATTTCAAATTTCTCTTTCATTCTCTTTTTCTATGATCATTAGCGTATTCACAAATGTGGTGCAGCTTCAAATTATATTTCTGTTTACAGTTAACTAACATCAAAATGTGATCTATAATTGCCTATTACTTTTTTTGTTGATTTCACAGTATTTCCCTGTTAACCCTCTGTTTGTGTTTTACATTTTGCTTAAAAATCACCCATTGAACTTCATACTACACCGTATTAACAAATTTGTCTAAAGGATTATGGTTGGGGATTTTACCATTACGCATTAATGAGGAAAATAAAAATGATATGCCCTGTTGAATCTACTTTGATTATAAACATATCCGTTAAGTACATCCCATTGAAGTCTAATTAGCTTGCATAGCCTTTGTTCTCACAACAACATCTCAAGAAGTCACTTCTAATGAATCCATTACTTTTTCTCTCCCTCTTTCGGTTACAATCAAAACTGCATACTGGTGGGAAGTGGTCGTTTTAATTAGCCCAGGAGTTTTAGAACAATGGCTCAGAAAAGAAAAGAAAACCATGATCATGTGCCGTTGATGAATGTTTTCATTTTTCATCAATTAGCTTTTCGTTTAATCATGTTCTACACGCATCTCTCACCGCGTGAAGTCCTAATTGATTTCTCGAATGCCCTTAACGAGGGGCTTGCATGACTTGCCGGTCTACTTTTTGTTTCGCAGGACCGGTTGTATTATGATTTATGATGCGCTACCAATTCCTTATTTGGATCAAGTGCCTTGGTTAAGTGGTTTTAACGGTGGGAAGACTGTTTGAAATAAGAGGAAATGTCCAAGAAGTTGTTAAGAGCTAGCAAAAGGAAAGTGGTTTATATCCAGGAAAAGCTTGCGATATAATTTGCATGCAACAATTTCCTTCCTAAATTTTGTGGACGTGCAAAAAAAAGAGCAGTCCCGTTAATTGCTGCAAATTTCTCAGCGTTTGTGAGAATGCGAGAAGTACCTGTAGACCTTTTGGCATCAGTTGCATAAGAATTATGATTTATGGATATCAAGTAGTGATAACACATGCAGATAAGAAATAGCCAACTTCTAAATATATATTCAAATTTGAAACAGATATTATTTATTTTATTTTGTTTTATATTTTATAAAAACTAAAATGTTTTACAATAAGTATGGATTATGACTGATTTATATCATATTTGATGTGAAGGAGGGGAAGTAAGAGGTGAATGTCAATTTTTCTTCAAAATTACTCTTATGGTAGAATGATAATCATGGAAAGACTACAAAAATATGATAAATATTTATTTCTTGATAAAAAAACACTCCCTTGAATTGTGCATGCTATGATAGACCAACAACAATAAAACAGGAAAGACTTAAAAATCCATAGAAATGGTTGTTTCTTGAAGAGGTAACAGCGAACCGGGTTCATCAGGGAGTATAACCAAGTCGGTCTGAAGGGACGTCAAATCAAATTTGCTACTCCGTAAATCCTCCAATGAAAAAGCACGTACAGACTCCTGGCCGTAGGATGAGACATGCATGCATCCCGATCACATAGTAGCGGCTAAGAATTACTAATGCCAACCACTCTTGCTTGCTAGCAAATGCTCACCAGCGATGCTACACAGGGCCTGGACATGGACAATAATTGGGGATAGATACTCGAGAGAGAGGAAGAAAGGGGGATCCCGGTGGTGTGATGGTCTGTTGGCCCGACCGACCGCGACCACCGTCAACACTGCTGCACACGGCCGGGCAAACCCGTGTAGTGGATGGCATGATGCAGGCTCGGAATAAACAATTCATTACATTTTCCATTAAGGGCTAAGCGAGCAAATTTGCAGCTGACACCATCGATACGTCCGTCAGACGTCAAAATGGCAACTCGAGTCTTGCGGCTCGTCCGCCACTGGTAGCTGGTTTAGTCGTCTAAAGCCGAGATGAAGGGCTGCTTATATACAGAAGGATGTAGCCAGCGATGTGTCATGCATTTAGCTTGTATTTGGGCATAGGGGAATTCATGCTGCAAGATGTGCTAGTTCCTTCTCATGTTACTATCCTCAAAGTGTCTTACAATAGCATAGGGTAGGGGGACTGTGGTTGAATGCTCAATGCCGGCGCTATGATATGTAAACGTCAATACGCCATATATAAACGTATGCACCCATGTGAAGCTTCGGTGTATGTAATATTACATGTATATTTATCTTGTAATTATGTTCCACAAAAGCTCAGTAAATTGGAAATAATAATGAATTGTTTGATTTCAGATTTTAAATTTTTGTGAAATGATATTCTCATTATTTATTTGTTTTCATTTGAAAAACCTTTTGCATTAAGTAATTTCTATTTGAATGACTCTTTTATCTCATATGTAGTCTTTGCTATAAGCTTCCAAGCAGGCCATCTAGCATATCATTACCGGTTCGGCTATTAGATATTAAAGATATCATTAAATTACTGTAATTCTCGAGTTTGCTTTTAAGCTTATTATTTAGTAATGAGATTTATCACCCTTTCACCTCCTTTCAAACTGAATTACCACATTCAGTAGCTTTAATTATAAACTAATCTTTTGAACTCTCACCTAAAAAGTAATAACAATTTGTATGGTTTTTAATATCAATTTGTTTTAGTATGCAGTATCTGTTTAGTTTCCAAAGTGAATGAGCATGTATTCATTGGCACTTTCAGGTTTCAAAAGTCATGGTCATGGACATGTGCGAAAGTGAAAAGTGATAATTAGGAGTTTGTGGGGGAAAAAATAAAGGTTTTAATTGCACCGTCTTGTATGATGTTGTGCATGTTTTATGTTGCTACCAATACAGTGTATTTGTCTTAAAGGGTTAAACGTTGCCTGCTTATAACGAATATTAGATATACATGTTATTTAGCCTTTAGTTTTATATTGTTACATAACTATTTCATCTATGAGATAATTATAAGGGGTTTGGAGGAGAGAATTGTAGAGCGACGATATATTTGGGATGGGAACTTTGGAGGGGAGATTGGTATAGAAGGTGGATGGGAAAGGGGTGGGAAAGATTGGGAGGGAAGCTGAAAATGGGGTGGAAGAGTTGACTTGGGGAGGGGGAGAGAAGATGAAAAGGGAAGGATCGGATAAGAAAATTGAAAGACTGGATGGGGTGGATAAAGTATGGGAAGGGGTGGGGTGGGGGTAAGGGAAAGAGAGGATAAGAGTGGATGAGGGAGGTGAGACCAGAGGTAGGGGGGGTGGGGGCTGAGGTATAAGGAGATGGTCATAGAGTTGTTGTAGCTTTATGAAGCATATCATCCATTGCACACTGTCACAGCTCACTCTAATCAACATCATTCCTAACCGGAGACAGGGGAGATAGAGGTCCCTGAGAGAGAGAGAGTGAGAGAGAGAGAGAGAGAGAAAGAAGGTTGTCCATTGGATGAAGACAGGTGGAGCATAGAAAATAGTATCCAGGATGGATTCATTCAAGAAAAGAGAGATATATTAAAATGGATTAATTTGAGTCTGTTTTAAGCACACATTTGTTATAATGTTTAACAAAAGGCATGTATAATTTCACCATAATCCTTTTGTGATAATCAAAATTGTGACAGCTTGGCAATAGTATTTTAAGATTTGTTTTATGATTACCAGGCTTAAAAAAAGGTTCACAAAGGGACTGATCTTAAAGAGGCTTCTAGTAAGAATGTTTAAAAAAGAAGTGACAAAGTATACAAAGGATCTAAGATCTAAAAGTTAGGTAAATTGTTGAAGTGGTCCAAACTTGTGGAACAATGTGTGCAGTGCTATATAACTTAAGGGAAATGTACAGTATATATATACTACTTTTTTTATTGGGTCAAAGAAACAGGCAATTTGTGTTTCAAACCAGAAAATATGAATAAATATAGACTTCAAATGTTTATGCATTCTTCGTTGATGTAGACAAGGAACACTGTTCATAGTGGGCTAATCATGCATGCTTTGAAGGGGACAGCTTGGAACAGGTCCGCCTTCTCCTCAGCCTATGGCACTATGGGTTAGACTTGACGTTGATAATAAGACAAGTGAAATATTACTAATCGGCCGTGTCACCCCCCCCCCCCCCCCCCATCACATTCACAATGTGCTCCTTTTGCTGTCTGATTCAAGTCTATTTTGGTGGGTGGCCGTGAACTGTTCCCATCTTTGCTGTCTAATTCAAGGCTTTTTTAATGACTGTGTCATCGTCAGCACCCCCCCCCCCTCCATCATTTTCATGAGGCCTGTCTTCACTATCTCGAGATTGTCAAATATCCAGCTATTTGAACTATCCCGATCGTGAACTATCCAGCTTATTTGCGTCTTCATCAGACCGAAGTAGCAATTAGCTGGATAATATAGCGGGATAGTTTGCGACCGTCCTCATTAGACCGAAGTATGGAGTCAAATATCCCGATCCCATCATGCACAACGATTTCCGGTTTTCCATACTTGTTTACGTTTTATAGCGCGGGTAAAATCTTAAATCTGTGCGCTGGTCGTACAGTCGCTGAAGTGCGCATGCGTCAATCTCGAGATTATTTTTCGAGCTAGTTGGTGATGAGTGTATCGGTCTAGTGAAGACGCAAATTAGCTGGATAGTTTGCGATCGGGATAGTTCAAATAGCTGGATATTTGGCAATCTCGAGATAGTGAAGACAGGCCTATGGAGTTCATCTTTGCTGTCTACTTCAAGGCCAGAACTATAATAGGGGATTACATGTCCAAGATGATTTATGATCAAATGACCAAAGTCTAGTTCACTGGAGTTGGAAAGAGAGATAAAATGTAGACCAGGCCAGTGCCATTGAAATCTGTAATGACTTTATGAGTGACGTTGTAATACATGTAGGTGATGCTTTGAAAACTGTATAGAACTATATATATATATTCTGTATAATTATATTAGAGAATCATAATTCATATTTTGCTTGTTTGTTACTTTGAAATATTCATTAAAAAATCTAATTCCATGTAATATCTACAACCACGGATAGAAAACAATTCCTCCTTATTTATAAAGGCCATGAATTTTTGAAAAGTAAAGGAGTTTCAGTTCTTTTCTCAAGTATTTAAAAGCTACATTCCTACACAAATTTTGAATGGGACTTTTCCCCCAAAAGTAAAAAAGACCAGGATATCTCTGAAAAGCGAAAGTAATTTTCAGATCCTTTGACAAATACATGCAAGTGACAAAAACAGTTTTAAAATAGGACTACACCCCCTATTTCTATGGGCAAAGTCAAAAAGACCAAGACAACTAAGATTAAGAAAGGGAAAGTATTTTCCATTTCCTTTTTTCAAATACTCAAAACTATTATTCAGTTCTTTTGTCAAGTCTATACAAGCGACATACCCCAAACAATCTTCTAGTAATGGGACTAGTTCTTTTTTTTTCCTGTTCCTTTGGAGTATATCTTTTCAGAAGCTGGGTGTAGTTGGTATGGTGGCTCCAGAGTTCTGTAGTTATGGCCCGAGCTTGAGGTCACATTGGTTTAATGTTTCGGTGCAGACCACGTAAATTAAGATTGCCTTTCTCGCATTTGCATCCCCATGGTATAGTTTTAATACTATTTGTATTTCCTTTCTATAAGATTGAACTTGGACTGGAGGTAGAAAATGAGAAGGGAGGAGAGGGGAGGGGATAACTTTTGTATTTCGTAAAGGAATGGTGTATACATGAGAAATACTATTTCAATTATTGATTGAGTTTGTACATGCCAAGTTTTAGATATTTATTCATAGTATAGATCACATGGTATTAGTTTTAATACCATTTTCATTTCTTGGTGTTATTTGGAAGGTACCCTGAAAAAATAGGAAGAGATTGAGAGGTGTATACTTTCTCTTCCCCCTTCAGTCAGGTTATGCTTTCTTAGCAGTCAGGTAAAATAAACATTCATTCATTCAATATACAAGAAAAAAAATTCTTGAGCATTATGTCGCACTAGTGCCGTTATAACGAAGTTTTTTATTCTTATTTCTGTTAGTTATCCATATTGCTATTATAAAGTTGTCATGCTTTTTAAATTGTCAGACTTCAGATGGAAGGAGGAGAGGGGGGGGGGGGGGGTAGAAATCAAATTCAATTTTCAATGACATACAGAGAGAATATACATTACGGACAATTAATTTCTTACATAAACCTTTTTAGTAAAAGTAAACTTAATTTATTTTTAAATTACTGAATCGTTGATTTTACCATGGATCATAAAACAAGATAATTTGTCACACCAATATAGAGGAAAGAGTTCCAAATAATTAGGCTTCCCCAGCAGTTATGGCATGATATTCTACTAGATTTGATTATATTTGTAATGTTATGATTCTAATCTTTTGCAGAGGAAACCGCTATTCACAGGAAATAAAACAGTGTTCACATGAATTCAGGGATTATCTTCAAATTTAATGGCTAGAGATAGTGATTACAGTGATCCCATGACCGGGGTAATAACGTTGAAAGGCGCTGTAGGTGTATGTGGCATTATATAAATATATATAAATCCAGAATATAATCATTGTTATTATTATCATTATAATTATTATTATTGTTATTACAAAAGCTGCACTTGAGGTGTTTAACAATAGACTTGATAAATCACTGTTTCTATCAACGTTCTTCTCTTTGAATATTGATGCTTAATTTTATTTGAAAATCACTCCACTTTTCAGAAATTAGTGAAGAAAGGTTTATAAGTAGTAACTTCAAATTTTGCAGCTTAATATTATTGCCGATTACTGTTATTGAAAACAATGGAACGAAACAATTGAAGCTGTGATTTCAAACTCTATCTGCCTTTAGCCACCCCCCCAGTTCTCCAATTATTACTGATTATTTTTCTGCGACGGGAAACCAAACAGTCATTTGGGTAAGCGAGGAAGGAGCGTTTGCAAACCTCCTGACTCTGTGGCTCTGCCGTACATAGCTTGTGTTTATGCCCCCGTTTGCCCTCGCCCGATGTGCTGCCCTTTGCTATCCATGGTTTTCTGCAGCCGACCCAAGAATTCCAGATAGGCTCTGTGTGTACACATGCAGCTTATGTGTAAATATACAGACTTTTCCTCATCTCCCTGAAAGCATGGAGTTCTATTTTTGAAAGCTGGATAGAGAAAGAGAGAAAGAGGGATAGAATGAAAGGAAAGAGTGGGAGAGAGAGAGAAATAGGTAGAAGAGAGGGAGAGAGAGAAATAGGGAAAAGAGAGAGGGATAGAAATTTCATAAGGAGGGGAAAAAAAGAAGAAGGAAATAGAAAAATAAGGAATATGATGAGAAGGAGAGAGTATTTATGGGACAGAATAAATGACATGAGGGAGAGTAAGAGAGAGAGAGAGAGAGAGAGATACACATAGAGATTGAGAGAGATTGATAGAGAAAGAGAGGATAAAGAGAAAATGACACCTAACTTGTGAGATGATAAAGAGAAAATGACACCTAACTTGTGAGATGATAAAGAAACGGAAGGTAGGTTTAGATGAAAGATAAGTAACTATTAGAAAGATAGGGAAATGTGAACATTATATTGTGAGAGGAATGGATTTTTTTTTACTTCAGATAGAACAGTATGATTCTGAGAAGAGGAAGGTTAGAGGGAATCTTTTGTCGAAGATGCACACTCAAGCCTACAAAGATAGATAGAAGGACAGAGAGGGTGAATCAGAAAGAGGATAACAGAAGAAAGGAGTTTTGGAGAGAGAGAGAGAAAAAAAAAGAAGGAGAGAGAATAGGAAAGAGAGTGAATGATTTATTAAAGATAAAAACAAGCCTACTTAGATAGAAAGGAGAACAGAGAGGATGAATCAGAAAGAGGATAACAGAGAAGAAAGGAGTTTTGGAGAGAGAGAGAGAATGAAAGAGAGAGAGAGAGAATGAGAGAGAATGAGAGAGAGGAAAAGATGGAGGAAGAGCAAGAGGAAAAGCTTGAGGAAAGCAGACAGGACCCAAGCTCATACAGGAAGATTGTTTACCTCAATGGTTTCCTATTCAGGGTTCACCCTCCCCGAATTCTTAAAGAGAAAGTTGAGTTTTGGTCAAGTTTGAAAAAGATTTTGCAAGCTCTTTTGTTTTTTGTTTTTTGTAAGTCAGTTTGGAAGGATATGATAGTAGAAATGTCCCCTGTGAAGGAACGCTCTTCAAAAGCCCTCATATTTGAAATATGACAAGAAATAGCTTAAGTATTTGGACCAAACTTTCATGTCGCCTATATGTGTAGTCCCATATACCCCTTTCCGTGTGCACTGCATATGATTTTTCAGCGAGATTGAGTCAAATTTCATCATTTTGATGATTCCAAGATATAACAGATATCACTTTTTCTCATGCACCACTCAATTAAAATTTCTCCAACTGCTTCTTGACACTTTCTTCTCTTGACCAGGGCCTTGTTTCATCAAACTTGTTATCAATAACAAGTTGAAATAACTGTTACAAGCTACTGAAATCAAGGCTTTTGATTGGCTTAGAGCAAATTTGTCATACAATTCTAGCATTTGATATTGATAACAAGTTTTATGAAACAGGGACCAGAACGACTTCGCCTTTAAAGATAAAGACCAGTTCTGGTCATGCAATTGCATTGTGAAAGAAACGTTGTGGAATCGATCAGAAAAGGTTGATCATCTAGCATATAAGTATTGGTGTGTACTGCAAGGTTCTGGAATCATCGAAATGATAAGAAATTTGGCCCAGTCTTCGTAAAGTTACAAGCACTGTACACAGAAAAATGTATATGGGACTACGCACACGTGTGCGACACGTGCATATTATCTATTTGGTCCCAATAGATAAACTAATTTACCAAATATATCAATGAGTAGGCGGTTTCCCGGCAAATTTTTTATCATGTATTTAAATAGTCACGACATATTCTTTCACATGATTGGTAATAAGAGCTTCTATTTCATTTTTTTAAAGGGGTCGTTTCCAAAACTGGTCTTCACCTTTAAAACTTGGCAAAATGGAGTCTTGTTGATGGGAACCATGTGTGTGCGCCACACAGTTCCATCCCGGGCAAGAATTTGTCCAGTCAAACAAGAAGATGCTATGTCGACCCATAAATCTTGAAAGGACTTTTTAGATTTGTTTATTCAGTGTTACTTCTAGACTAAAAGGCTTGGATGGAAATGTGATTTATACCTTTGATGAGATGGACTTGTAGCAAAGCTCAAGTTGGACATAATTTCTCGGACTGTTTTACTGAATCTCAAAATCTTAATTTTAAAAATTCTATTTTGATGTTGTAAACATGATTTATTCTTTGATGGGATGAACTTGTATGAAGCTCAAGTTTGACAAATTTTCCTGACTTCTTATGTCCAATAATTTGTTTTAAGAGAAGTATATTGTTTAATATTCATTTTGATGTTGTAAATTTGATTAAGGTCATTCCTTTAATGAGATGGATTTGTTGAGAGCTCAAAATTGACGTATTGATTTGATTGGTTTTGTCAAAGGATACATTTAGTTCAATCTCAAAACCTTTAAAGGTAAAGACCAGTATTGGTAACGCCCCAATTTCAAAAAATGAAATGGAAGCTCTCATTACCAATCATGTGAAAGAATATGTTTTGACTAATACATGATGATAAAAAATTTGCCGGGAAACCGTCTACTAATTCATATATTTGGTAAATTTATTTCTCTCATGGTCGTGTGAGAGAGATAGGGTAGTCCCATATACATCTTTCTGTATATAGTGCTTGTTAATTTACGAAGAATGGGCCAAATTTCTTATCATTTTGATGATTCCAGAACCTTGCAGATGCTAGATGCTAGATGATCAACCTTTTCTGATCGATTCCACAACGTTTCTTTCACAATGCAATCGCATGACCATTACTGGTCTTTACCTTTAAGCAAATTTGTTGTTGTTGAACAATCAATGTTTATTTTTGATGTTATAAACATGAGTTATTCCTTTGATGAGATGGACCTGTAAGAAGTTTGACATATAAATCCACAAATTTACACATTTTCTGTTTAACTGTTTAATTTTCTGTTGTAAAGAGGACCTTTTTTTTTCGGGGGGGGGGGGGGGGGGAGATGTGCTTGTTGGAAACCCAAGTCTTACACACTTCTTTAACTTGTTTGTCTTTCTTCAGATCTGTGAAAACATTCTTTGTTTAATCTTGATTTTGTATGTTAGTAATCTCTAGCTTTGCAAACTTTATCAGAGAATATAAATGCGACAGCTTACAACATTTGTTAATTAAGTAATGAGTAGCAAATTGATATTTGTGTAGTTATGATATTTTTAATGGAGCAAGTGGGATAGAAGAAGCAAGAACATTTAATTGTGAGCGCTTGTGAAGTCTGTATTAACTCGGACAATAGTAGTGGTAAAAGTTGTTGTTGTACAGTACTTTATCGTCATTCCTTAGTCAATGTTGCCGTCGTGTTGAAAGTAGTTTAAGATTTCATATTTGACATATTTCTTGTTTGCTATGAACATTTGAAAAAAAAGAAGATGAAGTTTAAGAAACCTTTTTTGTAGTTATTTAAAAAAAAAAAAAAAAGGTCGTCCAAAAAGTGCATCCGAAGCGGAGGAGAAACTGTGACAGAGATCAAATTGGAATCGGCTTCAATTTTTGAATGGTAGAATAGGGAGAAATATAGCAAGATAGGGTCATAAAAATCTGCATGTCTCAGTGTAGGCCATTTATCATCTGGTCCCCTTGGGTCAAAGTTGAGCCATGTCAACTGAAATTAGCCTTCATTATTGGACCCTGAAGAGGACAGCTCTCATTTTATGGTATCCTTGACAGCTCAAATAAAAGCTCAAAATTCATGCGAAAATTATTCATTGGTATTTATTCGCACTTGGACAGGGACACGGGGTAGAATGATAGATGTTTATTTTATGAATCACTCGGTTTCATTCGATGTTTTATGAATTTTTGTTTCTTCATTCACGTGGTTTAAAACATTTGGCTCTTTAGGTAGGGTTATAACGAAGAAACAAACAGAGCAGAGACTAATATTTCATTGCCAACCCCCGATGAGCAGTTTATCTGTTTTCTTGAATATTTCATGCGGTCTTTGAGAAAGTTTTGGATGTGAACGAACATGTATGTGATTATTTAAGAATGCAGAGATGAAAAGTTGTTTCATGGTATTATTCTATTTCTGAAGGTGCCAGATACTTTTTTGAATTGTTTTTATACAAAGACCTTTATAAGTTACAAGATAATTTCATCTACTGAGAGTCTGGAATAGTCATGAACTTTTACAAAGATTTAATTTCCTTCTGGCTAATAACAGACCATTTTAAGTTCAATCTAAAACTTGCAACCAGTTCATATATTGTATTACATTTATCCTTTTTTTGGTCTTTTAGTTGATATTTGCTGTCTCTAAAATAGGATTTTATTCTCCAAAAAAAGGCAATCACTAGCTACAGCAAGATGTTTGTATTTGTGTATTATCAAAAGACAGTTGAACTCTCCCCTCCCTTTTTATTTACTCATGAGTACAAAATGCTAAAATTAAAAGGTTCCGTTTTTGGTAGAAAGCGAGTCTGTTTTGGTGTATATCTGGAACATGACTCCCTTTGCTGTGACTTTGGTGTGATTCAGTTTTGATCACACTTCTAGGCTTAGCAGGCGAAATCTCCATGGCTAAAATAAGTCTGATCCTAATCCCCTTAATCCCCTTAATCCCATTTCCACCACAATCAGGTAACTTTGAGGAAATCCCTTTGTTCTCTGATCTTAGGATGTGGAGAAAATGAAAATTAAAAAATAAAAACGGGTGTCTGTTTCTTTGAATGACAAGCGCTGTTGCTACACCGGATGGTTGTTTTAATAATTTGATTTTTAGATATATTAAAGGTAGTAGCGCCGTTTTAATATGTCGGTCTACCTTAGAGAATGAAGTTCCTCTGCTGCCATCAGCTCATGTTTTATGATTCTCTGCCTTCCATCCTCACCTTCATTTTGCAACCGCCCACCCCTCCCCAAAACTTTTTAATTAAAAGATCCTCGAGCTATCAATTGCGCTTTCCCCCAATTACCCCCTCTCTGTCTAATAATGGTGATGGGGGTCTAGCCATGACCCCTGAATGCTCGCTAATTGTCATATGTTTTATGCATCACAGCATCGAGTACATTCAAATATTATAAACAATCCTCTCTGGCACTGAACTTGTACTCGCCATCTATATGAATAATTAGAATGGCTAGTCTTTTATCCAAACTTGGTCTTTGCCCTTTCGTGATAAGATTTTAACAAACTTTCGCTCGTCACGAATTGGAATGATCAGAATGGTTTGCTGTTTTCGTCTGATTTTGGCAGCATGTTTTATCTTATGAAAGTTGCTAGAACTTCTTTTTCAAAATTGATAATTTTGAGTGTCAACTTTGATAAAACTTCACCATTTTTTGTTTGATTCATGAAGGAGATACATCTGTTCGCAATATCTGATGGAATTGTGATGTAATTGGGAATGAAAGCGACTCATTTGGGAGACTAGATCGAGACTAGTCTAGGACAGGAGTGTCATGTCAGTCGTTATATTCAGCTCGAGTATTGCCAATTTGTCGGCACTCCGCATCACCCTGAATCCACCACGATTCAGAAATGATTTACTCTAAAATATAGCTCTTGAGTCTGATGTTGCAAGACAGGTTATTTGCAGGCGCATGTGTTGTAATTAGTTGCCGGGCTTGCTTGGGCCATACAGATCTGGGGATCTAGCTACTACTAGCTGAGGAAGAGAGAAAGAGATATATAGAAGGAGAAGGTGCCAAAGAGGAGATTGAGAGAGAGAGAGAGAGTTAAAAAAAGACAGGAAGAATAAAAGAGATGAATAAGAAAGAGAAAGAGGTAGAGAGATTAAGAGAATGACAGTAAGCTAGTCGATGTGAAGATGATATAAAGCTACAGGAGAGAGGAATTAAGAATACATTATTTAAATTTATCATGTATATATGTTAAGATTTGTTTTTATTATACATGAATACCAGTATTTAATTAAATTAAATTATTTCTTGTTGCGTTGGTTACATTCAAAATGTTTTCTATTTTTGAGGTAATTAACAAAAAATGGATATGGATAAATTCTTCTGATAAAGATTTCTGAAGGATCTATTACATAATAGAAGAATTATATATACATGCACATGTTTTGAATTCTACTTTTGCAGTATTTCTTCATCATCATAATCTAATAATCTATTTTTTGTCTCTTTTTCTTTCTCCACATATTTTCCACCCACCATCTTGTGCCATCATTTAACAGGTGAGTGATACGTACAATAAGTAACAGTATGTAAAATAAGAAAAGAAATATGCATCAAAAAACGGGGTAACGGAAGAACTGCTTTATATTAATAAATTAAAGTGAAAAACAAAGAGGGGATTTGAAAAAGGTCATTTCTGACGATAGGGGAAAAGCAAAGTGGGAAATAAGGGGAAGTTCAATAATTAGATCATTCTTGTTTTCAATGTTTTTGCACAACTGTCAGTTTTGATGTTAAAAAAGGAAGAGAGAGAAAGAGAAAGAGAGAGAGAGAGAGAGAATGAAATAGAGAGAGAGAGAGATACAGACTAGGAGAGCAAAGTGAATTTAGGACTGAGCACACGCACACATTGATAGAAAGGAAGAGTCGAGCTGACACCTCAAATTGTCGTTGTCAAAAGACAATTTGTCAGCGCGGAGTGGTGGCCTATTTGTCAGAAGGTATTATGCATATGAGCAAGTGGGACACATGCGTAACCGGGGCCAGACAGGCCGCTCACCCCTCTGAATACGTTACCGACGACGACCAAGAGCCGACGCCCGGCCGAAAAACAATTGATGCGTCAAACAGAGGCTGAGCAGGTCCTTATCCAGGTCAAGAAGTGCTCTTGGTTTACAGATTACCACCAAACTTGCCTCCATGATGCCAGTGATTGTAACACTGTCTCTTCATCATCCTAATATGTAGTCCTGGGGATGTTTCACAAAGATCCTAATTTGAACTTATCTCTAAGTTGGACTTAAATATTATGGAGAGCCATTTGCAGCCTTAAAATACAACGCATTCAAAAGCGAAAATTGAAGTATTTTAGACTTTTTATAAATTCCACATCAAGAACATGAAACATCCTTGATAATAGGAAATATGAATGATTTGAATCAACATTTTATGCCTTTTAAAATAACTTTCACAAAATATTTTCATAAATGCTAACGGCTTTCCATAATTTTTAAGTCCAACTTAGAGATAAGTTCAACTTAGGATCTTTGTGAAACACCCCCCTGGTCTTGCAGTGATGAAGTAGATTGTAATGAATTTAGAGATGACTTAGTGCGAGGATGAACCCTCAAAAGGTTTTATTCAATTCAATCTGGATCATCATGCAGAGTTATTCTGAAGTGTTATGAATAGCATAATAACCAAGCAAACAAGTGCCAAAAGAATTTGTTTAAAAGAACAAGGAATTTCATTACTATTGTAGCCATTTTTGTCATTGTGCATTTCATGAGTGCACTTTACGGAGAGACATGAAGAGAAACAAAGGATGTAATTTCATCTTAGAACTGACTAATTAAAATTGTTTGCCTACAAATATTAATTTGTCTTTTCAAGTACCTTAGGATAGATCTTAAGACAAAACAACCACTTATTTCCACCTGAATCTATGACATAGTACTTATATACAAATAGATGTGCTACATTATCATTGGATGGATAGGAAGACAAAACTTCAAAAATCAATTTTCTTTATTTTTAGTAAACCGAGATATAGGTTTAAGAATTTGTATTTTTTTTCAGTCAAAGATCTTACACATTAACATTATTTCTTTTCTCATGTTTCAATTATAGATCATGGATGTTGTTTCATTTCAAGAATATTTGAATGGGAAATTTTAAGAGCTGGCACAAATACAGGATATGCTACATGTATTATCTTTAATAGACATAGAAGTTGATTAATCAATTCCTTTGTATAATTATTCAGTGGCCAAAAAAGAGAAAGAGAAATTATGCAAAATGGAAATTCATTAAACCTCTTGGGGACTGTTATATTTTTCTTGAGAACGTATCCCTTACATTTTTGACCCACTTTACCTCAGACTTGGTAGTCCGAGGGTTAAAGGTACTATGTCCCATTTGCAGGCCACAAAAATGAAAAGGTTAAATTCCAACGGCATTTGAAAGATAATACTAATTTAGAACTTCCCTAAAAAATGTGGGGCTTGAAAATGTCTTCAAGTGGGAAAAGAACGACTATTCGTTATCAAATCGACTTAGGAGCTATAGAGCCAATAAGTAATAGTCTGAATTTTCAGACCATTGTACCGAATGGTCATACGTTTTATGCTGCGCAAAGATTCAATCAGTTTAATTTTAGCCATCACAAAAAGTGGGTTATTGATGTAAACAAATGCTCATGTACCCTTTACAGCTCATTTTATGTATGTTATCCTTGCATAATTTGAATATTAGGACACTGTAATGTTTAAATTTCACAGATAGAACATACATGACATATTCATAATTCCTGCAAAGTTCTACAGAATTTGAGGTTGGCTGCAAAAGGGACATAGTACCTTTAAGAGTATTGAAATCTGATGTTGAGTCCAGATTTATACTCTAATCTCGAAGCCAATGAATTTTTGTTTCCATTTGCATTTTAGAATAAGCTATACAGGCTATTGATCTAAATGCCTTAATATCTAGATTATATGGAATAGCGTAACCCAATTAGAACAATAGGGAATACAGACCAATTGGGATTTCCTTTGGAAATGTAAATGTATTTACATCTAGTTCTTATATATTGTCCTGTTTTTGTAATTCTTATCCTTTTATTCTGAACTTTCTTGGAAGGATTTTTTTTTTCTTTGGAAATGAAGAAAAAGAAGAAGATTATTGTCGCTTTAGAGTTTAGACATTCTGCAGGAGTTGAGTCTTTAATCGAGCCATTGTCTGTATCCGATCCTCATGACAAGACCCCCCCCCCCCATCCACCCTCTTTAGCCCCTAACCCCCCCCCCCCCCATCCCTCACCCCCTCTCAACTGTTGATTCCCTATTCCTGCATAAGAGCAAATGCAGAAATGGAAATCTTTTTCAACAATTTGCCCCAAAACGGACAAATGTGAATTCATTGCCACTCTAAACTGTTTCCATTCAAGCGCTGGCTCCTCCAACGACGCCATCCACTCCACATCTCCCTCCCACTGAAAGCAGTACCCACTGCAAATTGGCTACTCCGTTATGAATATTTGGGGACATGTGCGCCTCATCGCTTTCCTTCGCGCATCTCTAAGTGGTTGATAAACGCAAGCACGGAGAACGCGAGATTATTATGATACACTCGTAAGTAGGCCATAGGGGGGGAATCGTGTGCGGGATGGATTTCGAGACTTGATTAACTCGCTCTCGTCGAAATTGGGCCAAAACCGGCAAAGAATTGAGGCACTTATCAGCGCGGTAGGGGTCGAAAGATGGCACTAAAAATCAAGCATCATCTTCTGTGTATAGAACATTGCATCTTCCCTCATTATAAAGGAATATAATACAGTGCTTTTTTTTTCTTCAAACTCTACTCTCCTATCGAACCATATCTTGAATGCTTGGTATACTATGGATTGTAGCAAAAGATGGAACATTTGATTCTCTCTAGAGTGTCATATGTTGAGAGCCAGAAGGGCATTAATTCGTATATTTGGACAGAGAGATGACACCCTCTTGGCTCTCATAGATGATATCATATCCTTATGGAGGATGACAGATGTGTTGATTTTTCTATGCTACAGTTAACAACTAAATTATTCATACCCCTTGTAAATTTGATTTTTTTTGCTTTTTTTGTAAAAAAACTCAAGAATGAAAGGTGGACTGGTTGAATGAGGGCCTTCATTGAATACTTTTAGATGTAAGCTTTAATATCTCACCTTCTCAAGAAACATTAATCGGGACAAATCAACTTTTGACATAGAAAATTACAAAACTTTGTAAGGGTATGAATAATTTAGTCAACAGTATATGATGATATAAGAATTCTTTCTTTTAGGAACTTCAATAAATTTTGCTCATTCTGCTGTATAAAAACAATTAATGGGGGATCAACGGGTAAGTGCATTTGTAACCAGATTACCAGGCATATGTCTCCTAGATTTAGGTGTAACTAAACCAATGTTTGTTGTGAAAATACAATTCATCCTGTCTGAATACCACAATATTGTTCTTATTTCTGCAAATGGTATGCAATTCACTTATGTCTACAGATGTAATGCTCTAATCGTGCATTACGGATAACGTCAGTGAAAGTGGTACAGTCAAAAGGGTTATTTTTGTAAAGCAATCGGGCTTCGATCGCAGACAAAGGCAAGCAGAATGTCGAGACGGGTGCGCTCGAAGGAAGGAGGGAGGGAGAATTGAAATTGATCCTCGCAGAAATGAGTAAAGCTTAATGATAATGAAAACTAAAAATGGAGATGTAAAAACAAGAGATTTAGGTGGGTGGAATAGAGGCATGCAATGGGGCTGGCTGGTAAAGCCGATCGACCAGCAACGCTCGCTCCTTCTCTTTGCCTTCTGTAAACAAATCGGCTAAAAGACCCCAGTCGTTGATACCCCCAACGACTTAGCTCTTTGGCTGAAGAAAAAAAAACAAGCCCTCTTCAGCGAGGCCTGAATGAAATCCTGTAATTCGCGATTTCTATATACAGAGACCCTCTCAAGTTACGGCTGTTCTGATTTCATTTCGCTAATAGTGGCATTTTGGTGGTTGTACCACTCCAAATCCTCTCTCCTGGCTGGCTGCTGTTGTATACACAGGCACGAACCAGGTCATTCGAAGGCTGTGTCCAGCGCCCGCCGCCCAACGCCGAAAGTCCAATTTCATAAATGAGCAGCGATTCAAGATGGCTATTTACTCTTGCCTAATTAGGGCAGAAATTGCCGGGATCATTAAGTGAAATACTTGTCAGAAATGAAATTGCGGCGAGTAATTTAGATTGACTTTCTGATCTGTATTGTTTACACTTGGATGTCAATTTATGGAAGAACACGGGTTTTGATCTCGTTAATTGCATGTTTTATGCACAAGGGATTATGAAATTATTCAGTTCTTCTTGGTATATATGACTCGGCTTAATAATTAATGCGTGGTATATGAAAGAAGAAAAATAATATTGATATGCTTTTATGATCCAGTTAACGAAATCCTTGTTCCAGTTTTTATAATCCTTGAAATTTAAATTGACTTGGCAAATGAAGAGATTATGTTAAATTGCATGATGCATTTTTTGTAAGATTTTCATATAACTTTTGTTATGTGATTGTTAAGGAAAAGTAGTCAAATAGTGCAAGTGAGAAAATGATTATTAACCAGATTAATATTTGCTCTTAAATATGATAGGAATATTTCAAGAACAGATTTTCCATATATATATGCTTGCACGACAGCAATACCTTTACAATGTTCATAAAATAGAATTGACATATTTTTATTAAAAGGTAAAGGGGGAATTAAGACACTTTATTTTCAAAAAAGCAATTGTTAGGTATACTAAAGTGTTGTAGAGGCTAAAAATATATATATTTTTTTAAATATGATATGATATTGTTGAGTATGTAGACTCTCTTTTTTATATCAGAGGTGCATGCATTCTATATGACCAGCTAGATATACCACAGGCAGCATTGTATCTGCATTTTTAAAGCAAATTATATGATGAACCATTACCTATAATATACCATATTCCGGTGAAAATTCAGGCTTAGTTCAATATCCCATATTTTGGTGAAATTCAGACATCACATTATTAGCTACTTCCGGAACCCTTCTTGCAAGAAGCTCCCTTAATTACTCCAATGGTAGACGCAATGCTGTATCCCCAGTCAATCTTCATTTCAACCTAAATGCCTAAATTTCTCCCTTATCCATTTACTGATTATATTTCTCCCCATGCTGCATGCTGGATTCGCCGCTGCGCTTGTAAATCACGACGGAAACCCATTCCTTCTACCCGCTTTCTTGCCGTCGTTCGGTGGTGAATGCCTTCGTTTTATAACCTTGGAGCGCGATATTGGCCATTACGGCTAAAGTGGGGCGATGCATTGGATGGGAATCGCACTGTCCACAGAGCTAATGCAATGAAGTAATACTGTTGCATTTTCTTTCATTTTGGTAATCAAAGTAGTGATTTGCTTGCATGATTCTTTGAACCGAGCTCCCCTGACGAGGGTTACTGACCCTCTCGCATAATTTAGTATTATCATTTCAAAGACACCATATCTCGGAGTGGAAGCAGCCTTGCGGTCAATATGAAAATGGACTACTCTATTGCAATAAAAAGAAAATTCTAAATTCCATTGTATCACAAATTTTGGATAAGATGATAACGAATTAGGAGTGACGTCTTTTATGCTAATTGGTTTTGATTTTTATTGGCAAGTTCTCTTTTCTTTTTTAGCATTACATGTATGTCCTAGAGTCAGTTTTCAATTTTTGGCATATTTAACAGAAAGAATTCAAATTCATATTTAAAGGATATAAGAAAGGAATTGATTAAAAACAGGAAGAATTAAAAACTTCAATGAAAGGCAGTGATATTACAATTTGAATGTTGAAAAAGAGTCATGAAAGAGATTTAAAAAAATGCTTATTACTGGTTTCTTTAGTGTTCTTTTAATTTAATTAGGCTTATACCTGAAGAATGAAGAATTATCTTAGCAGCAGATTTGTCAGATACACAAAACTAAACTCTTCAACAAAGCTTTAGTGACAAAATTGTTTAATGTAGGTCATAGTTGTCCATAGTCAGTTTGTAAATTGTGAAAGGTATTATTAGTATTATGTCTAATTTTTATTGACATGAGTTTGATTATATATTGCATCCATGAACCATAATCATATCTGGATGACGGTCTTCCGTTGAAGCTCTACTAATCACACTGACATGTGCTATTATGTGTGCAGACCCATCACCTCCACGCCTGCCTGATGAACGAAAGAACGAACGGGTCGAGCTCAACGCGGAGAGGAAGTTTAATTTAACATCCCGATCTGGTATCTGCACAAAAGCAGGCCTGACGCGGATTACGCCATTAATCCCTCCTCCCTGATTTTTCTGTTCGAAGTCACGAAACTGGGATAGAAGATCGAGAGAGAGCAAGAATTGGGAGGGCTTGGCAGAAATACATCAGGAAAAAAAAAAGAGAGTCTAAATACGAAGGTTGAGCTGAACAGGATGTAATATATTTTGAGGTGTATTTTTTAATCTCGTCAAGAGCTGAATGTAAAGGGTCGTGAGGGCCTGTGTTTTTCGGTAATCTCATAATTGATGTGTAGCGTCCCCGGTTATCGTATTATGGCCGCCCGACCCGCTAGAGTTTCATTGATTGCTTGGGCGATCACATCACTTCAGGCATGATATGTTGCGCGTTATGTTCATTTATTTCATATATTACTACTTTCTCTTAGTCTTGGGCATTTCAGACCTTTTGTCTCAACTCATCCGGCACGAAGGCTGAATATAATGTAATCATAGATTCTGGTGTCAGTTGTAGATCATCTCACAATACACAATGTGTTTGCTGAAAATTAATTGCTACATCTTCTAACAGGCCTCCACCATAATTCTAGTTCAACTATAGAAATTACATAATATAATGGTGTTGTGAATGCTGATTAATTTGTTAGCAGCCTGGATACAATTTTGGCAGCATGGGTTAAAATTTGGCAACCAGGCATGTATTGACTATGATTTTTCACTAATTATGAAATTATCAATTTGTCAAGTTTGGGGTATATCAAGGGCATGTACGGTAGTATATATGAATAGCATGTCTTTGGTACCAAGTATTAAAGGTTCTTTTTCTGTCCTCTGAGATAGAGATTGTAGATCTTCTTTCAGGAATTAAGGCTTATTTCATGAAAACCTTTATATCTTTGGAAAGTTTATCGCCTGGAGTAGAGACTATAATTCCCTGCCATATTGCATTATTACATAGATCTACACATTGTGCCTTGTCTGAATAGGATAATACTTGTCAAAATGGGTATGGGATGGAGACTATTCATGTGAAGGGGAATGGGGGGTTGGATGAGATCATGCGACCTGTAATTCTGAACAACACGACCGAGAAAATGCCGCTCATCGCCACGAAATCATGTTTGGAGTAGGAATATTGTCGCTGGCTTTGTGGAGCAGATAAGATGAGATGGAGACAGAGAGAGAGAGAGCCTATCTCTAGCGAGGTGCCCGCCTTTTGGTTGTCTTGGTATGGATTTATTGATCCCGCCCTATGATAATATTTGCCTTTCTTCATGCCGTGTGAAAAGAAGGGGAAAATTAACCTCCTATCCCGTAATCTTCGCTCGCCCCAAGGTAGAGGGAATGGGTAGAGGAACGTCCACAAGGCATCAGAATTATCAAATTATCTCCCCCTGTTTCTTGTTTTGTACTGTTTTCAAACATCTTCTCCTCCAATCGCCACGACGACGACGTCATCGTGGGATGTCCCCATCTCATGGCCGCATCCCAAGGCTGAATATTGACTTTTTAAGCTCTTCTCTTAGTCTGATCGATTCCGTAGAAATGCTCGGAAAGAGAGAGAGGGAGAGAGAGAGAATAAAAATTGCCGTAAATCATAATCAAGGCATGTATGTTATAATGCCCGCTGTAATCTGGCAGGCTAAGCTTTGGATTACAAGACATGCAACCGGCCATGCGCCAACCGGGCTGCCCCGCTGAAAGAGAACCCAGCAAATTAAATGGAAAGAAGAGAGGGCCGAGTTAAGAAATCCAGAGTGCGAACAATAAACGTTTTTACACGGCTGCATGGCCCTCTGGCCGGCACAAAGGTTGCACCGAGACCATCACAAAAGAGTGCCAGCTACTAGCTAAGGGGCAAACCCATTTTTAACCCCTTCGCACAATGCACTCCTCCCATTTTCTCCCGCTCTCCTTTTCATATTCTCGCCTTCTCCTTTATGAACTTGACAATGCAATCCAGCTTATCTCCGAGAGGGGTTAACACCGCTTACGGCCCTTTGACGGCAATTTTAGGAGGGGGGAGAACCAGAGAGACGTAGACGCAGGGGAGCGAGGTTAAGGGAGGATGGAGGAGGGAGAAAGGAGAGAAACTTGAAACAAGGAGACTTAAAGCAGTCATAAGGTTAAAGTGTATTGAAAGCAAGCGTTTAGATGAATGAAGGTATGAAATAGATCCCCATATATATTTCCTCAATATTGATCAAATGAGGTTATATTGGTATTTATGTACAAAGGTAATAGATCCTTTTGACCATCATTTACCGACCCATATGCATCACAAAATGGTACAGAAAAAAATTATCTCAGAAAGGATAGGGCCTCTATACCTCCAAAGTGGAAGGTCTGTATTAGTTCAGTCGTTTATTAATCTATATTGAATTAACGTCCTTCTGGCTCAAAAAAAGTGATTTGGATATTTCTTATTTTTGAGATAGAGGTCCGAGTATTTAGTGTGAAGGAACAGTGTGTGGAGTGTAAGAAAAACTATAGCAAACGTTAGATCTTTTGTGCAATAAAGATAAAACTGGGTAAATCACAAAAGGTTACAGATTATCACATTCAGATTCAGAAAGAATTGGTTATAGTAGAAGAAAATGACGAGAGAGAGAGAGAGATGCAGTGAAACGTCCGGAGAAGGTGAAAGAAGGAGATAGCATGTGGCAAATGGTGAGCTCAAATTCAATTTTGGTGAGACCGTTGGATTTCAGGTTTGTTCAGGCAAATGAAGCCCGATATTGGATTTACGGGTATGTCCGTGGGCAACGCCATGGCATTGTATTCCATGTACAAGGCACGACAAGAGCCAGCAGCTGCTGTAGGAAAAAATATTGCAGCCATATAAAGTGATGCTTTCTTCTCTTTCCTCTTCTTATCCTTCTCTCTTCTTATCCTTCTCTCTCTCTCTCTCTCCCCTTCTTATCTTTCTCTCCCCTTCTTATCTTTCTCTCTGTTCTTCTCCTTCCCTCTCTCCCCTTCTTATCCTTCTCTCTGTTCTTCTCCTCCCCTTTCTCCCCTTCTTATCCTTCTCTCTGTTCTTCTCCTTCACTCTCCAACATTTCCTGTCTCCTTGTTTTCTTTATGGGCAACCTTCTTTCTCTCCCTTTCTCACCCTCACACTCTCTTCCCTTTCTGTTTGCTTTTGTATTTTGTTCTCTCTCCCCTTCTCTCTCCCAGTCTATTTTCTTCTATTTTCCCTTCTCTCTCTCTCTCTCTCTCACTTTTCTATTTGTACCCTCTTCCCCTTTCCCTACTCTGTTTTCTCCATCTCTCTCTCTTTCTCTTTCTCCATCTCTCTCTCCATCTCTCTCCATCTCTCTCTTTCTCTTTCTCTTTCTCCATCTCTCTCTTTCTCCATCTCTCTCTTTCTCCATCTCTCTCTTTCTCCATCACTCTCTTTCTCTTTCTCCGTCTCTCTCTTTCTCCATCTCTCTCTTTCTCCGTCTCTTTCTCTTTCTCCGTCTCTCTCTTTCTCCATCTCTCTCTCTCTCTCTTTCTCCATCTTTCTTTCTCCATCTTTCTCCATCTCTCTTTCTCCATCTCTCTCTCTTTCTCCATCTCTCTCTCTTTCTCCATCTTTCTTCCTCCTCGTGTGACATATCTGCTATTTTGCAATTAATTATGTGACATCACATGAAATCATCTGTTATCGCTTTTTGTTTTACCTTTTGCTTTCAACATTTCTTTCCCCTAGAAAATATAAATAAATGCTTTTATCCATTTGTGTTTCTAGCCTTTTAGGTCTCGCACGACTTTCTTCTGAATCTCTTGCTACCTTGTAATTTGTATTGAAACAGAATACTTTAAAAGCAAATAGAAAGTCAAGATTTTTATCGTGGGTCACACCCCCTGTCCACACACAACATTTTCCGTCACTAATCATGATTAGCTATACCGTTTCGCGATAGTGATACCGTTTCGCGATAGTTTTACGACCAAAATTGTAGGTGTGGACGCTCACTAACGATACGTCGTATAACGAAACTAGTCTAACGAAACGCAGGTTTGGGCATCGTTTCGAACTGAAACTCGATAAAGAATCACGGACATTTTGTGTGTGGACGGAACTAGTCTAACTGGGCGGGGCTTAACGTGACCTCGAGCGAAAGGAGATATGAGCTCTCATTTCTGCTTCCAGCTGACCGCTGCGCAGCCAGCTGATTATACATAAATATAATGCATGCATTGTTCCGGCCAGTGGCACAGTCAATGCTAGTGGTGCTGCACATGTGTTTCGGTTTCGGTTTCGACTGCGCAGTAGCAAACTGCGCACCTATACGACGTTTCGTTATAGAGTTTCGAGATAACTTTTTTGTGTGTGTGGACACCCTGGAATTTATACGATGATTCTTTAGTGACGACGTTTCTTGTGTGTGGACATCCTGGAATTTATACGATGATTCTTTATACGACGTATCGTTATAGAGTTTCGGGATAAATTGTTTTGTGTGTGGACACGCTGACAGTGTCCCAGTTTTGTCCCATAAACAACCATGGCTTCAGTGAAGTTCTCTTGAAAAGGCCCTTTGCTACTGATCTCCATATATTTAGTTGATTATATTTCAAACCAATTTCTTTCCTTGTAATATGGTCCGATGATAGTTAAAAGGGCACTAGCCACTTGCATTAGAGAGATACCTTTTGGGATTGAATTGAGTTATCAAATTCATTATCTTTGTGCCCCCAACCTATCCACTCCTCTCTCCTTTGCCCCCTTCCCTTTGCCCCCCCCCTTTAATTCAACCTTAATATGGGTATGTGAACATGAAGCATGCATAGTAATCAATAAATCATATGCTGGGAGCCAAAAGGGCATTAACTCCGTGTTGTAGGATAAGTGTCAACATCCTTCTGGCTCTCAATATATGAATCATAAGATTGATTAATAAATGAAGTATTTTGCTAAGTGTTAGGGATTCATATGTTCTTGTTTTATCAAAGAAAAGAGAAAAGGTGAAAAATCAAATTCTTACAAAGAAGAGAAAGGGTTTAATCGTAGAAACTATGGCATATCCTCAGTTGACCTTGATTTCACGCCAGCAGCCAAGCAAGTAGCATTTCACCTCTTTTCTTCCTTTCTGGTTATGAGTCTGTTTTGCCTCTGGAGGGCTGTCGATTCCATTCGCTTCACCCTTCATTCACACTACTAGAATTCATCGTATACAGGAATCTTATAGCTATGCAATAAGTCATTACCTTTGTCTCTAGTCTGGACGTTTAAGACAGAAATGTCAATAATGAAACGTCACTTTGAACGTAAACTCTATTAAAAATCAGGGTCCCACTGTACATTATAGTATTATGAATGCCTTATTGTACTGAAATAGTATGAATGAGCGGGGCTTATTTTGACCATGCAGAGACCTGTTTCTGTTGACCTCTTTAAAACAGTTTCTTGATATGGCGTTTCTTTGTACAATTTTATTTCCTAATTTCCGTTTGCTTCTTTAGCTATATGATGATTCTCTATATGACGCTCCTCTGTACGATTTTTTTGTATAGTCTGAACGTGGTCCTTACCCCACCACCAAGCAGACCAGGTAGGGTTTTGGCTCGACCAAGCTTGGTTTCGCTCCGAGGCTTCTTCATTAATAGCCAGCCAGTGAGCAGAAGAATTGGGCCGTATCCGTCCCGTCCCAGCCCAGCCCAGCGTGATGAGGATTCAGCCTTTTTTTATACCACCTTGTAACCTCCATCACCCCATCTCTCTGTCACTCTCCTTTGCTCTTTTCTTTCTTTCTCTTTTATTTCTTTCTTTCTTTCTTTCCATCTTTATGATTCTTTATCTCTTTATCTTTTGTGTTCTCTCTCTCTCTCTCTCTATCAGCTTCTCTCTCACTTTCTCTTCCTACCTCTGTTTCTGTCTTTCTTTGTTTATATCTCCATCTCTACCATTTCTCTGTGACTCTCTCTCTCTCTCTCTCTCTCTCTCTCTCTCGCTCTCTCTCTCTCTCTTTCTCTATCTCCCCCTTTCTCTTTCTCTCTCTTTCTCTTTCTCTTTCTCTCTCTCTTTCTCTATCTTGGTTCTGTCTCTCTACCTCTGTCTTCCTACCTTCCCCCTTCCTCTTGTCATTGTATGTGCGCCTATGTCTGTCTCTTTGTTTCTCTTGCTCTGTCTCTCTTTCCCCATCTTTTAGTTAGTTGATCCCAACCACTATCTCTTCAACTCTCTGTAGATCTCCCTTATTCTTTATGTTCATTTTCACGAGTCCAATGGGCAAAGTCAAAGAATCAAATGATAATTTAATCAGCTTTAATTTGCGATGAAAAATTAGTGCAATTTACGCTCTTGGACATTAATCTTCATTCGTTCTCTCTCTCCGTCTTCAATTTTGACTCTCTCTTGTCCTTAATTTCCCATCTCTCCCAGCTCTCTTCCGATCTCCCCACTAACGACCCTTATCCTCATTACATCTCCACACTCTAGAACGCTGCCCAGAGAAATTATTTTAGATGACAATTCCATTTGGCGACTTCATTTTCGTCTCTACGACACCCTCCACTTGCTCAGTAATTCCCCATTTCCAAGTGCTTGTGATCGAAATTATGAAATTATTATAAGTAAATGGGGATGATATCGAAATGAGGGTTATACGGCCGAGGTAAATGTCGTTTATTGGCCCCATGAGCGAGGGAAATCGGTAAACTGCAGCAGCTTAATGGCAGCGATTACAGATTGGATTATGAATCGGGATAAAGTATGATTTATTTGATTGCTTCATGCTCAAGCTATCGGGCCACATTTGAGGTGTTAATGTTTCAATTAATATGAGATGATCATCATGCTTCATACTATGTCCCCGAAAAAGTGGGAGAAAAAAAAATGATAAGATTTTTGAATAGATTTTGTACAAGCCTAGTATTATATGCAGTGGTTTTAACTATTCATTCCTATGTCTGGCTGCTGTGTCATATTTGACATTCTGATCATCACCCCACAGTTATTTTGTTGTTGTTGTTGTTCTAGTCTTTTTTTATACTTTTGGAAACAAAGTGGAACAGAAAAATTTCTCTCCTTTTTATTCATTTCTTCATCTTTTGAAAATATTCTAGTAATAGTCTTTTCGGAGTTGCCCATCCCACCATCCTTTTGAATGTTATTATTGCATTTTTTCAAGGGCCATGAAAATGCTAACCTTTAAACTTGGTACCAACTTGTGAATTAGCATTATATCAGGTGCTCTGATACACTTCCAGGTCATCAGTTCAAATGAGGATTTTGTTGTTGTTGTTTGGGGGTTGGGAGGGGAAATTTGTAGGAAAAAAGTAAAACTATTTGACGAGCGAAACCTTCTAAAAGTGTTGCCCAGTTTTGTTGAAATGATATTCTGTCTGTTCCCAAGGTTAAATAGTCATAGAAACAGCATTTGGTTTGCTGAGAGCCACACTTTGGCAAATAATATGAGTTAAAGGCCCTTTTGGCTCCCATCACTGTAGTGTTTCTTTGGTATTACGAATGTGGCACATACATATCATTTCTTATCGAAAGCTGTGCGCCAGAAGGGTTTTAACTCGTATCATTTCTACACACATGGAGATTTAACCCTGTTCTGTCTCCCAGCAGATGATATGTAGGGTACCGGTATATAGTAAGACATTTTGGACATAACCATGAAGCACATTGCCATGACAACTCGTATATTGTTGACTATATTAGACTAGACTATGCATAGAAACCTGATAGAGATAATCTCATTCATGTCCATGCATACCCAATAGTTTTTTTGACATGTCTTGACTTATGCTCTACATCTTCACTATACTAGGCCGGTTCAAGTATTGAGCATCAAAATGGTAACCCTCTCTTATGACATTACCCTAACCTTCGGAACAAGATGCTACAAATTTATATATCGCTTTCCAAAAGCAGCTGCATTCTCCCGTTTCTTTTTTTCCTTGGGAACGGGGGAAACGCTTTGCTGACGCTCTACGCTTCACTTGCTTTAGGATGGTTATACCAGTGTTGCTAGGGTCCACAGACATTCGTGAGTGGAGGTGTGTTATTAATTGGAGGATGGGGAAACATGGTGTCCTTGGACGCATGGTTATGTGCGAATCCAAGTACAGATCATGTCCGAAAATGTATCGAGGAAAGTTTGTCTCTTAGGTTAAAGATGGTACCTGGCACGATGAGTGGGACGGTTTTAATTCAGAATTTGAATGGAAGTGTACGTCATGGCTAAAAATAATATCTAGAAATTTTATTTGTGGGCTGAGAATGGTATGTGGCTTCATGAGGTGGAGAGTTGTAATTCATAGACTAAATGGCAGTGTGGTTTTCATGGAGTTGTATAGATGTAGGTCATTTTGTTTTGCATCAGGTTGAATTAAAGGTGGACTAAAAATACATTCTGTTGAGAGCCATAGAGCAATAACTCAAAGACAGGTAGTTTAACACAAACCTAACGCCCTTTTGACCGTCACTGAACAAAAGATAGTACTTGCTGTGGAACTAAACATGGTTCTTATACTGTATTGTCTACTGAGTACCAAAAGGACCCTATCTCGCATTTTAAAACAAGAGCAAACATCCGTCCGGTTCGATATATGATTGAGAACAAACATTGTTTGCCAAGAGCCAGAAGGGCGTTAAAAATTGTAAAGTATAAGCCTATAAGAGTGAACATCCCCTCTGACATTCAACAGATAATATGTATGTGCCTTTGGGAAACTAATAAACAGTCAGACTATTATATGATAATATATATATAATAATAATAATAATTAACTGCCAGTTGTTGGATCAAAGTATATTGCTTTTGGAATATACTGATATATTACCTGTTATTAAAATCATACAATGTTTGATAATCCACTCAAAATTAAAAGGTATGTTATTGGGGCAGAGTAAATTACAGTTGTCTATTTCCATTCTTCACCGTACATTGTTGATGTTTAGTCAGTGTTATGTAGAGGCCGTTGTCATGGTAATTAGTCATTAGGTGGGTCCCTACGCCTTGCTTTAGTCATTTCGATTCAGGACTTCATTAATTAAGCAAGCTTTATGAGCGATCACTGTCATCATTTTCACTGGTTATGAGAAACTTGATGGAAGAAAACAAAAATCACAATCCTAAAAGTTATTAACATACCTTCTTAATGAAAATGAATAGTTGATACTTACATGTATCTGAGTGGTAATCTGTAATTGTGAGATGTGTTGATTTTAAAATTGCATTCAGTAAAGTTTTGATTACAAATCAATTGTTGATTGTAAAAGCATTAGATTGTCGAATGTGAGGTAGAAAGGCATTAAATCTCATATTTCTGCATAAGAATAATGCCCTTGCTATGAGCAGAATGATATATGACTTTTTGTAACGTACATGGGCATGCAGCAGGACCCCCCCCCCCCCCCCCCCAAAAAAAAAAAAAAAAAAAAATATTGTTTGGTTATGTTGATAACATGATTACAAATGTTTGGCTTTGATGAGGAAGTTGATTAAGAAAGAAATTAGAAGATGATAGTAATGATGATGATGAAAACAATGATGATAATGACAGTGACGACGATGAAAACAATGGTGACAATGATAATTGACAACAACAACAATTAAGATGGAATAGTGATTTTATCATTGCTGTACACAAGATTTGCCACCTAGGGCCGGCTGAGAAAGGCTTCAACATGACCAGTATTTAAGTCGTCAAAGATCATTGCCTCTGACATTGAGTTCGACATTGACTCTGACATCGACACCAATCTTGATCACGAGGATGACTGTAATGACTGCGAAATGATCACTTGAATTTCAGATGCTGGAAGAATAACCGGTCGGTATTGGTCTCTGGACTAACATTTTGAATAGGTTTAGAACAAGTAACATAAAAGGAGTATAAGGATACAAATCCCCTTAGATAAAGTCATGAGAAATTGGACTCTTTGCTTTTTTTTTAGAAAGTAGAGTGGGTTAAATCCTGGGGTATTCTTTGGTGACATTGATCGGCAGAAGGCGGGATAAAAAGTGAATTCATGAGACCCTCCCCATCCTGCTTAATATTCATGGCGTAGCTGTCGTGGGATGAACACAAAAAGTTGGGGTAATCTCAGAAAAACAACATTGACATTTTCAGCTGGCGGGCTTGGATCTCTCTCTCTCATCCCAGCGGAGATTCTCGCCACTTGTCCCTCTCCATTATTTTCTGCCCGTCCCCGAGCATGTAAGAGCGTCAAAGGGAGAGGGCGACAGAGAGGAACCATTCTGGAAACATTCATAGAAATATGCACACATTTTCACGCCGGAGTCCTGGAGGATTACCCTTCTGTTTCATGGGATTTTTATCAAATTTCATTGCAAGCGTCGGGGGATAACCGAAGCTAAATGACGCTCAACTCCTCACAGGATCTGTCAAGCATCTTTCACTTATCTTTGAGCCTTTATTATCGGACGGGGGCAATTGTCTTGAGCTCACATTCACAATTCTATCATGATAAAATAGCCCAAATTCCACTCTGTGTCCTTCCGGAGAGAAAAAATTAATTAGGATTATAACATGAACTTTAATAATGTATTTGTAGTTTATAAGAGAGTTACTGATGTAAGTTTGCAAAAATGATTCTGCTTTCGTTCCATCTCACGTCAGGCGAGAAGAGAAATGTATATAGATTTAGTGTCAGGAATGTGAACGCTAACATTATCCCGGATTGGGAAATTGACACTTGTTGGAATCTGAGATTCTATCTCCAACTTCTCACTTGTCGGGGGAAAAGTTGACAGAATAGCGAGCGAGAGAAGAAGAAAGACATAGAGATGATGAAGATGGGTTGGAGGAGATCTTCCTAAAAGTCAGCGGTTGTGTTCACACATCAAGTCCTACCCCCCCCCCCCCCATTTAGACTTGAGAAAGTGTACAATGTTTTGGGTGATAGCTGTATACATTTAAAGAGGTTATTGCCTCATTTTTCTGATTTGGGTGTTGTACAAGAAAGCACTTTTTAACTAGAAATTGGTGACTTAAAATAATCTATACAGTAGGCTTGCGGGTGCACCATGTGAGAGAATAATCTATTTTTAACAAAAATGTATGCAGTGAAACATATTCGGAACTTTGTTCTGAAGTAGAACTTGATAAAGAACCATTATCATCCAACTTGGGACTGTATGAGAATATTGGATAGAAAACCACACTCTTTTCCAGCTAAAGATTTAAGTCTATATACAATGGGTGGATCTCCTAACCGATACTACTTTATGGAATGCTCATTCACATGTTAATGTAGATAATGTACTTGTTTTTCATGATTCATATTTTAGTCATGTTCCAAGTTGTATTTTCATTAGGAAGTGCAATTCATATCATTTTAAAAGATTTCCATTTCAAATCCGATTCCACTTTATCTCATGAACAGACTTATAGATCGCTTAGTTTTCTCCCTAGCACCCAACAAAATTGGCTTTGTAATCCAGAAATATTATACCCCGTCTTTCTACATGTATATTCGATTTACAAAATCATACTCTGGCAATGAATTCCCCTTCGAGTAAGAAGAACAAATGAATAAAAATACAATCTATTAATGCGATTGCAAAGCTAGTTTTGCCTGGATTATGTTTTTATTAGTCGGTATGAATTAAATGAGAATGCGTAACTGTTCCCCTCACCCGGAAAAAACTATGTTTCACTGTGCCAATGATATACAGTACCAAGAAAGCTATCTGTGTCTCTGTGTCGTCGGAGTTGAGTATCTATACAGTCATTATTTTGAAAATTTGATCGTGACCTTTTAGATTATGATTAATACTAACTGCCAAGTAGCTCCAAAATTGGGTTGTTCATAGTCTAGATCATCAAGTCCCTGTATTACGCTACAAATATCCCGTCTTTGATATGTATTTTCTTAAATACTTCTTTTCTATTCAATTGAATTGATTTTTTTAAAGAGCAGTCAGGGAGTAATTAAGATAAAAAGAGTATCAAGTATGGAAGAGGGTTGAACGAAAAGTTGTGAGCCAGCTTTGTTTTGTTTTAATCCTGTGTAGAAGAATATGAGTAGGAATATTACATGGAAAAGAATAACTTTAATTTGCTCTCGATTTAAAGATATGTAGAGAATGGATAACTTCTAACTTTGACCGAGGTTTTTTTAATTTATAGAGTGGATTGCACTGAAAACAAAGTGATCCTAGATATGACCCCTATGAGTTCTCCTCTCAGAGTAGGCAACTTGCCCAAGCTTTTGAAATCATGTGCTGAGAGGCAAAAGAGCTGTAACTCTGCGTATAAGTAAATGAGTTAACGCCCTTTTAACTCTCATCAGGTGAAATGTTATGATTTTATTTCCAATCTCCATGAACTTAGCCGTCATCGACAGGGGTGCAAATTCCGACAGGAAATGTTTCATTCTGTTCACCTTGAGTTTCGCAGTTGCTCCCATAATTTGCCTTTTCCTGTTCTCATTTTTCATCGAGTTGTAGGGGTAGTAGGTACCCCCATCGCTTGTCCACTCCAAAACGAGGTGTGTTCCCACTACTGTCATGCAGGGTTCGACACTATTGGGGGTCTTGCGTACACTGGTAACCAAATTTAAACTTGGCGCCCCTCAACTCCCCCCCCCCCTCCCAAGGGATAAGAAGATGGAATTTTGAACAAAGGGCCCCCATACACACTCTAAAACTTTCAATCTGGACCCACTCCCCCCCCCCCCCCCCCCCCCAAAAAAAAGGGGGGGGGCGGGGGAGACGACAACAAATTGTGGAACCCTGTGTTGGGGCACCAACAATCTCCTTGAAAGTCAAAGTAGGGGAAATTTGTTGATGACCTGGGATTAGGAGGGATAGTACCTATACCTGTTAGACGAAACAAGCTTGCCCCCCCCCCCCTGCCCCTCACCGAGCCATTTGCTGTCAGCATAGGAAGTGATCTAGGAAATTATGTCATATGTCAGGAAGGTAGTTTTTCCAAAAGTCTGAATAAAATTTTGATTTACATTGAGCAGGGAACTCATTTTTATTTCTAGGTAGCTTGATATTCAGATTCAATGATCTTGTTTTGATACTTTACTTCCCTAATGCCAATGATTTTTCTTGTTAATTTTTTCCCTGTTGGCCTCACAGAGCTAGTTCTAAGTTTTTAACAAACATGTTTTTTTGTAAGATGGTCACCACATAAACAAATGCTATGGTTGTCACCTTCAAAACATTCTTTAAAGGAATTTTCATTGTTTCATTTTCTTGAAATTGGTGATTAGCCACTGTTTTTTTTTTTTTGCAGGGGGGGGGGGGGGTTAATACTTGTGAAAATAGGTGTGTAAAAATCATTAGATCTTGAGACCTGTAGGTAATTTGAACTGGTATTTCATATTATATAAAATAATGAGACCATTGAGTCAGGGCCCTCAACAATGTATGCTTAATTTGGATGACAAATTTTGCTCTCAGCCAATCGAAGCCTTTGATTTCCGTAGCTTAATAATAATAATAATAATAATCCGGTTTTTTATATAGCGCTCAATACACCGATCCAACGATGTGCCTAAGCGTTGTTACAGTTGTTGTAACTTGTTGATAAACAATTTTTATGAAACAGGGCCCTATAACTAGCGAAGAAATGATACCGCCCACCTCATTAGTCATTCCGAGAATGGCCCTTCCCATCAACCCCTGCACGACCCCAGGAGGTCACAGTAAAACAGACTGAGAGTGAGTGAGACAAGGTCCGCGGCGGCGGCAGCGGCAAGCGGGAGGGAGGGCAGTGTTTATCTTGGATTCCATTTAGTCCCATCAGTCTGATTACTCGGCCTTTCAGTGTTGGTGATGGCAGTAGGCAAAACGCTTTCAGAAACGTTACTTCCACTCCCCAAAACAAATACGCCGACCTGCCTGCCCTCCCTCCTCCGCTTCTCCGCGACCTCCTCGCTCGCCTCTGTCCGTGCATGCAAGCCGAGTGGTTTCGAACCTACCAAATGAGCAAAATACAGGTTAATTTTTTATAGCCCTGACAGAGAATTGCCGTGATAAGCACTCGAGAATTGATCACAATGAAAATTAATGAGTAGCAGGGATATGCAAGGGGGATGGGGCATGTACCGAAGTAAATCACAGCTTTGTTTTTCAGAATATGTAAACTGAACTACTGGGATTAAAGGGAAATCCAGGCTTGATTGCAAAGAAAAATCAAAGAAGTAGACTGGTTAAAGTTTGAATGAAATTGGACAAAAAATGAGAAAGTTATGAATTTTTGAAAGTGGCTGAATCGGTGGTATTAATGTCTTTGTGATATTGTGGCAGACAACTTTTCAATTTGCTTCAACACAAAATGACTGAAATTTCAACTTTCACGAAATCTAGTTCTGTGTCTTTCCCTGTATCAGTTTGCAAGCCAATTATCGCTAACATGACTTACAAATTTCAAGTTTTTATCAGTTAATTTCATCGATGGAATCGGGAACCGCACGCACATCTGGTCCGTATTTATCAAGCATTTACCAAATCGCTGAAGTAAGTTCCTTATGAGGTTTTAAAAACCAGGAACAGCATTTTTGTGGCTTAGGGTAGAATAAATATGGTTTTAATTTTTAGATGCTGAGAGAAAAGTGGATTTGATTATGATACATCTATAGCACTGAAGGATTGGTTAAGAGCTACGTATCTTTAGGGCCTGAATCTATTATGAATTATGTAATTTAATAGAAAAACAGTGAAAACCCTCTTGCTTCTTACTTTTATCATAGCCCAGATATTAATTGACCTAAATATCATTTTGTTTGGATTCAATAAACATCTCTCTAGGATTCACTCAAAATCATTCAAACTATGTTGTTGTTAAACTTCCTCCAAACCTTTTCCAAATATTTCCAAATAATATTCGAATTTCAGTAATGCCATCAGAGGTGACTTTACAGACCCCATTTCAAGTACAATCAAATGCAGTAGCATAGAGCTATGGTTGATGATAGTCTAACAAGATGATTCATGCGGGATATGTTCGTGTATACAGGCTACATATGTGGAAACGATAAATAACACAACATAACGAGACCATAGATAGCCCTATGATGATTATACAGTCTATAGCTAAGCCAAATGCATTGCACAAACTGTACAAGTAATGGCCTCCCCTACCTCCATATACTCTACCGAGCATTGACCTTTGACCTTGGCCCTTGGCTCCTGACTGCAACCTGGTTGCAGTGGGGGTTCAATTTATGGTGCAATATAGCTTGGCAGGGAGTGAGTATTTTCCCCCCGCACAGCTGGGCAACGAAGGCAACTTTTACAAATCAGTCGGGCCGTCGGCTTCGTGGAATGTACTAATAGCCCAATGCTCAGACAGGCAGGCTAGAGCCAATGGTATATTTTACAGATCGCATCAAGTCTCTGGTGTTCTGGAGACGAAGTTGATGGTGGTGATAGGAGGGGGAGGCACTTTGTGCATTTGTTGTTTCTTGTCATACTCGTTATTTAATTGTGTTTAAAAGAGTTAGTTTCTTCATGAGGATGGGTAGGTCTACCGAGTACATAAAATGAACTTCTTACGTCAGTGACTGCTTGTTCTGTGATTTTCAAATTCTTCCATGGAACACAAGACAAGCTTTTTTGTACGTATTTATAAAGGTTCCTGTCCCCCACTTCATTGTTTTCTCTATTTATTTGTTCTCTCTTCCTCTTTCCTTTTATCCATATCATTTCCTCACTTTCTTTCCTCCCTCTTCTCTCTCATTCTGTCTGTTCCATCTCCCCTCTCTCTCTCTCTCTCTCTTTTTCTTTGTCTCAATCCCCCTCTATGTCTGTCACTCTGTATCTCTCTCTTGTTCACCCTCTGTTACCCTCGTTTTTGAGAACGAAGAATCTGTCCCATTAGAAGCCCTATCATGCCTTCATTTTCATCTTATGCATCATAATGTAGCCATAAAATATATCAAACTTGTCAGCATGAAATGTGAATAAAATTTACACTTTAATCGTCATTTACTAATAGAAACCGTCACCATTTGTGTGCCCTATATCTGTATTTGTTTTGGTTTGGTGCTGACTAACTGCAGATTCATCGCAGAATAAGCATAAGCTGCTAATGCAAATAGGCCTTCAAGTCACATTACAAAATTTGCAAAGACAAGGACGATTGTCAAAGATTAAAGGAAATATATATTTGAAATTGGCCATGATTTATCAATTTTATTTCTTAGCACAAGTAGAGGTCCTCTTATTCATGTTGAAAATTATTTGTACCATACTAATCATTAAGAATTTTCTTAGCACCTTCATGAATATTTTGCCTTAAATTTTAAGATGTATCAATTAATAATTTTATTTAAGTTATAGCCATGTCAAATGTTAAATAAATAGTACCGTACCTGGAAAATTCTCAGGTCTCTTATCCATCAATATAGTTTAACTATAAGATTGATCAAAAAGTAACTTCCGTCAACTACAATCTTACAGACCTAACTGTTCCCAAACGTAACAAAGAATGAATGCAGTCCCAAATCCTTATCCCATTCAAGCATACCCTTTAATATGATATCTGGGTAAATACATCTTTATCTACTGGTTCAAGTCAATATTATTCTTTTGTGATAAGATTGTTTTACAATTGACTCAGTGAAAATAAACTTACTGATAACAGCAGAGGTTTTTTTTCCTCCATATTTTATGCAATTATTTCTCTCTGGGTTTTGAGAATAATTACAATGAAATCCCATTTCTCTTTGGTAGTGTTCCACTTTTTACTTAATTTTTCAAAACATAATGTCTACCTTATGAGAGGCAGAAAGACATTAATGGTTATCATGGAGTTACTGCCTTTATCCCTCTGTCGGAAAATACCATTCTCTCGTGACAACTTTTTTCTTGTAAGAAATTTACTCCTTTTCTTAGGCTTTTGAAACACAGTAAAGTGATATTACTCGGCATACGGTGCACAGTTAAAAGTTGGTTGTATCGATCAATTTTATGATGGTATTAAAACACATGAATGAGTTATATTCCATTCATCAATCATATATTTACGTCATAGGATATAATATTCGTAATGTTATCATTTCATCACAATGTACATTGTGCCAATGGGATTTGTTTATATACAATTAATTTTTGCGATGTTAGCCTATGGAATAGGGAGAAAAAATGAATGAAATATATGAAAGAAAATTATAAATATTATGTTACCTAAGCAGTGTGTTATTACTGTAGCATTTGACTTCAATTAGCCCCCCCCCCCCCCCCTCAATCAGGCAAAATATGATATTTTCCTCATTAACTATATCTCCTCCCCATATCTCTCATTCTTTCTCTCTTTCTATCTCCACCCCTCTCCCCCCCCCCCCCCTCTCTCTCTCTCATTCTCATTCTCATTCTCAATTTTCTCTCTGTCTCCCTTCTTTGTCTCTTTCTCCTCTTTCTCCCCTTCTTTCTCTGTATGTCTCTTACTCCCTCTCTCCTTTCTCCTTTTTCTCCTTCAAACCATTTCCTTTTTCTTTTCTTCATCCAGTTCATTATCGAGCTGACAAGGCACGCCAGCCTTTTCTACTCTGCCAATATTTGACTTTGGTTAATCATTACTGCAGCTAAAAGTGGGACTGCAAATAATTGGCCAGAAATTTCACATTTTTAAGAGCAGGAAAAAAACGGCAAGTAGTTGTCTGGCAGTAAGGCAGGGCACATAGAACATTACTTGAGGAATATTGTGTTTATTATGTATCTCTATGGAGATTAAAATTATAACAGTTCTGGAGTATTCAAACACTGAACTGAAAATGATAGAAATCATAGATTTATGAATAACATTTTGAGAGCAGAGTCCCTATAAATATCTTCAAGAAAGTTCCCCACCCTGAATGCACATGTGAAATATGATCTTTGCAGTCATTGCTTTTTGCAAAGCTGTTTTGTCAACCATCATTTGAATCATAACAATCGCAGGGCAAAAGTCTTATTTGACTATTTTCAAGCAATTTTTCCTTCCTCTTTGCCAATTTTATATAAAGTCCTCCTTCCTTATTGCACTTGTGAAGGATGGTGTTTTCAAGCTAAAGCTACTGTAGAAATTCTCTTTGTGTTGACTTTGAATTTAATCTTAATGTATATTGTAAGCCAAAAGTGTTATTTGGCTTATTTAAAGCAGATATGTTTCTCTGTTAAAAGCATAAATTGAGGTTTAAGATTCAAAGAGAGGAAATCTATTAATTCTTTGTAAGATGTATTATTACAGGGTTGCCAGGATTGATAATTGTTTCAAGTTCAGACTGACCCCACTCTCCTTCCTCAGTATAATATGGCTTCCTTTGTTATTAGAGTGTTTATCCTGAAGGTATAGTATAGCATTGGAGTTAATTTGGTGTACGCGTCCAAAGAGGATTTCAATACTGCATGCGTCCCAGCGCTGCGGCAGTGCCCCGTGTCGTTTCTCACGCGGCCGTCTTACTTTCCGCACCCTTCGTCTGTGTGGATGTCCCCGTCATGTGTTACCTTACCGTGGTAATTGGTCCCAGTGCTGTAACATTAGTATCAAGGGAGGGCTAGAATTTCACGCACAAGCTGCAGCCGCGAACGTCGCCCTCCTTGGGTCGTTTATCGACGTTATTTCTTGTCGCCACGGCGCTCGGAGCCGGCGCGAAGCCAACCCGTCCCCCGTGAGCCCGCAAAATAAAAAATTTACGCATAATATGTTTGAAGAAATGATGTGTGTTCTTGTGGATGGGATCCCCGCTCAAGTCAGACGTTGATGTCATCTTTTCGGAAGAGTCGATACATCGGGAAATCCGATTGGCCCGTATGATTAGCGGTATTACGTTGACGTATTGACAAGCGGGGAAGATAGGATTTCAAAGGGGAAAGATACACAGGGGGTCAAAGAAGGATTCATCCTAATATTCATCGCCACGAGGCAGTCGTTTGGGATGCGAATATCAATATCGCAAAAGCTTGGAAATCCGATACGCCCGTCCTCCCCCTCCAAAACCCTAGGCCCCGTTTGCGGAAATATAACCATCGCAATATTTGATGTCTAATGCCAGAGATTAACACACAAATATCGCTGGGGTATAGGGAGCTGGTGAGGGGATTATTAATTATTAAGTAAAATAGCGGAATGGAGAAGATTGTGGGAGAGGGGTTGTATGAGCTGTGGATGAATAATGGAGAATTATTCCAAGGTATAACACAGATGAAACCGATCCCATTACTCAGTGGGGCTGGATAGAGGGAGAGAGGGAGAATGGCGGGCATCAAGTTCAGTTTGTAAAAGAAAACTCACTTGGATGCCGTGGTATAGAATATTTAATTGATTCATGAGATGTCCTTTTTTTGACTGCTCAAGTTAAGACATTTAAAAAAAGAAGTCCTTTGATAAAAATTTCCTGGCTTGAGTCCAAGGGTAGAAGGATCTTAATTAATATACTCAAATCTCTGCCTGGATATCATGTTTTATTAGTCTATGTCATCCGTGTCATCAAGTATTGGTTTTAATTAAACAAGTTACAGAGTTTTGTAAAACTTGTTAATGCAGATGATATTCATTCTCATTTTACAGAATTTCCTATTTATCCTTAAAATAAATCAGTCATTCTGCAGTTGTGGCTGTTATCTTTTCTTGGTATAACAATGATGCATACAAAAATTCTAATTGGTCATACACAGGACAAATTAATTCAGATATCACGAGTAATCTGTGGTATTTAGCTTTAATCTAATTGGGAAAGAAAAAGAAGGGAGTAGGGGAAAAGAGGGAAGACCAAAGAACAGAGGTCCTAATACAAACCCCTGTGGAGGGTCAATGCACCTGAGGGCATAGTTAACCTCATTGGCCAGGAGTTTTCTTGATTGGAACCAGATAAGCATTCTTGCTGATATGATGTCATAAAGTGGGCAAAGAAAGAAGGGCTTTGAATTTGTACGATGAAATAATAGAGCAGTGAAACAAATGAGGGATAACGAGGGGGTATGGTGGGAGAGGGTTGAGAGGAGAGGGGGGATGGGGTGGATTGGGGTGGGGCAGGTTAATGCATGTTTAAAAAATGGCTCCATTGATCTGAATGGGAGGGGGAGGGGTGGAAGATGGAATAAAGGGATATACAGTACCTCCTAAAATGAATCCTAGGGGGTTGGGGCAGGGTATTTATATTGCTGTAGTGTGAAATACCACAGAGATCATAGGAGGGGGGGGGGGGTATGGTAGATGGAAGATCTCCAAATGTCTCCCAAAATTCAAAATTACTCACATAGGGGCTTGAGTGGGGGAGGAAATGTAGTAGGTCTGTGGGTATGGTTGGGAATAGGTACTTTATTGTATTCTGGAATACCAAAGTGGTCATTTCAGGAAGGAATTCGAACTACTGCATCAACAGGAATAGTGGGGAAGGGTGTATGAAGGATGGAAGAAAAGGGGGGTATTGGACAGAGTGGATATTTATATTATTGTAGTTTGGAATACCAAAGAGGTCATTTTGGGAGGGAATTGGGTTTACCAAGGTCATCAAAGGATTTGGTGATTCCATGATAGAGGGCAAGAATGATGATTGACATGTCTTCCATTCGCTTCTAAAATTTCTTTGGAAATCGCGATAACAGTTCATTGTGAAAGGAAGGGTACAATTTCTGTGGAAAGGACGATTACAATATATTGTGTGGATATATGGTTACAATCGATAATCAGCTAACATGGGTTCTTGTATATTTTAGGTTTCCATATTCAAACACTGTCATTTTTAGAACATTGTCATACTCTTATTCACTCAATCACCATTTCCTTCATTCCCTTAAATATTTGAAAATTGATGATAATATGAATGGGATAAGATGAGATTGAAAGGTTGTTAAGGTTGATGTTGTGTCATGTTGTGTATCCAATGTTCTCCTGTTTGTGATGTTTGGTAGGTACTTTTAGGAGGTATTGGAGTCAAGAGTCAAAACATAATGTTATTCTCATTTCGTCAAGTTTATCTCCTGTTATCTGCATAGAAATATGAAAATTAATAATTGGGCTTATATGAATGAAAGAAGGTGATACCGGTAATTTATTAAAAATCTTCAGGTTGTTTAGTTCTTCTCCTCCCGTTTGTGATCTTGAGTTTATGATCGTTGATTGGCTGGATTGGTTCCGAGGCATGGAGGGGTTGGGTGTCGGAGGATACCCCTAGCCAGCTGCCTGTAGTCCTCTCTCATTAGCCTCTTGCTTCATCTCAGGGTTATTGGAGCATAAATAGACAAATCCCAATGCTCCCTCCTCTTCTCCTCTTCAATCTTATCTTCCCTCTTCCCTATTCTCTAATTAACTAATTTTCTTCCTTCTCCTTCTCCGATTGCCTCCTTTTCTATCTTTTTCTTTCACTTCATGCTCTCATCCCTCTCTCTTTCTTCTTCTGTTTCCTTCTTTTTCCTTCTTCTTAATCTCCTTTTTCTATGATCAACTTTTTCTCTTCCATTCCTTTTTCATCTCTCTTCCTTCTTCTTTATTCTCTTTCTTCTTCTCTATTCATCTCTTTTACTTTCTTCTCCATTTCTCCTCTCTTATCCCCCTTTCTCCTCTTGTTTCTTTTGACCATTTCCCCCTCTTGAATTGTGTATTAATGTTAAAGTGTTAAAAAAAACTTGTCTTCTCTTTTTATTTAGAGTTCTTATTGAACCGGTATGAAACTCCTTATATACAGAGCGAATAATTGGGCGATTGGTCCGTGTTTAATCATTAGAATAATCAATTCTGCAATTTCTCTCTTCCTGTACTTGTTGTAGCTCCATGCAGGTTCTTAGTATCATATCGACTTCTCATGTAATATCTAATTTGCCATCACATCAAATTATTTAGGCTTTCCCTCTTTTGTCACTAGAGGGGGCTATGAGTAGAATGCCTGTGGCAGGTATATATCCTTGTAATGTGTCTGTTTTCATGATGATGTACATGTACATACTGAGGCATATACACATCAATGTGGCTGTCCTGAACACCCCCCCCCCCCCCCCCACATGATTTTAGGGTAATTTGTGCAAAAAGAGAAATGTGGATAGTAGAGAATGATTCAATGAAATGAGATTGAAAATATATTACTAAACTATATAAACCATTGGCAGGCTATATGAATACATTACAATACTGAATTTGCATTGATAGGGGAAAACACTCTGAAATGGGTATCTTCTTATTTAAACAAAAATTGTGTTAGAAAAAAAGAAAGTACTGGTAATACTTTCATCATCTCAAAGCTTCATAAATATCCTCTAAAACGTTTTTATGATACCGGAGGGTAAATCTTTGTATATTCATACAAAATATTTCAAATTTGGCTGTCATTTTTCCCAAGTAGACTTATTTGTGTCACAACCCTAATCTCTGTATTAAACAACTTCATCAGTAAACAGAAAAGGAAAAAAATGAAGTCGTACAATCAGACAACTTGGAGATGATTTTTGACAAGTTGCAAATCCCTGTTGATAATCTTGGAGGGTTTTTTCTTGATTGCTGTTCATTTTCCTGTCTTTTTATTTGAATTTTGTTTGTGTGTTGGGTGAAGCTCCCCCAGATTTTTGATTCCGGTTTTAGATGACCCTTTGGGCTACACTTGATTAAGCTGGCTTCTCAGGGATATATGTCAGCAGAGTCGTTCAGAAGAGAGGAGTCGGGAGTCGTATTAATGAAATTTTTCGTTTGCTTCTTAATTTCTTTCTATGAATTTAGGAAATGAAGGTCTGATGTAAAAGCATTTGGTATTTTGACCCTTTTAAATTTTTGCTAGGATTATCTGTCGGGATTTGGGAGGATGAGGAAAAGAGGGGGAAGAGAAGAGATGAGTAGAAGAGAGAGGGAGGAAGAGAAGGACATGGAAAGATATGAGAGATTCACTCTGGGAGATGAATAGGTGAAGAGAGAGAGAGAGAGAGAGAGACAAAAAGAGGGAGAAATAGAGAAAGACAGGGAGAGAGAGAGAGAGGGGGGAGAGAGAGAGAGAGAGAAGGGGAAAGAGAGAAATAAATAGAAAGATGACGGCTAATATACAGAGGTTGAGAGAATGGGTGATACAGAGAGGGGGATGCTGCATTTTTATAAATGTCAATTAAACAGTCAGTATTATCATCATCATATCCATCCTAAATTAAGAATATCAGTGCCATATTCATTCATTTCTGAATGCAGCTACGACCTATCCTCATCAATTCTATGGCATTATATGTTCAAATGGCTTCTAAAACTAATGCTTGTTACTGTAGTTAATTCTTGGAGACTGCTAAGAGAGAGAGAGAGAGAAACAAAATCAAATCTCTAGAGTATTATGATGGATTAAACTTGACTAGTTTTGATGTAAAACCCATACCTTGTGGCGATGATTCAATTAAACCCCCCCCCCCTTTTTTTTTTCCTCAATGGATCCTTTTTTATGGAAATGTAGGGCATTGACCCTTCTCTGTATTGGACCCCACTTATTTAGAAGGGAGGGGGGAAGGGGCTGCCTTCAGAGCCCCTGTCACTATCAATTAAACCCTCAATCGTTATAGCAACCATTTGTGGACCGTTCCAATTTCTTCCCCATTCTCTCTCCATCTCCCCCAGTCTCTCCCACTTCACCCCTCTCGAAATATTCAAATATGGTTCCCATGGTTGATTTTTTTTTCTTCTTCTTCTACCAATCCCCTAAAGCTGAAGAAACTGCTTACATGATATCGCTCAAAATGCCGAGTTTGGGAAGAGTGGTGACGCCAATGACTTGCATTCGTGTTCGCAGGGATTCTCTCTTCCCCTCTCTCCCCGTCCCTAATTTGTTCGAGTTTCTTTTATTGTTGGCTTTTTTTCTTCTTGAGGGATTGTATAATATAGTGGATAAAGATTTGCCTTGATGAGGCGTGATCCATCACGTTGCGCCAGACTATAATGATGCGGTGAGGCTCTTTCACCATGCTCTTGCATAATTTACATTTTTACTTTATCATCTCTCCCAGATTCACTCATTTCTCTTCCTCCTCTTCTTCCTTTCATCCTTTTCCTTTCATCCTTTTCCTTTCATCCTTTTTTCCTCCTTTTCCTTTCCTCCTTTTCCTTTCCTCCTTTTCCTTTCCTCCTTTTCCTTTCCTCTCTCTTCCTTCCAGTTTCCTAGTCTTGCATATTGATATTCATTAATTTATCATTTTCTTGACCAGATATACCGTCTTCTTTCTTTCTGTCAGAGAACATTCATCTGGCTCTCGGCATAAAATATTACATTTTGTACATATGGATTATTATATTTACGCACTATAAAACGGCAAATAGATATTTATCCCATATAATCTTATTTTTGTTTGTTTTTTGTTTTGTTTTCTATAGTTCTGAGTATCCGTGGTGCACAAGAAGAGGAACCACCAGATCCACAGCTGATGCGGTTGGACAACATGCTGATAGCCGAGGGTGTGGCCGGACCGGAGAAGGGCGGAGGATCAGCGGCGGCAGCAGCAGCGGCAGCGGCATCGGGCGGAGGACTGGGTCAACCTGAGAATGCCATTGAGCACTCAGACTACAGGGCCAAGCTGGCACAGATCAGGCAGATTTATCACACAGAGCTGGAGAAATACGAGCAGGTGAGACATCATGAAGAGGAGCCAATGGCTTCTTCCAGCCTTTGAGGGCTGTCTGTTTCAGGGTTACAGTTCCAGGGGGTTGTTTCACAAAGATCATATGTCGGACTTAGCTCTGAGTTAGACTTAAACATTACGAAGAGCCATTTGTGGCCTTAAAATATATTATGTTCAAAAGCGAAAATTCAAGTATTTTAGACTTTTTATTAATTCTACTCCAAGAACATGAAATCCCTGTAGGTAATAGAAAATATTAAAGATTTGAATCAACATTTGATGCCTTTTAAAATATCTTTTAGAAATTATTTTCATAGATGCCAACGGCTTTCCATAATTGTTATGTCCCAACTTAGAGATAAGTTCAACTTAGGATCTTTGCGAAACACCCCCCTGGAAAACCAAACTTCCCAAGTGGAGAACAAATTATATGAAGTTTGTGAGTGGTCAAAATAATCTAAAGATCCATAGTGTAAATTCTAGTATTGAAGCTATGCATTTTAAGAATGTTCTTCCCGCAGAAACAACTATTCAATAAAGATGTCAAATGTAACTGTTTTTACTCTAGGCAGCTGAACTCATATGTAGCAAAATGCCAGAAATCATGATGTTTCTTATGTTTCCAAGTTCACAGCAGAAAGATGTGGCCAAGTGCAAGAAATAGGGAGGAAAAAAAATGACGTATGTTAACAGCTAGAGGGCATTAAACTCTTTGTAATATTATATAAACACCCTTCTGGCACTCAGCAGATGATATAATCCATTTTTTCTGCAACAATTAATTCTTAACAATTATCTAAAGTCAGTGTGCAGCAAAAGAATGTAGGTCTTGGAGTTGTAGGTCCACAAATGTTCACAGCAGAACATTAAGCAACATTTATCATACAAACTTACATGGTTCTGGAGTTACAGTTCAATGACTGTTCTCACCAGAACACTCAGCAACATTTATCATACCAACTTACAAGGTTGTGGAGTTAAAGTTCTAAGACTGTTCTCACCAGAACACTACGTAACATTTATCATACTAACGTACAAGGGTGTGGAGTTGTACATTTGTAGGTCTATGACTGTTCTCACAAGAACACTACACAACATTTATCATACCAACTTACAAGGTTCTGGAGTTGTACATTTGTAGGTCTATGACTGTTCTCACAAGAACACTACACAACATTTATCATACCAACTTACAAGGTTCTGGAGAGGTACATTTGTAGGTTTATGACTGTTCTCACAAGAACATTACGCAACATTTATCATACCAACTTACAAGGTTCTGGAGTTGTACATTTGTAGGTCTAAGACTGTTCTCACCAGAACACTACGTAACATTTATCATACCAACTTACAAGGTTCTGGAGTTGTAGGTCTATGACTGTTCTCACCAGAACACTACACAACATTTATCATACCAACTTACAAGTTTCTGAAGTTGTAGGTCTATGACTGTTCTCACAAGAACACTATGCAACATTTATCATACCAACTTACAAGGTTCTGGAGTTGTAGGTCTATGACTGTTCTCACCAGAACACTACACAACATTTATCATACCAACTTACAAGGTTCTGGAGTTGTACATTTGTAGGTCTATGACTGTTCTCACAAGAACACTACACAACATTTATCATACCAACTTACAAGGTTCTGGAGAGGTACATTTGTAGGTTTATGACTGTTCTCACAAGAACATTACGCAACATTTATCATACCAACTTACAAGGTTCTGGAGTTGTACATTTGTAGGTCTAAGACTGTTCTCACCAGAACACTACGTAACATTTATCATACCAACTTACAAGGTTCTGGAGTTGTAGGTCTATGACTGTTCTCACAAGAACACTATGCAACATTTATCATACCAACTTACAAGGTTCTGGAGTTGTAGGTCTATGACTGTTCTCACCAGAACACTACACAACATTTATCATACCAACTTACAAGTTTCTGAAGTTGTAGGTCTATGACTGTTCTCACAAGAACACTACACAACATTTATCATACCAACTTACAAGGTTCTGGAGTTGTACATTTGTAGGTCTATGACTGTTCTCACAAGAACACTGCACAACATTTATCATACCAACTTACAAGGTTCTGGAGAGGTACATTTGTAGGTTTATGACTGTTCTCACAAGAACATTACGCAACATTTATCATACCAACTTACAAGGTTCTGGAGTTGTACATTTGTAGGTCTAAGACTGTTCTCACCAGAACACTACGTAACATTTATCATACCAACTTACAAGGTTCTGGAGTTGTAGGTCTATGACTGTTCTCACCAGAACACTACACAACATTTATCATACCAACTTACAAGTTTCTGGAGTTGTAGGTCTATGACTGTTCTCACAAGAACACTATGCAACATTTATCATACCAACTTACAAGGTTCTGGAGTTGTAGGTCTATGACTGTTCTCACCAGAACACTACACAACATTTATCATACCAACTTACAAGTTTCTGAAGTTGTAGGTCTATGACTGTTCTCACAAGAACACTACACAACATTTATCATACCAACTTACAAGGTTCTGGAGAGGTACATTTGTAGGTCTATGACTGTTCTCACAAGAACACTACGCAACATTTATCATACCAACTTACAAGGTTCTGGAGTTGTACATTTGTAGGTCTATGACTGTTCTCACAAGAACACTACGCAACATTTATCATACCAACTTACAAGGTTCTGCAGTTGTAGGTCTATGACTGTTCTCACAAGAACACTACACAACATTTATCATACCAACTTACAAGGTTCTGCAGTTGTAGGTCTATGACTGTTCTCACAAGAACATTACGCAACATTTATCATACCAACTTATGCCCTCCTCTTCTGACTCCCAAGCAGGCCTGTAATGAGTTCACAACGCACGTCATGAACCTTCTCCGCGAACAGAGCAGGACGCGACCCATCGCGCCCAAGGAGATCGAGCGCATGGTCAGTATCATCCACCGCAAGTTCAATGCCATCCAGGTCCAGCTGAAGCAGAGCACCTGCGAGGCTGTCATGATCCTACGCTCACGGTTCCTGGACGCAAGGTAAGATCATCCTCAAGATTCCCAAACCTCAGGGTTTTGTGTTGAGAATGATAGTATTTGTCGCCATATTGAGACTCAATGGGTCAGAGACTCAGCGGAATGAAGAGATTCTTTAAACCAGAAGGTCTTCATGATTCAGCGCTCACGTTTCTTGGACGCCAGGTAAGATCACCTTCAAGATTCCCAAACCTCGGGGTTTAATGTTGAGAATGACAGTATGTGTCACTCTATCGAGACTCAATAGATCAGAGATATGAAGAGGTGTCTTTGAGCCAGAAGGCCTTAATGGCTCAATCTTGTCTTCTTGATGCAAGGTAAGATCATCTTCAAGATTTACTTTGAGATTCCAAAGCATCAGGGTTCAGAATGCCAGTGTGTCATTTTGTTGAGACTCAGTAGGTGAGAGGAATGAAGAGATGTCTCTGAAGAGTCCGAACAAGAAGGCCTTCGTGATTTACTCTTGTCTTCTTGATGCCAGGTAAGATCATCTTCAAGATTCCCAAACCTCAGGGTTTTGTGTTCAGAATGACAGTATGTGTCGCTCTATCGAGACTCAATAGATCAGAGGAATGAAGAGGTGTCTTTGAGCCAGAAGGCCTTAATGGCTCAATCTTGTCTTCTTGATGCCAGGTAAGATCATCTTCAAGATTCCCAAACCTCAGGGTTTTGTGTTCAGAATGACAGTATGTGTCGCTCTATCGAGACTCAATAGATCAGAGGAATGAAGAGATGTATTTGAACGAGAAGGCCTTCATGATCCTACGCTCACGGTTCTTGGACGCCAGGTAAGATCATTTTTCAAGACTACCAAACCTCAGGGTTCAGTGTTCAGAAGGACAGTGTGTCACTCTGTTGAGACTCAATAGGTTAGAGGAATGAAGAGATGTCTTTGAACCAGAAGGCCTCCACGACTCAATCTTGTCTTCTTGATGCCAGGTAAGATCATCTGTGAGATTCCTAACCCAGGGTTCCGAGTTCTCAAAAACAGCACGTTTATACAGTAATTATTGCTCAAAAGACAGAGCAGTAGACTTTCAACCAATCATCTTTAGAGATTCCCAAATCTCAGGGTTCAGCTTTCAGAATGACAGTATGCCACTGTATAATTTGCTCTGTACAGAAGATTTCATAAACTTTCAATTTTGTAGTTATCAATCACGGAATAGATTTGTATTTATCCAGGGGTTGTATAAAAACATATTTGCAATAATTATAATATTGGGTGAATGTATTGATTAAAAAAAGGAAAATATTATTTGTTTGAATTTATTTAGTACAGAGCAAACTGGAGGGAAGCTCACAAGATACGTCACAAATTTGCCGAATTGTGTGTGATTGATTGCACCTTCGAAAAATTAATAACTTTCTTAATTTTAATCAGTTTTTGCTCAAACTTTCACTGACCTGTATCTCTCAATTTTCTGCTCATATTAAAACCAACTTAGTATCAGGGTAGATTCCCCTTCTTTAGGCTTCCTTATTATCACACATATTTCAAGAGTTTAGTTTATATTCCTGTAATAATAATAATAATTAATAATAATTGTAAATTTATAATGCGCAGTTTCTATATGTATATACTCAACTGCGCATGACATATTGGATATTATTATTACCCCGGCTTTAGCTGTGCTGCCATTATAGCGCTCTAGCATTTCAAGGAATAAATTCCTACCGGGTACCCATTTACTTCACCTGGGTGGAGTGTGGCAAATGTAGATCAATATCTTGCCAAAGGACATTAGTGCGGCGGCGGGACTCGAACCGCGGACCTTGTGATCGACAGTCCGGCGACGTATCCACTCGACCACAACACCTGTACATGTGATTGCATTGCCCTGAAGACGTTCCATTTTTATTTACATCATTGTTCAAACTCTAGAAATGAAGTGGACATATTTGTAATTTTTGAAAATGTTTTTTAAGTTATGGCTCTACAGCATAGCCAATAACACACGTAATGCAATATATATCTATATCTATTCGAATGGGATTTATTTCATCTGCGGGCCCATTCACTACCCTTCCCCCCTAAATTAACACCCTAGAGCCCAAGGCCCCTAGGTCCAGGACCACCATTTTAATTTGTCTTATCTTCTCTCTTTGTCTTTGCAGGAGAAAACGAAGAAACTTCAGCAAGCAAGCAACAGAGATCCTCAACGAATACTTCTACTCCCATCTTAGTAACCCATACCCAAGTGAAGAAGCGAAAGAAGAACTAGCAAGGAAATGCGCCATCACAGTAGCACAGGTATGGACTCTTCAAGCGGTAAATTTAGCGTAATCGTATCTTTGCATAAGTGGCCAATCCACTCCCTGGGGAGCATTCCAGCCAAGCGTCATTTTTACAAGTGCACACTTGCTAATCTAAGCACATTAGCTTTCGCATCCTACCAGGTACCCATTTAACACCTGCTGCAATGATAATTATAAACCTGTAGGTCAGTCAGGAACCCCATGACTTTTACAAGCCGATCGCCTGTCTGATTATCAAGATATTTATGATTTCCAAACGGTTTATAGAACACTGCAGTCTATTGGGGAAAATGAATATGGTAAAACCGGTCACTCAAATAATTTTTACTTTTTTGAGGCACTTCATGATCATTTTGAAGCGCAATTTTGTTTAGGGCTTCAATATTACACCACATTACAGACACTGATAACACGTAGGGCCGTGCATGTCAGATTTAACATTGTTAAACAATGCCTTTAACATGTACATTATGTGTTTCTTTAGGTATCCAATTGGTTTGGTAATAAGAGGATCCGCTACAAGAAGAACATCGGCAAGGCCCAGGAGGAGGCCAACCTCTATGCTGCAAAGAACGCCGCCTCGGCCGTCTCCAGTGTCAACCCGTCCAGCCAATCACAAGCCTCGGCCGGCTCCCAGGAGGGGCAGTCACCGGGCACGCCCACCTCGGGCTCGGGAGGGGGCGGCGGTGGCGGTGGGGGCGGCGGCTATGGCATGTCATCGGGCGGGGGCATGATGGGGAGCGGAGGAGAGTACATGGGGATGCAGAACGGCGACAGTTACCAGCTGCCAAATCAAGTGGGTGCCAACGTTCAGTCCCAGGTATTGAGATGTGTGCGGTGATGGTAGGATAGATTAATTTTAACCAAAAAAAAAGGGGCGGGGGGGTTAATTTGGTAGTTATTTCTATCCATTTTCGATCAAACTTCTTTAGGTTATGGGTACAATTAGCCAAAGACTCGAGTACAAAGGTACTACTAATGTTACCAGAAAAATAATATACTAAATACTTTTAGATCCATACAGAAAGAACTATTGGGTGAAGCATTTCCTTATGGCATCAAAATATTTTCTGTCTTACAAGGCAATGAGTTTTCTGTATTTCTAAGCTAAAGATTTAAGGATGGGACTTGTGATTGAGTGACATATGACTTTTTTTTTTTTTTTGGGGGGGGGGGGGGGGTAACTTTATCAATTTTTGTCGGTGGACTGAGAGTGTTGGATGGTGGGTGAATGGAAGTGTGCCGCTTGATCTGGGGATAGAATGAGATATAGTCCAAATTATACCTTTTGGGAAGTCTAGGATAGAAATTAATGGATCTATAGTTTATTCTAATTAGCAAGGGATATTTCTCTGCAGTGTGCTCGGAGTGGTGTGAATGTGTGAACAATTATTATTTGTATTTCATTGAATTCATTGAATATGTTTGTAATTTGAATTGAACATTCTTGTTGTACATTGTGAATTGTAACAAATAAACTGTTACTTACTTTAATAGTCTGGCAACGATAAAGATGCCCAAGCTAATTTACTGTTGCTTGTACAATTGTTATTTACTATAAACTTGTTTCATTGGATGTACTCTTACTGCTTTCTTTCATTGGAAGCTTTGAAGGTTAAACTGATCATATCATAAACTTGCTACTACAGTTGACAGATTCGTCCACAAAAATTAAGATTTTTTTTTTAAGGAGAGTACAACATATATTCACCTTTCCTTTGATTACTATCATGCAAAATAATTGAGACAATTTTACAAATTAGTTGGTCTACTTGTCAAGACTTTGGGTCTGCTCCTACATTAAAGGCTTGTTCACATACAACCCGATGAACTGAAGAAGGGCATTGGTTGGGGATTCAAAATACAATAAATTCTTATGAATGGCCTTGCTAATGGCTCTTTGCCTGAGACACAATGCTGAAATCTGTTAAAATATGATATCATGAAATATGCCTAATGAGCATTTGGTAATCATTTCTAATTTTATTTTCACTCTCCTTCTCTCCCACTTCCCCTCTCTTCTTCTGCCTCCTATCTTGCCCCACTCTCATCTCTTCTCCCCTTCCCCTTTCTCTCTCTCCCTCTCTCTCTCCCCTTCTGTTTTCCTCCTCCTTCCTCTTACACCCCTTTCCTATTTCACCTTCCCTCTCTCTCTCTCTCTCTCTCTCACCTCCGCTACCCCCTACAGGTGGCGAGCTTAAGACAGGTCATATCACAGACAGGTAGTTACAACAGCGACAGCCTGCCCCCTCACTCCCAGCCACCGTCCATCTACAACCCCTCATCCCTGGGGCAGTACCCTTCAGGGAGGGCAAGCGGGGACATGGTAGGTGCAACATGACCCCCCTCTCTCTCCCCCCTCCCCCCAAACGTAATCGTCATCATAACCACCACCATCATCATCATCATCTTCAGCAAACTCACGACACCACCTCTCTCCCTTACTATGACACTTCAGATACCTTACAAAAAGGGGTTGGGATTTAAGTCGGAGGGGATGCAGCAGTTTATGTCTCCTTAACACTGACAGGTTGAATAACGTTTGTGTTGTGTGCAACCCCTTTAGCACATATGGTATCGATAGAAACGTACCCTGTATGTGTTGACATTTGCAAGGGATCGCGAGGGTCCGAAATAGGTTTATCCACTTCCACCTATAAACTTTTCCTTATTATTATTGTTTGGTGAGAACGAGAAGGGTGTTAGACTCTATTTTGAAGTAGATATATATACGAGGTAGCGCCTTTCTTGTCCCCAGCATATGATTTGATCAGAAAATAGACTTCAGGCCCACTACTACATGTATGTGGGTGAAGAGAAACAAAATCATGGTCAAGCCATAACTTCAAAGACCCTGCAGGGGGCTTGTGAGCTTCAAAGGTGGGCTTCAAAGGTGGGCCTACGAAAAAAGCTAGGGATTTTCAATTTCACTGCTAAATTTCAATTTACCAAAATATGAAAATCTTCAGAATGATTTGATTCTAAAGAGGATCTCTGTTAGAAGCTCTCTTCCATTGAGAGCCCCCAACATCCCAGAGATTGATTGTCTTTCTCTCTTGTTAACCGCTGCATTCCCTCCCTCCCAAGTCCCCACCCCTTCATACCACACATGGGATGGCAGGACGTCCATTCCGCTCCTGTCATACATACATACGCAACATTGAATCCATTGTAAATTATGCCAAACCCAAGACCATGTACAATAGGAAATATTAACCACCGATATCTTGACGCAAATGATCTAGAGTTTAGTGTAAATCTTTAAAAGGGAAAGAAAGAGGCACAGTTTTTCTTAGAGTGCCAAGAAATAATCAGTGAAATCATTGGCACAAGTGGGTTTTTTTTATTTCCTATGGTTTATGATTTTTTTTAAAGAAGATATAATCCCCTTTTTCACCCACAATAAATATCAGAAATGCAAAGTTGGTGCCAATTAAATTTGAGTCATTCACTAATTTTGACAAGTGTCATTTGAATGATACTTTTTTAATTCTCCTATAGCCAAAAAAAACTAGTGATTTTGACAAGCTTCCTCTACCATTCCAAATAGATGCCAATTAGATTATCTCAGCCATTTTTTTAATGCAGTCCCACATCACTTCTTTTTATGCTGGCTTTAAGCAATGCGAAACCAGGCAAAGTAACAATAACTGGATTATTTTATTGTTGTTTTTAACTTCTTGTGCCAATGAATTCACCACGATTCAAAGCAACAATTTGTCTTACATGTATGTAAATATATAACTGTGGTAGATTCATTTGTATGTCCACACAAAATATCCTTGTAAGGCATTTGTGCCAAACAGATTGATTTTATCGCTGGTGCATGAATACTAGGCAATTTTTTTCAAACTTTTCAAAATATGTTTTTACTTTTACTTTTTTTTGCCATATTTATTTGGAAACTGGGTCCACAGGTGACTTCCAAGTGAGAAAATGAAGCTTCTTTTGTTTTTTTAAACATCATATTAGATTTTGAATAATTATATTTTATTGCTCTATTTATGGTTATGCTATACAACAGTACAGCATGTAGCTTAGGAATTCATTCATGAAACTCGCTTTTTAAATTTATTTATTTGTCTTTAGGGGAATAACAAAATTGCATATTTGTAATGACTTCAACTAAAGACATAACGATAGCTGTTGTCATAGAGAAAATAGAAAGAACTGTTTTCTTTGATTCTCAAGAGAATAGTTTATACTTTTTGGTCTTTGATAGGAAGTTTAGGTTTGTATTTGTACCAGGCTGAAGTTTGTTGTAATAGGATTCCGAAACTTATTTTTAATGCGTGAACTATTCACAAGATATCAAAATGCCTTTTGATCTGGAGACCGAGTAAAAATAAAGAAATGGTAACGATGATTTCATAATTAGCCAAGATGCATAGAAAATTATTTTTATCATTATTGGAATCATGAAAGTGCTACAAATTAAACCGTTGATTGAACAGTTTCTCCATCATCATGACAGTATGTATGAAATTTGAAAGAGATTACTTGATTACTAGTATTATTGAGATTCAGATGATACTACCAAGCTATGAGTTTTGCAAATTAAAAGCTTATACACTTATGCATAATATTTAAAATTTTGAAAATTTAACTTATAAACTCAATTTTACTCTTGATATAACTATCGATATAGCAAGCCCTAACAATGTCTGATCTTTAAGCATTGTTAGAGCCCTATGACATTTGTTATTTTATTGGATAAATAATCTATCAAGATCTTTATTAGAAATGTAATTTATTGCTTTTTTAAAATTGAAATCACTCACACGTTCCCATGAATCAACATTGATCCCTATAATCTAGGGATTACAAATTGATCAAAAGAAAAGGGAATGTTGTGATATCTTCCAATGAAGTCAATTTGAAAATGAATTGTATAATATATATCTAAAACAGTATCATTCTTTTCATTATGCAATTATTGGTGGAGAAAGACAATGCCTGACATGGCAACATGTTGATTACGAAGCCCATCACACACTGCACGATCCAATTACGATTCGATGTTGAAACGAAATTGCGATATCATTACATATGAAAATTCAAATGTGTCACATCCTTGAAGTTGAGGTTCTTAGTAATTAAATAAAAGGTGAATTAAAACCTGTTGGGTTATTGTTGGGCCTTCTGAAAGGAGAACCAAAAAAAATATTGGATGCAAATCATATCGCTTAGAAGCCAATAAGTTTTTTTCTCCATCTTTAAGGTCTATGGTTCCTCATGATTATAATTTCACTTTTGATATGACCACTAGGAATCTAAATTTGTAAGATCTTACGTTTTAATTCTTATGTCATATTGCAATTTCTTTCACCCAAAATCAGATAACGCAAGTATCGTAAAGTGTGTGATGGGCTTCAGACGATAATTCTATATGTGAATATCAAATATAGCGAGAATACAAGATTATTCCTTGGTATTTGGACTATGATTTCCCTCCTCCAGCTGTTGTATATGTGATTCCTGTTTTCCTTTTTTTTTTCTCTCTCTCTCTCTTGATTTTGACTTGTATTTATGCCGTGTACATGTATATTGTATAGTAAATGGTCAGCACATGTAACTAAAAAAATAAAAACAAAAATCAGTGCCAAGAAAATCTCTTTGATTTGTGCTTCTTACAAGACGCCTAGCCCTTGTCATAGCTTTAATTCCATGATGGATTTGTAGCTAACATATATGTAATTGTTTACAATAGTTACTTTAAAACCTACAATGTGTTCATTGTCATACAAGTAGAAGCACGTTGTGTCAAATATATTCTAACGTTTAAGTTTCGGGGAACCCTCCTAAAAACACAAGACATTGTTTACCATTACACTAGTTATTGATGATAAAATTCCTTCAGTAAAATCAATTTTATTTCATTGAAAGCAAAAAATATAAGAAGATATGAAATAGTTTTTGAGAAAAATTAGTTCAAAGATTTCACCAAAATAAATTCATGTTGTGAATATCAAAGACAAACTGGCAAATGTGATATCATGTGTGATCTAGTGTCCATTTTGTTTGTCCACATTAATGTTCTTTTTTTTTCTCTCCTCATTTTACGGAAAGAAGAAATGGATATTAGGTGACACATGTAGTTACTTCAATTAAAGGTAATACAAAGTTTTGGGAAATTTTGAAAATTGGGTGGATAGTGAATCTTTAAAATTTTGATATATTTGGATGCCCCTGTGGATGTATTATAAGCAGTAAAAAAATTAGCCCCTAAAACATTTCTGTTTTCGAGAAAAATTGAATATAAAAATTTACCGGTGCTCCCGGTAAATCGTGATAAATTTCAAATAGCGCCTATGGCCGTACAATGGTAGCTGCGACCATGAAAATCTCAGAATATGTAGTTGGGATATATAATTTCCAAACGGGAATAGCTAATCAGTCGATTTTAGTCAAGAAACATTGTTTCATAGCTAAATTAATATCTTGACCTTGAGAGGGAGATATACAACATAAAGAGTTTATTATTTATAATTTCATAACTTTAGACTCGATTTCAACCGCGACAACGATCAATGTATATTGTAGGAACGCATATGCTTCTAATATGTTAATTTGAACCAAATTTATGACCCCATACCAAAACTTTGTAATACCTTTAAGTTGCAATTTACTGCTTGATTTTTATGACTTCCCAAAAAAATCTTGACTTCTTTTTAAAAATTTAGCGGAACCAAGCTGCCAGTTTGTCTTTGATCTTCCTCCGTGGAAAAAGAGATCAGTTACTTATTATTTATTTGCTTTTTCTCAGCAGGATGACATGATCCGTTTCTCTTATTTTCTGCTTTCATTGAAAATAACTTGATATCGAATAGGAGGGAGGTGCCCTTTGACCTGCTTATCAATATTTTACCGTCATCATCATTATCATCAATCATCATCATCGTAGCTGTCATAGAATAATCTTTACCGCTAGTTAATTATGTATGTCTAGATCCTGAGGAGAAATTGAAACCTGATTAATGAAATGCTTTCATACCCAGTGTTTCCATACTGCCTCGGGAGTTTGATTCACTGGAAAAAATTCCTAGAAAGGAGAAAGTGTCATTATAACGTCCTACATTAAGACAGATTTTGAATTATAACCTAGCATTGCCTTAACAAATTAATGCAGTCATTAACATGTAGTTTGTCTCTAATATAGATAGCAGTAATATCATTGAGATATAACATTCCTGCCAGTTATCAAAATATGAAATAATTACACTACACACAACAATTACATCATTTAAAAACCTGTTTCATGATGATAATCAGATTGATTTTATTTTCCACATCAAACTTGTAAACATTTATTTATCAATTTTTGTTCAGTCCAAATTACAACTAAATATAGTTTTTCTGTAGTTCAGGTCAACACAGAACATGATTTGCTGTAAATATTTCTTTAAAAATAGAAAAGAAAACAAACTTCTGCTTCGATATTCTATGCATGGTGTTCTAACTCCCACGGCCTGACTAATGCCCTAACCTCTTTCCCCCTTTTCCAAACTGTTCCCTCTCTCTTTTTATACTACCTGCACTTTAATTATCTTTAGCAGCCAATTCTTTGAGTATATATTGTTTGTTTACATTGACTGTAAACAAAAATATGCGTTAATGCCCTCCTGGGTTTCAACAGATGATATTCGATAGTTCATTTCAACAACAAAAATTGAAATTATGAATTAAAGTATTCTCAACAGTACAACAGTAGGAGTAACCGAAAAGACTGAAATTATTCATCTATGAGAATATTGCGGTTGTTAACAAAATGTTCATCAAGGAGGTTTAATAATAAACCAAAAAAGCTTTAGGCTATCGACATCTTGTCATGTTAGAAGATTTGGAAACAATATTAGGCCCATCTACACTCTAGTAAAAATAAAAAAATAAAAAAATAAAATTAAATGAAGAGTAAGTGTAGTTGCTAAGCAACCTTTATGCAAGTAACATCGTGATGTTAGTAATATCGTGGTGTTTTGACCATCATGTACATTAAATAGGCTTATTGAGAGATGTAGAGAGAAGGAGAATAGTTGTAATGATGTGTTATGCAATAAATGAGCTCTTACCCCCATCCCCATTTGATTCTAATGGTATACGAGTAGCACTCATTCCATTCATATTGCATGTCTGCATGATACAATACCAATCCCATTCTAAAACCCTCCCCCTTTTTTTCTTTCTACCTGCCCCCTCCAATATTTTGGAGGTATACAGAAGTCACAATTCAATGCATGGATTGATGTATCTAAGTCCCTGACTTCTTTCAAGATTTAGTTTTAAAAGAATTTAGGACTGCATGTTTTGCAAATTATACTGCATGTTCACTCCGCTTTTGTTCCATCCTGTCTCAACATTTACGGACAATTTTTTTTCTTTTCTTCCCCTAAAATGCATGAAATTGGTGCCATTTATCCGACCAATCATTTAATCATTCATCCATCCATCCACCCTATTAAAAATCAATTCAATTTGGATTTGTTTTCAATTTTAGGTCTATTTTTTCAGGTAAAAGAAAGAAATTTCAGTCAAGGAATTTTATTTTTGTAGTACAATTCTCAAGCCTAATTAATCTTCAAGATTTTTTTCTGAAGAGTTCATGTAATGTTTTGTTAAGATGGGATTGTATGGTTAAATATACCCCTATATGTAGCCCTCCAAAGTTAAAAGAGCTCATTTATTGAAACATGTCATTACTCTGTTTTCTCTTGTTCTCTCGTTCTCTCAATCCTCCCCTCTTAACCCTATCCTCCTCCTCCTCCCTTTCTCACTCCTCCTTCTTCTCCTCCTCCTCCTCTTCCTCCTCCTTCTTCTACTCCTCCTCCTCCTCCTCTTCCTCCTTCCCCTCCTTCTCCTCCTCCTCTTCCTCCTCTTCCTCCTCTCTCTCCTCCTTCTCCTCCTCCTCCTCTTCCTCCTCCTCCTCCTCCTCCTCCTCTTCCTCCTCCTCCTTCTTCTCCTCCTCCCTTTCTCACTCTTTTGCCGTCTGTCCAATATGCACTTTTCCCATTCTTCATCCTTTCCTATTTCTACCCAACTTTCTTACTGCATAACCTTAATTTTACCTACCCCTCCCCCCTCCCTCCCCTCCCCCACTCTTAACCCTATCCCTCCTTCCAAAAACCCCTCTACCATTGCCTACCCATCTATGCCCTTTTCTTTTTTTCTTTTTTTTCATACACCAATACCCTCTTCCCGACTCTTATCTTTATCTCTCTCCCACACAATCATCTTGCCTCCAATGCTTTAAATTTGTATTCTGGTCCCATTTCTTTCTTTACTTGTTACTCCCTTTTTTCCATTCAATCTCACCCTACCCCACTACTTCTACCACTCCTTTTCTCTCCTCCCCCACACCCTATACCACATTGATGTCTCTTCCCTGCCCTCATTACTACTCTGACACCCCCTCTTCAACTCTACACCCCTCTGTTGTCCCCTCCCCACCTCACACCTTTCAACTGTTCCTTACCCACTCCTCCCTTTTCTTACCCACACATCCCTACCCCCAATACCAATCTGATGCCCCCATCCCTTACCCTTATACCACTCCGTTACCCCCCTTCCCCACCCTCAGGACACCGGGTCCCATGACCGTATGGGTAGCGGTAGCGACAGCCAACATACCTCCCCCCGGGGTGGGGGCGATGACCGCAGCAGCAACGGGAACGTCAATGAGGACGGGAGCGCCAGCTGGGCTGGCGGACAATCCAACCTCGACTTCAGTATTCAGCCGATAGAGGGCGCTTCGTTCGACGACGGCCGGGATTCACGCAGCAGTAGTAAACACTGAGACTCTGCTGGGAGAGAATGTGAAACCCACAGATTTTGAGGACTTTCTTTTTTGTATCTCTTTCACTCTCTCTCTGTGTCCCTTTTTAGGTTTTTATTTCACATATATCCACATGTTATGAGGGATGTTTTAAATTTAACAATTACAATCTGTACCTGGTATTCAGTCTTTGGTAGCTTAACTTCTTCATTTATTCATTTTTTTCTCCAAGTAGCATGCAGATTACAGCTGTTTGTCAGAGTCAATTTGGATATTTTATTCAGATCTTCAAAGATATTACGCAATTTTTGTTAACGGAGCATTATTTGCTTCTTTCTCTGTGCCAAAATGCTAAGAAAAAAATTCATGCATTGTCTGATCCTAAAAATGTTTTCAAGATTAAGCCTTTTTCCAATGACAAGTGATTATTTTTGTTTGATTATGGTTTCTGTCATCATCAAGATAATCTATACATCATTTCCAAATTTTGAACAATTCAAAAGAAAAATCCATCAATGTTTCATGAAAGGAATGTACTTGATAGACAAATAAATACACACCACCATGCTAGAATACGGTACATGTAATTGAAAAGCAATTATTAAAGTAAAAGAAAATAACCTCACTAAAACAAATATAGAAAAACTAATACTTCAAGACTGCACAGTATTAGACAAGTTTACCCATCTATGAAAATCATGTATTACTGTTTGTATCGGAAGCTCCTGAAGGCTTGTTGGAGCCTTGCAACAATTAGTCAATATCACACGAGCTACTCATGAATAGCTTTCAAAATGTGCAGCATAATCCTTTTTTTGTTTGTAGTATATGATATCTTAAATGATTTAATTTTCTTTCAAAGTGAAGAATTTGTAGCTAAGAGTTATGGACTTTCATTCGTTTTCAATGATGTCTTTCTAAGTAAATAGATATTCAGCTCAACATCGTGTATGTCGAAAAAATGGGTATATAAAGGCATTCCGCCATCTTTTTAATAGACAACATAATCTTATTTCAGTCCTTTGGTAGCTAAAAGGAATTTCTTATCTTTCACCATTGGTTGCAAGATGAATTAATAACATATTCTTTATTTTTAGATCCTCTAAACTATATCAAGACAGGAATTTGTTTCTCTTGTTTTTCATACCAGGGAAAATATTTTGTATTAATTTATTCAACCTGTTTTGAATCTGAACAGCATCAGGAAATGAACATTCAAATTCCAGCAAAAATGCACACAAAAAAGGGGTCATGAAATTGTCAAATTTGTGGAAATCGATGCCATTTTAATTTAGATTATTTTCCCATGTTTTCTTATTTTGGAATAATAATTCAGGAAATTTTGTCTGTTCATTTATTGGACAGGTTTCAATTGTACATACACATTTCAGAAACCAGGATATATGTTTTAAAGAGGATTCTTATTTAAGTCACTGAGCCCCAGGGCTATTCATTATTCATTGGTTGCTCAAAAGACTGGACATTTTAAGGCTTAAACAATTTTTATTTATAACCTCCTTGCCAAGTTTTTTTTAACAGAAGGTGTAAAGTATCGGACGAAATATTGATGACGGTTTGTGAGAAATATGAAATAACGTTTATTCAGCTTAATTGTGTCTCTTTCATTGTACAAATCCATCATGCTTTGAAACAAAAAAAATATCATGTTTTGTATCCTGAAAAAAAAAAGATTAGCAGTGATTTATTGTTACTGCTTCTGTTTCTGCTCATAAATATTTAGTTTTTGTTAATGTGACTCCATTTAAGGTGCCAAACGTAAGTAGGAAGTTCCGGGACGGGGCGCTCTTGATAAAGTTGGGGGTGGGGTTCAAATTTAAGGGCCAGTCATATGTCGCCAATAACAATGGAGATAATTAAATTAACTATAAAATCTGTTGATGTAGAAAAGGTTTTGGATATTGATGTTTCTTATTGATTTATGCTATGATGCCTCCAATACTGTTTTTTTCTTCTTCCGATCCAGTACCTTTTCTACATAAAATAAGTTCCAATTATCATCATCGGTAATATATGATTGGCCCATCAAAACAATTACTTTGCTGTTAATTATTTTTAGTCACTCATCCTGACACGGATATACGCATACCAGTTAAGTATTCAGTCAAGACTTATTTGAGTAAGCTTGATTTCAATTGCCAAAATACATTCATTCTCGTAAAGCAATTTACAGCACTTTTCATAGCCCAGTTGGTTTTAATTTTATTTAAGGTAGCTTAAAGAATTGAAACTTCCTTCACCTGTGGTTTTCCTTATTTCCTGGAGCTAGCTCCACCCCACCCACCCCTTGCTGGTGTTTTATTTCCTTTTTAATAGCAAACCTGCTATCTGTGATTTCAACTGGAGTCCAAAGTTATCATGTGAGGATACAATGTTACGTCGTGTACATAATAAACATTGTATCACTGGAGTCCGAGGGTTTCCTTGTCTTCTACAAGCAAGTCAAGAGTTGAGATGAGCTTCGAACATATTGAGGATGATGATGATGGTGGTTATGATAGTGGTGGTAGTGGTGATGATAATGTTGGTAGAGGTGATGATAATGATCATGTGTGTGGTGGTAATGATTATGATGATTATGATGATGGTGATGATGATGGTGGTGTTGGTAATGATTATGATGATGTTGGTGATGGTAATGATAATGATGATGATAATGATGATGATAATGGTGGTGGGGGTTGTGATGGTAATGATAATGATGATGATAGGGGTGGTGGTGATGGTGATGTTAATGATGTTGATGGTGGTGGTGGTGATGACAATGAGCAGGAGGAGGAAGAGGATGATAACGATGAGAAATGAGGATGGTGTTGATTGAATTGAATATGATATCGGAAACTGGAAAAGGATGATGATGAATAGGATTAAGAGGGTGAGGAGGAGGATAGGGGATTGTGCTGCTGGTGGTGGTGATGATTACTGATTTGGTTTTAATGGTAGTGGTGGCAATGATGGTGATAATAATGGTGGTATAGATAATTGTGATGATAATGACAATGATAATTATGATAATGATCATCACCACGATTGTGATGAAAAGTAGGCTGGTAAATGTATTACGTGATGCTGATTATGGTAATAAGGACGATTTAATTCACTGGTCATCTGAACTGTTTTTTAATCATATCCCACCGCTGCCATCAAACCAATGAAAACAAACGAAACTCACACCAAGAATGCACCAATCCAACTGAGTCCTCTTCATTAGCTGCAAAGCGCAGTGTGACTTACTGGCCAATGCAAGGTGTTGTAACAAAAAATAAGACAAATATTGGTGACGGTGGAAATAACATGTATGGGAACAAAAAATACAATCATTGCTAAAACTGGGTTAGGTAATACTCTCATTATAATAACCACTTCCTCTATCTCTCTCTCTCTCTCTCTCTCTCTCTCTATCTCTCTCTCTCTCTTTGTCTCTCGCTCTCATTAAAAAAAAAAAAAAGCTCATCCTACCGCTGCCACCATACATAAAAAAAAACGCACACCAAGATATAAACATTAATCCAACTGAGTCCTCATTGGGTCTACAGTGCACCTAGCAAATGAAAGTTGGAATAACAAGTAATGATAATATTGATGATGAAAACTGACATGGATCGGAACAATCAATATGGTAAATTCTGTAAGTATGTTACCTTATGAAATATTTAATTTTGATGGGGATTCTTCTCTTTCTGAGACTCTTGTTTCATTTTTTATTTGACCAACTGACCAACTCTCTCTCTCTCTCGTCATGTTTATCTTAATACAGATAAATATATTGATGAATACACATATTAATATACAATTTTACCAAATTGCATCAAAGTTTACAGAGTAGAAATCGGATTTGGTTTCATGAAGTAGGCATACATGAAATGACAGCCATCGATCACATTGCTTTATCCTCTCCAAGAGATGGCGCTAGACCTATCGAACACAGATCCCAGTTTGCTAGAAATGAGAGAAAAAATTATAGCACCTTACTCAGCGCCGCGGCACATATCAGAATAAGACTCTAGGGTCCATATTTATACAGTAATAATAAATAAATCTAGTTGACTACTAAAAGGCTCTCAAATATATGGATCTAAGCACTAGTAGGTATTGATAAAACGTTAAAAGTTTTAGTCTGCAACTAGAATATTCATAAAGCCAGCTGTATCGAAATGGTATTTACCTGAGTAATGTTAGTTGGCAACTAAATGTCTCCCCAGATGTAGGATTATGCCAAATCACTATTTGGTAACTAATCATTTCATCACCTATCATAGAGACAGCGATGGTCAGAATTTCATAGAACTTGGAAGAGTTTTTTTTCGCTCTGGAAGAGAGAGAGTGTGTGTGTGTGTGTTTATTTCAGGACAAGCGGAATCCCAGACATTAACATATATAAATAAATAATAGTGATGCAGAATAGCTAAGTGCGTAATAAGAAAGGAACTTAAAGGAATAGAGAGATAAGAGAAAGTCTTGGGAAGAAAGTTAACGATGAGGAGACAAGTAGAGCGGTAGAGAAAGGAGGAAGGTAAACGTATACTGAGGAATAAGGGAATTATAGACATAGTTGATGGGAATTTACCGTTATGCACAAATAAACAGTCAATTAATATTTGTTTTAAAGTGACTTTGGACAAAACAAATAAATGTAAATTTATACATATAGATATATTAATGGAAGTATATATTATTATTGTGTTAGTGTGTATAAATACTTTAGCAACAATAACCTACCAACACAAGAGCTCGTCCAGTGAAAGAAAGAACAAAAAACGCTCAAGATTGTTTTAAAACGGGGCTAGAAAGAGAGAGAGAAAAAGAGACTAGCTGGCAATGTTTTTTGTTAAGGTTTTATTAATACAGATTCAGTTATTAGTTTGTAACTCGACATAGAAGACTGCCAGTGCTGCACGAAGCCTTTACTTAATTAACTTTTCAGACTTATTGACATAATTTTCAATTATTCTATCCCTCGTCTGCTCTTCCAGAGGGCGCACTGTGGCTAGTTCCCAACAAGTTGAGTTAGTTAGGTACTCCATAATGCTTTGAAAAACATAACCGAGACCTGATAATAGTGACATAATACAGGGGGAAAGAGAGGTAAAGAAAGAAAGATAGGTAGAAAGAGGGGAAGGCTTCATATTTTGTTGATATAAAAAATCATTAACAAATCGTTATGAAAAACAAAAACATAGGTGCACGTTCGCCGACATCAAACTTAAACGCCTGTACATTTTAAAACATATTTGTCAGTCTGATGTCGGCCAACTTTGGTTCTGACGATTTCGTGAGTAGCTACGCAGGTCTCACACTTGTATTGGGAGATAAGGGAGAGAAGATGCGAGCAATAAATAGACGCAAAGCGAGAGAGAGAGAGAGAGAGAGAGAGTAAGAAAGTAATTGAAAGGGAGATAGAGCGTACCAAAATATAAAATGTGGGTGTTTTTTTTATTTAAAATAAACTCTATGGAACTGGAGGAAACCCTTTAGAAGATAAAATACAGTCCAAGCCGAAAGGTCATATAATATTTCAAGAAAAAATTTGATTATCTTCGAATGTAGAATATACATCATGGCATACAATGTGTTAGGGGGAGGGGTACATCCTATCCTAAACTAAACAAAAACATTATCTCAAACTGTAAATAATTAAGAACTCTAGGGGGTCACGAGTCCTACCTGTCCCCAGGTTTGAGGCACCCACTTTGAAGGGCAGGGGCTTCCCCCGCAGATCTAGATGGAGAGGGGCACCTCGATACCAGCATATGAGCTATCCTGCACTCGACTGTTAGGGGACTCCGCGATGCAGAACACACGACGAGACTGTACTTCACAAGTACCCGTGCACTGATTCGAGCAGAGGCGGCCTCCACCTTTTCAAGCAACCGAAAATGCCCCTTTAACTTTGTAAGAAGTCCCCCTTTGTACATAGGAATAGTGCCCCTTTTACTGTGACAAGTGCCCCTATTAATTTGTTAAAGTGCCCCTTCCCCTTTTCACCTCTGATAAGTGCCCCTTTTATTTTCACACGTGCCCCTTTTCCTTCGACAAGTTCCCATTTTCCTTTGCAAAAAGTGTCCATTTTCCATTCTCAAAAGTGCCCCCTTTCATATTTGGTCGTTGTCCCTTGTCAGGTGCGATAAGTGCCTGTTTTCACCTCTGGTTATTTCCCTTTTAACAATGATACGTGCCACTTTTCATTTCTAATAAGGGGCCTATGCCCTTTTCATAATGCTCTTTTCACCACTTTAATATGTCCCTATCAAAATCTGATGGGGTCCCTTTTCCGTCGACAAATGCCCATTTCCTATTCTCATGACTGACTTTTTTCATCCCTGGTGAGTGCCTCTTTTTGAAGGTGTAAGGAGTGCCCCATTTTCACCTCTGATAATTACTCTTTGTACTTTGACACATGCTCCTTTTCTTTTCTGATAAGTGTCCCCTTTTCCTCTCATCATTAAACGCGCCCCCAATTTCAAGCGACTAAGAGTAATTTCCCCCAATCTCGCCCGCTACGCTCGCCCGCATTTATAGATGATATACTTATGGTACTTATCAAAGGCCTTTTCAGTCTTCCGTTATGAGAATGTGTTTATGACCCCATCAGGATTGGGTTTTTCCTCCTTATAAGATGTAATTTTTCGCACTGCGACCTCACAAATCTTAAGCTTTTTCCTCGCTCGATTCGCTCGCTCGCAAATAAATTTTCTGACCATCACACGCAACTGAAAAGTATGATGCTTAAGCAATATCTTGTATGGTGTATAAAGTGAAACAAATATTAAGATCATCCCTGATAATTTAATTACAATGTCTAGAGTAGAGGTCTTTTTTCGTCAAGGGTGGAGTTCAGGGAGCCGTTGTCTGCATACAAATTAAACAACTTTTATCAAATAAAATCATTTATTCTCCCCTTTAAAAACACATTACAACAAACCATTGACTATATATATGAGATTTTTTAGTCGACATTTACAGTAACGACTGTAGTAGTAAACAATTATTACTAATTTTGCGGATGTTTGTTTAGTGGATTTCTAATAGCACTAATTTGTATTGTCAAATTAAAAGATTAAAATGGTACAGATATTTTAACTTGCTGCTTTACATACTAGCAACTTTACAGTGTTCATATAATCTTCAATTAAGACTATTGTAGGACAGTTGCTGTATTGTCAATAATTGTTAAATGTCATTTTTATTGCAAAATATAAATTTGTATTGAAAAAAAAGATGACAAGTAGCATTAAGAAAGGGCTCCACTGTGAAGTAGTCCAGACGCATGGGAAAGGGTTATCTAATATTAATGGTTCGCTTCCTTCTATAGTTGAGTTTGAATGGTTTTCTACTCTTATTATTTCGCAAGTTTTCACACATACACACAAAACAAAAACAACAACACAAAATTCGTTTTAATTTAAGTATAGGATATCCAGATTTATTTACAAGGATATAATTTAGTATTTGTCATTTTTTACACGAAAATATATAGGAAGTTCAATTGTTAGAATCCAGTTTGAAGGCGACTTTAGAAATGATTTCATCTAGAAAAGTTGTTGCAATGATGAAATCACTTTCGATTGTTTGGTCTCTACCATTGATAAGTTCGTAATCGTCTTTGGTGAGGGAGAGATCAAGTATGACGTCACTGCTGTCGTCATCGAAAAGATCATGAGTGTAGTATGTCAAATCGGTGACTGTAGTGAACGTGTCGTCATCGTCTTCATTGTCTGTTGTAATGCTGGATACGTCTGTGAAACTATCATCGTCCATTTCGTCCATGAATCTGATCAAACTAGAAGTAGTGTCAGATAACAATGAATCGTTATCATCTTCATGATGAATCTCGATCAAGACTTCGTTATGGAGCTGACAGCAGTCGGATACGATACTTGTTCCGTCATCGTTATCATCGTCGACGTCATTGGTATCGCTGTCGTTTTGCTTTGAAGCGATGATTGGGTAATACGTGATGCTTGGGAAGCCCTCTTCCGAACTCCACAATGATGTAGAGTCACTGAATGAATCGTTGATATTACATGTAGTAGAGTGAAACTGTGTTTGAACGAAGAAAAAGAATTATATGAGATGAGAGCTGAATACTGTGTAATAGCTTTAAATTGCATACAGAGAGGCGGACAAACCAATACGGAGAGAGAATATCGTATATTCGGTGAGAGAAGATTAAAATGAAAATTGAATTAAAGCAGGAGAACGAAAGGCGCGTGAGAGCAAAAGAATGATTTAATTCCAACTATGATTGTCCACAAAATCTTGGTTGAATAGAACTTTTACGAATATTGAAGAATTGGGTTTTAATAGAATTCTTACCATTTTGAGGGCTTCTGCTGTCAAAACATTACTTCGTTTGGCAGTACTGTCATCCTCGGTGGCTGTAATTAGATAAATACCACCCAAAGAATAAAATCGTAATTTTCAAAGTTGCTATAGAAAATAATGATAGAACAAAGCTGAACAGTGAATGATGGTCAAAAGAGTACCACCCTATTTTCGGGTCATGCTCGACGAAGCTTTGGAGTTTGGTAACTACAGAAACAATAAATCTGATTTAGATTGAGACATTATTCAAATGTGAATACTGTGTTTATGTGTTTAATAGGGTTATATGCCTATTGGGGGAGCTTTAGGAAAATATTCCTACCTGACATGAGACAACACAGTCTCCTCATACTCTTTCCCATTCTCTTTCGAAGTCGGGCGAAAAATCGTCGCTTACGAGAAGATCGGCGAGCCATTTCTCTTTGTGATATAAAGACAGGAGCAGAGCAAACGTCTTTATTGCAAGGAGAATTCATAAAGAATGAATCTCTTGTAGGTAATGCGTTACTAATGTAAACACAAAACTTGCGCATTTCATTGTTACGTATGATTTTTGAAGTAGGATTTTAGTAACGCGTTCCTGATTGGTCAAAAGTTTCTACTCGAACGCACTGGTGCTGAGTATACATTATTACGTAGGTCACGTAGGTCAGTGCGCGTAAATGTGTAAGAGGGCTTTTCCTATAGGTTGAAGTGAATGCACGCGATGACCTCACGATATGATTGTGTAGGTTTTGTCCCTTATAAACTGCCAAAAGCATGAATGACAATGGCGGCAGTTGCGGCAGTGGCCCCCAGCAACTTAAAAAAGAGAGGAGGAAGGGAAGGGAAAGGGAAAGAGGAGAGAAAGGGAAAGAGAAAGAAGAAAGGTAGGGAAGATGAGTTGCTAAAATATGCACATCTTACAGTGATTACATGCCTAAAACCCTTGAGCTTCCAGGGGCGCAGTCCTCTGGATTCCACCAAGGGCCCTAAGGCGGGCACCTAGATGCTTATTTGACAGTTATTTAATGGCTAAAACCCCCGAGCTCCTGGGGGTTCCGCTCCCTGGACCCCACGCCAATTAGTGTCCTGCCAGTGTCACAAATAAGGTATCAAAATATGCTCATCTGACCGTAATTAAATTCCTAAAACCTCTGAACTTCAGGGGTCTCTGCCCCCTGGAGCCCACCTAGGGCCCTAATGTGTGCCCGTATAGATGCTAATTATTTGACGGTTATTTAATATGTTAATTAAATGCCTAAAATTCAAGGGCATTCGGGGGCTCTGCCCCCGAATGCCCCACCAGGGGGCCTAAGACGGACCCCTATATGCTTATCTGACCGTTATAAAATGCCTCAAATCCTTGAGTTTCAGGGGGCTCAGCCTCCTGGACCCCACACCAATTGGTGACCTGCCAGTGTCATGAATGAAGTATCAAAATATGCTCATCGGACCGTAATTAAGTGCCCATACCCCCTGAGCTTCCGGGACTCCGCCCCTTGACCCCCGCCGGGGCTTTGCCCCTAGACCCCGTGCTAATTATGCTACGCTCTACCTGATAGTAAATACTTTAGCCCCCCCCCCCCCCCACACACACACTTTGAAAAAAAACGTTCAGAGGGGCGTGCATGTAAGAGTGAGGTGATGCGGATTTTTTGTCTGCCCCACCCCCAAATAAAAAAGAAAATTTTTGCTCATTACGCCACTGCTGGTCACCAATACGGAGCAATATTTGGTTCGCATAATTTCAAATTTGGCCCTCCCCCCTAAAAAAAAGTGCAAACTACCTGTGCACTGATTCGAGACAATGAACGGATAAAGATGATAGTATCATTAACGTAGCTTTGCTACCTCCATTCCGGTCTCTAAAAGTTATGAAAATTAATGAATCCACTAGAAGAACATAATTATTGATAAACGAATGTAAACGTTGACGATTTAATCACTTCTTCCTCGACAAATTATGCAGGCATGTAATATAATATGTAACCTCAAAGGCGAATCTTTTTTATATCAATTTGTCGTATTATGATTCTGGGATAACTGCCCCCCGGCCCTGGAAAACTAGTCAACGACTTCCTTATCATATGAAGGCGGCAGAGGTCTTTTTTCGTCAAGTGTGGAGTTCAGGGAGCCGTTGTCTGCATACAAACTAAACAACTTTTATCAAATATAATAATTTATTCTCCCCTTTAAAAACACTTTACAAAAAACCATTGACTATTCATTATGATTTGTTTTAGTCGACATTTACAGTAACGACTGTAACAGTAAACAATTATTACAAATTTGGTGGATGTTTGTTAGGTGGAGTTCTAATAGCTCTAATTTGTATTGTCAAATTAAAAAAATGAAATGGTACAGATAGTTTAACTTGCTGCTTTACATTCAGGTAACTTTAAACACGTACAGTGTTCATATAATCTTCAGTTAAGACTATTGTAGGGCAGTTGCTGTATTGTTAATTGTTAAATGTCATTTTTATTGCAAAATACAAATTTGTATTGAAAAAGAGATGACAAGTAGCATAAAGAAAGGGCTCCACTGTGAAGTAGTCCAGACGCATGGGAATGGAAATCTAATATTATTGGTTCGCTTTCTACTTTAGTTGAGTTTGAATGGTTTTCTAATCTTATTATTTCACAAGTTTTCACACATACACACACACAACAACAACAACAACACAAAAGTCTTTTTAATTTAAGTAAAGGATATCCAGATTTATTTACAAGGATATAATTGAGTATTGTCATTTTTTAAACAAAAATATGTAGGAAGTTCAATTGTTAGAATCCAGTTTGAAGGCGACCTCAGAAATGATTTCATCTAGAAAAGTTGTTGCAATGATGAAATCACTTTCGATTGTTTGGTCTCTACCATTGATAAGTTCGTATTCGTCTTTGGTGAGGGAGAGATCAGGTATGACGTCACTGCTGTCGTCATCAAAAAGATCATGAGTGTAGTATGTCAAATCGGTGACTGTCGTAAACGTGTCGTTATCGTCTTCATTGTCTGTTGTAATGCTGGAGACGTCTGTGAAACTATCATCGTCCATTTCGTCCATGAATCTGATCAAACTAGAAGTAGTGTCAGATAACAATGAATCGTTATCATCTTCATGATGAATCTCGATCAAGACTTTGTTATGGAGCTGACAGCAGTCGGGTGCGATACTTGTTCCGTCGTCGTTATCATCGTTATCGCTGTCGTTTTGCTTTGAAGCGATGATTGGGTAATACGTGATGTTTGGGAAGCCCTCTTCCGAACTCCACAATGATGTCGAGTCACTGAATGTATCGTTGATATTACATGTAGTAGAGTGGAACTGTGTTTGAACGAAGAAAAAGAATTATATGAGATGAGAGCTGAATATTGTTTAATAGCTTTAAAATTGCATACAGAGAGGCGGACAAACCAATACGGAGAGAAAATATTGTATATTCGGAGGGAAAAGATTAAAATGAAAATTGAATTAAAGCAGGAGAACGAAAGGCGCGTGAGAGCAAAAGAGTGATTTAATTCCAACTATGATTGTCCAAAAAATCTTGGTTGAAGAGAGCTTTTAAGAATATTGAAGAATTGGGTTTGAATAGAATTCTTACCATTTTGAGGGCTTCTGCTGTCAAAACATTACTTCGTTTGGCAGTACTTTCATCCTCGGTGGCTGTAATTAAATAAATACCACCAAAAAAAAATAAAATCGTATTTTTTAAAGTTGCTATAGAAAATAATGATAGAACAAAGCTGAACAGTTAATGATGGCCAAAAGAGTACCACCCTATTTTCGGGTCATGCTCGACGAAGCTTTGGAGATTGGTAACTACAGAAACAATAAATCTGATTTAGATTAAGACACTATTCAAATGTGAATACTGTGTTTATGTGTTTATTAGGGTTATATGACTATTGGGGGAGCTTTATGAAAATATTCCTACCTGACAAGAGACAACACAGTCTCCTCATACTCTTTCCCATCCTCTTTCGAAGTCGGGCGAAAAATCGTCGCTTACGCGAAGATCGGCGAGCCATTTCTCTTTGTGATATAAAGACAGGAGCAGAGCAAACGTCTTTATTGCAAGGAGAATTCATAAAGAATGAATCTCTTGTAAGGTAATGCGTTACCAATGTAAACACAAAACTTGCGCATTTCATTGTTACGTATGATTTTTGGAGTAGGATTTTAGTAACGCATTCCTGATTGGTCAAAAGTTTCTACTCGAACGCATTGGTGCTGAGTATACATTATTACGTAGGTCACGTAGGTCAGTGCGCGTAAATGTGTGAGAGGGCTTCCCCTATAGGTTGAAGTGTACGCATGCGATGACCTCACAATATAATTGTGTACGTTTTGTCCCTTATAAACTGCCAAAAAGAAGTGGTGGCATGGGGCAGACAGAGTAAGGATTATATGCGCTCCCAATACGTTGGGTATATGGCATCAGAAATTAATTTTTTGTGGCTTTACAATGATTTTTTTGCTATAACTCAGTCGCTTCACTCCCTCGCATAATTCTGTTACCCCAGGATCTAGTTATTGCGGAACCCAACATAGTCTACAAACGGTGATTCTAGATTGATCATTTTTTGTTTGGTTTTTATTTTATGTCTCGTTGCTTTGCCCCACATTCGCCAAAAATTTAAATAAAATTTATCATAATGTGAACGAAGATGTCATTTAAAATACACTTCTGGAAAGATTTCCCCCAACATAATGTGTTTGAAGTCGAATATTGAGAAAAGAATACAATATTTTTGTATTTTAAATTACATCCTCTTATTATGATACAACTTAAAGGCATCGTTTTACAATGTTAAATCTGAGATGCACGGCCGTACGTGGTATGCGTTATCGGTGTCTGGTGTAAAATTGAAGCCCTAAACAAATTGCGCTTCAAAATGATCAAGAAGTGCCTCAAAAAAGTAAAAATCTTTGAGTGACCGGTTTTACCAGTTTTCCCCAGTAGACTGTAGTGTTATGAAAACACAAAATTTGGTTTCGATTTCCAATCATAAATATCTTGATAATCAGACAGGCGATCGTCTTGTAAAAGTCACGGGGTTCCTGACTGACCTAAAGGTTTATGATTATCATTGCAGCATGAGCTAAATCCATGATTTTGTTTCAGAATCTGAGACACAGTTACCGGATCCCTTTAAGGGAATTTTTGCCATCAAATTTGTGGGGCTCCCAACACTTTAGAGGGGCTTTAACTACAGATGTGAGCGGGCTACTTGACAATAGACCGGTTTCCAAACATATTCATATTCATGGATGTTTTTACTGGGGACCTAATGACATGACTGTTGTTAATACAATACTAGGAAATAGGAATCCATGTCGGGCAATCATTGGGCAAGCTTCAGGCAGTCAAGTTTGTTTAAAAAGTATGAATAAAATTGTTGATAGTAGGCCGGTTTATTAGCTTAATTAAAGGTAAAGATCAGTTCTGGTCAGGGGATTGCATTGTGAAAGAAACGTTGTGGAATCGATCAGAAAAGGTTGATCATTTACTGCTCATAAGTTGACTAAAGGGTGCATTGGTGTGTACTGAGGTTCTGGAATCACAAAATGATAAGATATTTGGCCCAGTCTTGTTAAAGTAACAAGCACTGTACACAGACAGATGAATATGGTATACTACGCGACACGTGCGTGACACGTGCGTGATATATATCAGGTCCAAATAGATATAATAATTTACCAAATATATCAATTAGTAGGCGGTTTTCCGGCAAAATTTGTATCATCACGTATTAGTCAAAACATAATTATTCTTTCACATGATTGGTAATAAGAGCTTCCATTTCATTTGTTGAGAGGGGGGCGTTTCCCAAACTGGTCTTTACCTTAAATATATAGTAAGGTCTAAGGAATATGGACCCTTGTAGAATGCCTAGCGATGCACTCTTTAGTCAACATGTAGCCATACATGTATACCAACAGAGCCTCTGCTCTATAATATATGTATTTATTCAATTCAATTTATTGATTTCGTAAGTGATATAATATATAATAAAATTGTGCCTGGGAAATTGAATTAAAAGCCTGTGACTTGCAATAAACAGAGCGATTCCTCTTAAAATCATAATAACAAAAACAACAAATACAGAATACAAACATAGCACAAAACAAAACGAAATAATGAAAATTTGGGTAAATTATTAAAGAGTAAAACCACTGTAGAAATTATGTTGAATATGGCGAGTTTTTTTTTGTAAGAAGCAAAAATAAAAAATAAAACCAAGGAATATTTTGAGCGACCGTTCCGAGATGCTTGTCTAGCGCCATCTCTTGTCAGAAGCATTGAATTTAGTGATCTCAAAGTGATCCCACTTTAAGAAAGTGGGACAATTTAGAATAGCTTCGTGCAGAATAAATAAAATAAGGAAGGCGAATAGAAGCAATGAAATGGACATGGCTGATATAATGGTCGAGATTCTCACAAAATGTAGGCATGTTTTAAGTGGGTGTTTGTGTGGGTGTCTGTGCACGTGTGTGTATGTGTGTATGTAAGGATTTTTCTTTTTTTCTTTTTTTTCTTCTCTTAGATGTCTTTTTATGTTCATGCCTTCTTCTTGCATGCATGTTTCATGCTTTATTTGATGTAAATAGCAAAAGTTCATTTGTATTGTTTAGATGTGAATGTAAAATCATATTCTATATAATAATATTATCATGCAGAGTATTCTATGCATTGATTTTGTTATTGTTTGTGAAAAGCAATGGAGAAAATGAAATATCATTGGAGAGAGAGAAAAAAGAAGAACAAAAATTGTCAAATGTGATCTAGCGCCATCTTCTGTTTAAAACATTATAGGAATATCTTCAACACTCATTGCCATTGGTCTTTTCTGTTACAATATTTTAAAGTCGCAAACCGATGCAACTTTTAAGTTCTCAAAAGTTTAGTTTAGTTATTGCGTAGTATATTGTATGTAATGTTTATACCGTGTATACATGAATTACATAGGTTCACATTTAGTTTATATTGAATAAACTTGTGATCAAATGAGTTTGTATTTCATATCCATTTGAGTTGTCCATAATGCATCCCATGAATAAAAAAAGAGATTACATGGACAAAATATGAGGCAAATAGTTTTTTTAGATATTTTATTTAATGCCTTTTTATGTTCATGCCTTCTTCATGCATGCATGTTTCATGCTTTATTTGATGTAAATAGTAAAAGTTCTTTTGTATTATTTAGCTGTGAATGTAAAATCATATTCTATATAATAATATTAACATGCAGATTATTTTATGTATTGATTTTGTTATTGTTTGTTATTATAATTTTTGTTATTGTTTGTGAAAAGCAATGGAGAAAATAAAATATTGAAAAAAAAAAAAAAAATCTCATGATGCCGGATGATTATCGTTATTTCTATCTACCTATCTATCTATCTATTCATCCATCTATCTATCTATCTATCTGAGTTTCTATCTACCTATCTATCTATCTATCTGAGTTTCTATCTATCTATCTATCTGAGTATCTATCTATCTATCTACCTATCTACCTATCTATCTATCTATTCATCCATCTATCTATCTATCTATCTGAGTATCTATCTATCTACCTATCTACCTATCTATCTATCTATTCATCCATCTATCTATCTATCTATCTGAGTATCTATCTATCTACCTATCTGTCTATCTATCTATTCATCCATCTATCTATCTATCTATCTGAGTATCTATCTATCTACCTATCTGTCTATCTATCTATTCATCCATCTATCTATCTATCTGAGTATCTATCTATCTACCTATCTGTCTATCTATTCATCCATCTATCTATCTATTCATCCATCTATCTATCTATCTATCTATTCATCCATCTATCTATCTATCTATCTGAGTGTCTATCTATCTATCTACCTATCTGTCTATTTATCTACCAACCTTCCTACTAATCCATTTATTAATCATTCTATCCACGAATCTACCCTCTGTTTTGTCACTCTCTTTCTCTTTGTAGCTATGTATCTCTTCCCTCTCTCTCTCTCTCTCTCTCTCTCCATATATTTCTCTTTTTCTCTCTCTTTTGTATACCCATGTGATTTTACGACCTGTTTGCTCGAAATTGAGCCACAGTAGTTTTGTCAAGACAAAAGTTCAAGTTCAATTGTGTCCCTCCTTTCCTTCCGTCCTCCATCCATCCCTATATCTTTTTATTTTTATACAAATTCTTATCATGTTTCATCACAACAAATTTCACTAACACTCCTATATATCTTTGTAGATTAATCTTCAACAATCTTCCTCTCAACACTCTTTCTAAAAAAAAAAAAAAACAGCCATCACTATCGACCCCCTAAAACACAATTCATGACAAAGATTTTGATGAATTCCAAAAACGTACAAATTTATTATGCTTTGGATTCATTATCATGCAAGAATCTACATTATAGTTACATTATTTGATGTTTTCTTTCCACTATTTACACAATACAACATTTAAAGTTTGACCTCCCTTTGGATACATACAGTGTACAAAGGTAAAATTTGTAAATAGATATATCTCAAATAATTTCAATTATTACAATAACTCTCTATAAAGTATACAAATTTTTCTACACGATCATGAACGATATTCACACATTAATAGGCCTATACATGCACATCACAAAGTATATAGGAGAATTATTAAAAAAATGCAAACATACATCTTTATTCTCACAGTGAAAATTCCCCAATTTTGAAATATCTTTAGGATGAAATATAAATCATCATTTTCCATCCTACACAAGATTTTTTATTTTTTTCTCCTGGAAGTAATGGTCCCCCAAAATAGCAAAAAGGACTCAAGTCCACGTTTACGTATTGTCAGAAGGGCCTTCACTTGGCAAACTGATGAAAGATCACAATTTTGAATGGGCAATGGAAGTCAAAATATGTAGGTATTGCAAATACTTTCATTTACTAAAATAAATGAAAAGTTCTATTCAGAACACTGTAACAGGCATTTTTATTGCAAAAGCACAGGAGCTTAATTCTCTTTGCAATAACAAATAAATATATATTGAAGCATTTAAACATTGAAAATCCCTATATTCAATTGAAATACCCATACATATTGTATTCTAAACTACAAAACATAAACATCTAATCCTTACCCTCAAAACTGCCAGCAATTTTGAGAGAAACAGATCAGAGGTAATACCCCCAAAACACAGGGTTGTCGAGGAACATCAATTCAGAATTAAAGACATCTTTCTCCCATACGATATAGCCTAGCAAAATACTATGCTGTTAAAGAGTATACTTTGTATGTGGCATCCTTGTTAATGAAGTTTGAAGCTATTTGTTTCTTTAATCAAGTAAAGAGAAACACAAAGAAAAAAAAGATTATGAGAAACACAGTATGTCTGAAAAATACAATTTGACAAACTCTTCACATCAAACTTCCTCCGTTAACATTCTCTTAACCCATCAAGGAGAGGAATCTTTACAATCGTTTCCCTTCAAATTGGCAATATTGGTATTTTTGATGCTGCACTTTTTAAACTAAAGAATAGTAGCGCACTGGAAAACACATGGACAGAAATAATGTGAAATGCCGTGCCAGGAGTGTCAATTTTGACAGACACGGCAAGTTACAAATGTTCACTACTATTATTATCATTGTTAATAATATTAATGCATGGTAGGATAGAGCAATGATGAAATTAAATCATGTTGCCAATTTAAAGATTTTAATGCTGATTATTCTTTTTTTCTAAAAGATATAGTTCCAAATGACAGATATAATGCAACAAAAATATGCATAGAATTTTAAGAAAAACTTTTCTCTTTCTGCTTGAGAAAAATGGTATACTTTTTGGAACTTGAAATTTAAAACTTAATGAACCAAAATACAAAAAATGTAAAATTTCATCCTCAATGGGTTACAAGAGATCATCTAATGGGGTACCGTTCTACGTCTATCTACTATCTGGAATGTTGTGTATGTTTTGTGCAAATGTCTCTCACATTCTGTGATCCTAAATACAGAGAAAGAAAAAAAAAGAAAGGAAAACAAGAGAGAAAGAAAAAAAAAGAGAAAGAAAAAAAAAAGCTTGAAGGTGAACATAAATCATCTTTGTAAATAGACTTAGTTCACAAATGTATTCATTTTTATGCTACAGTGGTAACTCAGAGCTTTGCCTGATATAGCAACAACTATTGTTTTGCAACCCAAATACTGACAACTGGAACAGAATACCTTGTCCAAATGAGTCCTAACACATGCAACAAGGCTCTTAGAAAATAAGCTTCCATGACTCGAAAGACAAAATTTGAAAAATTCTAATGCAGAGTAGGTATATTCTAATATAATGTTCTGAAAGGATATTGACAATCATCGCTTATTTTAGTTGAAGATAGGGACAGGTTTCATCAAGGATATACTGTATGTATTGTATATTACATGATAAATTGATTTCTTAAAAAAAAAAACTTTTGAGAAGCTTACTGCATGCCACTTATATCGCCAAGACCAATCCAGTGCTTTCTTTGCATCGGCGAGGCATTCGTGTACTGTACAAAGACGGTGCTAATAGTCAAAGGTTTAGCTAGAAGTAAGAGATTCACAACCATAAGGCAGATTTTCAGTTATTTTGAAAGAATTCACCCAGGTACATGAAACATAGAGACAAACAAAATCAGCCAACAGTTTTTAGTAGAATTTGGAAGACGGAAATTGTGACATTATCTGTTTGGGACCGGAAGGGTGTTAAGCTTGTGTGTTAATGCCTTCTAGCTCAAAACAGATGAAATACCAACTGCTATCACGATAACTGAACACTTTCATGGAAAGTATACCCATTAAACACCAAGTTAAAGATGAAGTTGAGTTCTGGTCATTCGATTACATTGTGAAAGAAACGGTGTAAAATCGATCAGAAAAAGTTGATCATGTAACATATCGTTATTGGTTCTGGAATCATCAAAATGATAAGAAATTTGGCTAAGTCTTGGTAAAAGTAACAAACACTGTACACAGAAAGATGTATATGGGACTACACAGAAAGATGTATATAGGACTACACAAACATGTGGTTCGCATTTTTAAGCTGTTACATGTCATATTTAGAATATGGAGGCATTTGAAGAGCCATACTTTTCAGGGAACATTTTTCTGTAATGTTCTTCCACACTTGCATAATAACAATGAAAACGCTCACTTAATTTTGTTCACCTCTCCCCAGAACTCAACATTCTCTTTAAATACCAAGTTACTACCGATACAAATGATAACTACATAGTGTACAACCATCGACATCAATTCTGTTAGTATAGGTATGATATGGAATTCCAATAGATTCCTTTAAAAATGTTTCAAATCGTTCGGATATATAGAATAACATGGAAAATAGTATAGGCAAACCGTTTTATTATATTTCAAGTTTATGTGAAAAAGTGTTAAATCAGGCAACATCAAATCGTCTGTTTGGAGCCAGAAGGGCGTTAACTCATAGAATTTAACACAGAGTTAATGCCCTTCTGGCTAAGAACAGATGGTTTATCTTGTCTTCACTTTTGGAAGCATTGAAAATTTCAAGGTGTGCAACAGGTTATTTCAAATGCATGATTATTTTATAGATTAGAGAAAAATATTAGCCATTTGCATAATAAGTCTATGTTTACAAAAACAATTTGAAAGACTTTATGTTCATATTATGGATTGAAAAGGCAATATTTCACATTCAATAATGAATTTACAGATGCCAAGACAGAAAAACATTACTGACGATACAACTTCTTATAGCACTATAACTAATCTTTCTACGAGAAATTGCCCAAACCATTTTAAGATGTACGGGTAGACAAAAGTAACGAGGACCTATCTGCATAACTTTACAATAAATAACCTTTGTTGTTTCTCCGGTTAATGTAACCGATCGTCCTATTTAAGCAGATAAACAAGTAATCCTACCCCAGATATTATTGAAATGGTTGTCTCCATAAAGAACTGTACAGCTAGTCTTCCAAGACAAGAGGGAAGATTGATATCAACTAAACCATCTACCCTCCTACTAACTTCTGCACTGTTTTTACTTTGGAGAAATGAGCACAATCTGTCTACAATTGCATCCTCAATCACATACACAGAAATACAGCACCTCTTGTGTTAAACACAAGTCAAACTTGTATCGCTAGCATGTATTTTTATGATGCACCCTGTATTCATCGTGGATCTGTCATCCACTGGAAAGTTATTCATGGTCCAGATAGATTTGTGATAACAAAATGACCTATCACACTTTTAGAACATTAGTTGCATATAATAAGACACAGAGAGATTAATGTCTCATCTGTTCGGGGCCAGAAGGGCATTATTAAACTTGAATAAACACAGACTTAACGCCCTTCTGGCTCTCAACAGATGATTAAGATATCTTTCATTTCTTGGACATCTGGAGATGCAAGAAAAAGTATCGGGAAGTACAAGGAACAGCTCCTGGAATCTTGTGTGTATAAAACCGCAAATCATCTACTAAGAGCCGGACTCTTTTCATACTTTTATATCTCAACAGCGCTCGGAAGATGAAATAACTTTAGGGGCAAGAGCTTCTGTCCTTCGGTCAATATTGTGGCCTGTTTTGAAAACTCGGTGGCTCCATGGTGCCTTGCATCTCATTGACAAGTTTCATTTCCAATACTCGAAGATACTCGACACCTTAATGCCCTTATTGCTCTAGGTCAGTCAATGTCTTCTTTGCAGCAAAAGGACCTTGAAGTCTTCACCGTTCACTAGTGCAGTTTCAAGATGGCAGCATATACATGTGAATAACCTCTTGGTGCAACGGTTGTAAGTCTTGAATCTTACGGAGTCAGGCGGAACATTTCAGGACCAATAAAGTCACTTCCTTTAACCTCCTGAAATCCCCACATTGGCAACCTTGACGTCACATCTGGAAAATCCTCTTCTCGGTCAGAGTGTATACACAGTACTAGAGTTCTCCTTTGTCTTTGCTTCATCCAGCCCCCGCAAGGGACAGTTTCCTGGGTCGTTGACCTCATGACCTGTACTCTGACCTGGACTTCAAAGGTCGTACGTGAAGCAGCAAGGAATCATTGTCCATCATGAGGTCGTAGACATCGTCCAGTTTCTTCTTCCGGATGTCCTGGCCGTCGATCTCGAGGATCTCGTCGCCGACCTGGAGGAGGCCTGCCAGGATCTTGGCTGGATGGCCGTCACCGAGTCGCGTTACAAAGATACCTACAGCAAAGATAGAAACGAATAGAGAAAGTTCAATCAAACTGTTAAAAGAAAATCTATTCTCCTCTGCAAAATAAGCTATCCTGTTGATGAACTTCACTTTATGAGATGGATACCTGTGCTATACAAGAAGCAATCAATATCTTGCTCCTCATCTTCCTCACTTTAAGTGTTCTCTCTTTCTTGTAATTTCTGACCTGTACTTTGTCCCTAGATACAAAGTTAGGATTAGGGCAAGGGTTGCAAACTTGCGATATGTTTTTAAGTTATAGGTATACAGACAGGGTTGGGGTAGGAATAGTTTTGGGACTAGAGCATTAACATTACAAATTCACCATAGTTTTTTTACTTTCTACATGTATCTTCTGCGTCATCTTTATCAGCATCTAGTAAGATATAGCTGCTTTTTATTATGAAGGCAAAAGAGCCCTCAATTTGAATTCATTTATTAAAATGGCTTACACAATAATGACATCATTTGGAGATAAGATTTAAAAGTACACAACAACAATGCAAATCAGAATTGATGCTGACCATGTAATGTACATTTACACGCAGGTCATATAAACTGTTGGTTTATGTGACTGACAACATCAAAAATGAAATAGAGAGAACCAGATAACATCAACAAGTGCCAATTCAACCTTTCCTGCTTTTAGCAGAGAGGTCAGTGTTAATGGGGGTATATAGATCTGTAAATAGAAGTCTTTTTCTCCCCAAGTTTTGAATCTTGGAGTCGTTGCCAAAACCAAGTTCGCATTTCCCCTTTACTTTATTGAGATCGGATATCAACAAAAGATGATTTCCTAACACCTGGAATATCAATCAAGGGTATTTCCCAGTAACAATGAAATGGCAATAAAAGAAGAGAATTAAAAAAAAAATAGAGAAGATACAGAGAGAGAGAGGGGGAGAGAGAGAGAGAGGGGGGAAGAGAGGGGAAGAGAGATAGAGGGGGGGGGGGGGGAGGGAGAGAGAGAAAGAGATTAAAAAGAGAAAGTAATTGCAAATTGAAGAGCAAAAGAAAATGAGGGAATGATATGGGAATTTATACATATATTATTATATATATATAGAGAGAGAGAGAGAGAGGGGGGGGGGGAGATATGATATGTTTTAGTATGCATATTGAAATAAATAATATGATTTCTAAACCAAATAAGGCAAGAAATCCAAGGATTGATTCAACAAAGGATGTACTTTAAACTTTATTCTCACAATTATTTGAATTTTAATCACTGGCAAAATTCAAATATGATTTTTCAATTTTCAAGTGACCCCCCAAAAGAGGAGATTAATAGATATAGAGACAAATGATGAGAGATAGAAAAAGGTATAGATAGAGAAATAGAAGCAGAGAGGAATAGAGAAAGAGAAAGAGAAAGAGAAAATAGAAGAGAACTAGAGAGAGCAAGAGAAAGACAGAGATACAGGAGAGAGTGAGTGAGAGATACTGAAGCAGAGAGCAAGATGGTATTGAGGTAAAGATGGAAGGATCTACCGATGCAGCACATGTATAAACTCATGCAGCCCTGCTTCACTGCGGAGGAGGAAACATGAATAATTTCCTCTTGTTCACCTACATGTCATCAGCATCTAGCTTCCTTAATCTGACTTCCCACCTCACCGTTTAAGACCCAAATCCAGGGGCCAAAGCAGAATGATACTTTTAAGGTATTAAAGGGATAAAATACTGCAAAAAAGCTACAAGTAAGAGCTAAAGAAGCTCTCTACTGCAAAGGTAGATGGCAAATGCTACCACCTCAGACACAAAGTACTTCTTTTAAATATAAATGAAAATGTAGGAATTATAAAGACTGCCTAAAAAGAAGAGTGTTTTCTGGCAAGGTGACAAGTTATTTGTTTGCTTTGCCCATTTGGAAGAATAAAATAGTAGCAATGTCCCATGAAAAGAAGTGCAAATGAAATGCTCTCCTATTTCAAATACATGCATGACCAAATTTTTTAAAACCACACGTTTGTATAGTCCCATTTACCGATACCTGTGTTTTTCATTGTTTAGAATTTACAGCAGGGTTCTGTGAATTTGTTTATACTGAACCTCTAATAAACCTTTCACATAACCTTTATACTGTTCCTTCAACATAAATACTACCGGTCATCAACATTATCTTAATTTAGCTAGAAACTAGAATCTGTAGACCAAAGTGGCCTTTTTTTAGGGGGAGGAAAACTTTGAGAAGTTTACTTTCGTAAAATAATAAACTTAGCTCATCACTTTTCCAGTGTGAAATGTATATGAAACCCCTGCATAACAATTAGTGTTTGCCTTGAACTAACATATGATATCTTTGGAAGATCTCTTTATCATACTTGTCAACGCAGTTTTTTAAAAGAATGATGACATATCAAGAAAAAAGGGGAAATTAGAGAATATTGACAAAGTCCTGATCTTTGCACCTCTTTTTATCCCGATCAATATGCTTTATTTGTTCTCTGTCACGTAAATAGAGAGGGCAATGATATATACGATGGTTCATTTAAATGTTGTAACGTGATCTCGAGAAATCAAAAGGCACACATATATCTACATGTACCTGTACAGATGTATTTTGAATATGAAACTAGTGTATGAAAGAAATATATATTTCAAATGAAAAGTAGAGACTTTGGGGCAAATAATGTACTTTAACTCATAACAAAGTTTGAAAATGATTTGAATTTGGAAAAATGACAAATGTACATTTTGCTTTTGACGGAATATATTAATGTTTGTCAGAAAATGAAAATCTGACAGACATTTCAAGTCTCCACAAGTATCTTGTAAATGTAAAGAAGAATTAGCTCTTGATTTTTGTATAAACACTAACTAAATATTTTATAGGCTATTCTATCAATTTAGATATTATGGTAATCAAAGTAATGATGTTTGCAAGAGGCGTTCACAGCCTAGCTAGCAAAAGCCATTAAACTGACAATGAAATAATGAAGGCGACTCTTCGATTTGACTAAAAATTTAAGGCACAAAAGATGTAATTGTCACTCCTCATTAATTATGATTTAGGACCCTTCACCAATGAGTGTGCATTCATAAACAAGCTGTTGATGATATAGAGGCCTTTCCACTTTATAAGACAGAGAAGTTGGTGACCTCTTGAAAGAACAATTAAAAGCTAGAGTGACCACAATGCTGAGGTTGATGCAGACAGATGGTGAGGTCAATCCCTTCCCCTTTAATTGCGCTTAAATGGACAGAGTATCGGATATTACCAAGCAGGATTAGTAATTGTCAACACCTGGTAAGACGAGTCTCTAACGATTGTAAACTTTTGTCACTTTCCTAAGACAATAACCTTTAACAAGGGTCATTGAAATAATACTTTTGTCACTTTTGTAAGACAATAACCTGTATAGTAAGGGTCAAAGAAATAATTTCCAACCCTGAGAATTCCCCTTTATTTGACTGAAATGACAGCTTATAGGATACCATCAAGCCCAACAACAGATAACTGTTAACACCTGTTATGGGTCTTCTCCTAACTTTTTTGGTACTTATTTGTATTTTACTTTTTTAAAGCCCCACTGCACTACTTGCTCCCTCTATAGAAAACAATACCTAAGTGGTGCCTGTTGGTCCCCCATGATCCTCTTTTTCTTGTGTTATTTGAGAGCTGAGTTGATGAGATAACCACCTGTCAGTGACCAGCAGGGTGGTCTAATCCCTCCTGGCCAAACTAGTGCAGACGGGCTTTAACACCTGTTATGGGTCTTCTCCAAAGTTTCCATACTTATATGTATTTTACTTTTATATTAAAGACAACTTACCGTTTCCATTACTTGATGTACCCTTGGCAATGTAAAACCCAAATGGTCCGTTGGGCGGCTTGACGAGTTCAATGACCTGTGTACCGTCCGGTTTGATGGCGAGCACACGACCGATCTTGCGGCCGTGGGTCGGGGATGTCACATCGATGTCTGCTGTCGTCCGTTGCGGCCTGGGGTGTCTTCCATTGTGGGGTGTGGTCTCGAGGCCTAGCACACTGGCCGATCGCCTAGGAGAGAGCATCAGAATCGACAGTTAGATTTGAATTCTACTGAAATTGGATTTGTTTCCCCTTAAATCTCTGCAAATATTGGGCGAAGAATCTACTATAAGATGTATCTTTTAAGACCTTGTTGGAAAAAGGGAGCTTTCAAGAGTTGTAAGTGGCATATTTTGAAGATTAAAGGGATAGCTGTTTAAGACCGCAAATGCCTTCAAAGTGCATTGTTATTGGTCTCATTCTTACTTGTGACATTTCTAGTGCCCTTTTAGGACCTAAAATTGCTATGAAGATAATTTTAGACCACAAAATGTGTGAAATTTAGATTAAATACGATCATACCAACTCACCTCCACTTTTCAAAAAATATGGTGACCATTAATTAATTAATCAATTTATAATAACAATACATGGGCCGGCTGGATGTGCGTATAATAACCAACACGAAAATAGCCAACATTGGCATATTGGCTAGAATAAAACGACTGGTTCTAAATTATTGAATATTTGTGGGGCCCCACAATTGAAATGGTTATATTTATGGGTATTTCAGCCGTCTCTGAACTGATTTGGATCAAACAAAGATGATTTTGTCATTTAAATTGTATGTCCTTTCAAATTTGACACTCAGTTTTTCATTATCTCACAAAAAATTATTTTGTGTAGCGCCATCTTTAACAAAACTCAACTACTGGTATCCCTTTAATTACATTTCTTATGCTTTAGTCCTGTCCAATTTACTTTCTAAAAATTGACATTATTAATACACCTCGTCCCATATATATGTATCTGTGTTTGTGTTTTTAAGTATATCCAATATACAGCAAGATTTTGTGACACAGTCCAAACAACTCAACAAGTCCATAATACACTCAACAGCTACATGTAGGTGCCTAAGACTGCCAAAATCAGTTTGTCCATAACCCTCGTAACTTCATTCTCAAATTAAAATCCATGACATTCTGTTTATGGTCTTGGCCTCCTTTACAGCCCCTTTATATAAATAAAAAAAGCTTCCTTCTGAACTTTTTATTTTATTTCGTTTGTTCTAGAGGGAATAAAAATGATACAACCGCCACCTAAACCCTATATAGAAACCGGAGAAACATTCCCACAGCACATCCAACTGGACTCTGGATTCAATGGGTGTATCCTTAGACTTTGCTATAGTTTTATGAAAAGAAACACCTAAAATATAACACAAATTTCATACTTGTTGATGCTCACATACACTGTACATTTTAAAAACTTTGTGCATTTTTAATCATAAAACCCTACCCAAACGAATCAGAATATTTGTTCAAAACATCATAACTGAACAGATATTTCAGTTTATAGGTGTTGTCCCACTAATTTAATTTTATGTTTTATTTTGTCTGTTTGGAGCCAGAAGGGCGTTCACTCATACTTTATTACACAGTTAATGCCCTTCTAGCTCTGAACAGATGATATACAGTCAAACCTGCTTTAGCAACCACCTGTTTATAAAGACCACATTTTTTTATTCCCTTGAAAATGATTTCTCATTGGAACATGTACTAAACTACTAAAGGAACCTGTACATAAAGAACACCTGCCTAGAAAGACCACTTTTTATGTTTCCCTTGAGTGGTGTTTATAGACAGGTTTCACTGTAATTGTAAAACAAAACAAAAAAGCAATCCCTGATACAGCACATGGTGCAACAGCAAATGAGTTGATGAGCAAACTGTCAAACCCACATTCAATCCACTCACATTTTGAGACAAGAAGCCACAACCCCAGGGTAAATATTACCTTTTTTTCTTAGGTCTTTTTGAACTTTCAAAAGAAAAAATAAGATTAAATACTTCGAAATTAATTCCCAGGCTCTTTCGAATATAATAATTATTTCTTGTTTAGTTGTCTGCAGTAAAGTACTTTCTACTGACATCTTTACTGTATTTGATAGAAGTCGATGCAAATTGTAAATACAGCAATATTGAGAGAAGAGGACTAAATAATGTTTAGCCAGTATTGGGAAACAAAAAAATTAAGTAAGCAACTAGAGGACCAACGGCTTTAAGCCCTCTCCAAGGGACTTAGTAATGAGGATTAAAGCCATACCAAAGGGGATGAGCGATTGATTTGGTATCGAACCCGGGACCTCCCAGTTACGAGACTGCTCTACCATTGAGCCATCGCGCCTCCTCGTGCCTCATTAATGCTCTGTGTCTAAATGGCACTTAGCCTGACCTCACTAAACTAGCCGCTAGCTATTCCCATCCCCTTCCTAAACCAGGGGTATCCCATGTACATGTGTTTACATCCTAAAATGATTCATCGATACATGATGATGATAAAAAGTATTTTGGAATTCCTCCCTGTCCCCCTCTCTGCCTGGAATCAACCTTGGACTTGAAGAAGCTCTTCAAACTTGGCAAGGTACGGACTAAGACTCATCTTAGACTCATCAGAGGCCATTTGCGAGAGTTAAAGTGAATCGGTAACATTGCCTCAGATTCTGAAACAAAATCCTGGATTTAGCTCATACTGCAATCATAATTATAAACCTTCAGCTCAGACAGGAATCCCATGACTTTTACAAGCTGATGGCCTGTCTAATTATAAAGATATTTATGATTGGAAATCAAAATTTCATCTTTCTGTTTTCCTAACATTTTTTATAACACTACAGTCCTTGGGGGAAAATGAGTATGGTAAAACCAGTCACTCAAAGATTTTGTACTTTTTGAGGCACTTCATGATCGTTTTGAAGGGCAATTTTTGTTAGGGCTTCAATATTACACCATATCACAGACACTGATAACAGGTAGGGCCATGTATCTCAGATTTAAAATTGTTAAAGGATGCCTTTAAGGTGAAGAAAGTTCTTCAAACTTGGCAAGGTACCGACTAAGACTCGTCTAAGACTCATCAGAGGCCGTTTGGGAGAGTTATAGGGAAGAATTTCATCAAACTTGGCAAGGTACGGACTAAGACTCATCTAAGACTCATTAGAGGCCTTTTGGGAGAGTTAAAGTGATTGATGGTTATCAGTAGCAAAAGCACATGTCAGGGTTTTTACAGGATTCATATCCGGTAAAATATTTGAGAACCCTCGAAGAATTTATCTCATTGAATGGGAAGGAAGTTTTTGATAAACAATCATCATGGACAAAAGTACAAAGCTAAGTTTATTATGACATATAAACTTGTAGAAATTTTGACTACCTTAATTTTAACAAATAATCTAATGGAACGTACCGTTTTCTATTAAATGACTCAATAATATTTGGGATTTTCAGATTGACAATCTGAATGATTGATTAATGATCATTTGATATAAAATGACAAAATTATGAATAACTTACCCATTTATTCATTAATCTAAGCAAGGCAGTTTCTCTTTTTACTAATTTTCAAACCAATCAATCATTCTGCTGACAAATATCTTAGCCAGTTAAAAATCACATATTCACATTCCAAATAAAGATGTAATTATTACAAATCTATCCATCACCCCACTCATCAATTAAACAAAATTTCAATTATAAAAATACCTAGTCATTTATCTGTCAATGTTTTAAACCCTTGAATATAACTGTTACATTTTAAGGAACAAACTCATAGAGTCATGTGTTTTAAGAAAATGACATATTTACTTTGGTTAAAATATTTGTCTGTTATAAAGTGTCTGCTATGAATTGCCTGCTGACAGCTAGAAGGGCATTAACTTGTAAACTTTTATACAGAGTTAACTCCCTTCTGGCTCTAAAAGGAAACGTTTCTTCACTTGCCATTGATTAGTTCACTCTTATATTTTTTCTGACGTTTAAAAGAATTTTGAATCTTACCTTTTTGAAAATACTCCTTCCGTCTCACCATCTTTGTCTTTCTTCTTTAGTAAACCAGTGAGAGACCTCAGTGATGGCGATTTCCTGAGCTGGAAAGGTAAACAAAAAATACACAAAATTTAAGTTAATATACAGTCAAACCTGCTTTGGCAACCACCTGTAGAGAAAGACCACCTCTCTGTAAAGACCATATTTTTCATTTCTCTTGAATATGGTTTCTCATTTACACCTGTACTAAAGGAAACTGTACATAATAAAGACCACCTGCCTGTAATGAACACTTTTCTTGTCTCCCTTGAGTGGTCTTTATACAGGTTTTACTGTATTTCGAAATTATCAACTTAATGCATACATGTACGGCCTCTCATTTGGTATATTCTTGAAAGCACAAAATTGCTTGTCTCAGGTGCACCTAACATGGCAACAACTATTGCATTGTCTGTTTAGAGGCAGATGGATCATGGTTTCCGTCATTCTGTGCAAGAAAATCTGAGCTACATTAGGCCCTTATGGATCTGAACAGATAACGATAAGCAAAAGATAGACAGAAATAAAACTTTATCTCCACCCTCATAATCATTTGCAATATTGGATACTTTGTGGTTTGAAAATTTGCTTGTATAAAGGTTACAATTCAGCTATTGGCTGCTAATCATGTTTTGTATCATACCATGAATAAATAAATAAATAAACTATACATCATTATCATACAATTCAGCAAATCACACATATACAAATACAAATCATTCGGATTGATTCCAACTCCAAAATCATGTACCGGTATACAGGACACAAGCGACATTACACCTGTCTCCATAATACCAACCAAATAAGAAAGACAAAAGTAATCAAGTACACTTAATATATAAACACAAACCTCATTTCCATCACAATACAAATGCGTTGTGGCCAGACTGTGTGCTCTTCTCCTCTTCTTATAAGACATGTTGTAAAAGATGGCCACATTACGTGTACCACGAAAAAAGATTCACCCAAAATTAATGGCCATGTCTCGAAAACATTCCAAAAAAAGGCAGTGGTATTTTAATCCCATCATTACAATACAAATCCTATGTCTGTGACCCTGCGTGCATAGAGCACAAGGAAATAAAGAGTTCTGTTTGTAGACGGTCTTTGATTAAAAGGCGAAGACAATGACAGATCCAGAAAAACCAGTCGTCTTCCAACGGTGCTCTAACAGTTTGGAAGCAAATGCCATGTGCTTGCAGTAACACATACATGTTTGTACATACATAACCATATGTCCTTTTCCAGTGTTTGCTACATTTGAAAATTAGCCGAGGCGAGCTTGCGTTAACGGATCTTAAAGCCCAAGTCCACTCCAAAAATAACTTACTTTCAATAGAACCAGAAAAATCGGACAAACCAATCAAAAAAAGTTTGAGCAAAATCGGATAACTCATAAGAAAGTTATGAATTTTTAATGACATGAAAAACTTTGAAAATCACTACGCAAATTGGCAACTCACTCATGAGTCTGTGACGTATGGTCCTCACTATCCACTCATTATTTTCTGTATATTAATATTATAAATTTCCTATTTTCACCCTAAGAATCCTATTTCTTCACACCAGCATCCAAGTTAGATTGTTAGTAATATGTGTTTGTGTGGATGCTCAAATAAAGAGTAAGTTTTGTCCAGTTAAATCATGAAAAAATGAATTTTGATAAACTATTTATATGAAAATCAATAATTATGAAATACAATATTCAGAAAATAGTATCAATTCTTCAAAATTCATAAACGTTTTTTGGAAATGTCATGCACGCAATATGATACAAATCATATAACCTGGGCAAAGGCATGGGGAAATCAAGTTTTGGGGGATAAAAAGGGAAATTAATTGGATTAAACTATGTAAAGCAATTGATAAGTTGTGAGGACATGACGTCACAAACTGATAACCATCTTGGCAATTTGTGTTGTGAATCTCATTGTTTCATAGTTTTACATACTTTTTCAAAAATTCACAACTTTCTTATTAGTTATCTGATTTTTCTCAAACTTTTTTTGATTGGTTTGTCTGATTTTTCTGCTTTTATTGAAAGTAAGTTATTTTTCGAGTGGACTTGTCCTTTAAGTCAACATTTACAATGTATTTGATAAATCAGAAAATAATGGACTTTCATCGACTATCAACATGGAATTTTCACACCCATCATTTATTAAAGGGTCAAAATCATGATTTGTAAGTTGCCATAAAACAAGTTTAATATTGATTGAAATATGACAGAGCCAAAGGTTGTTTACTCCCCAAACATCAAACTTAAACTTTAACAGGTTTCATTTTCTCTAAGCCACATTTTCCCCCCTATTGACAGCCAGAAGAACCTTAACTTGTATACTCTGACACAGAGATAGCGTCCATCTGTCACTTAACAGATGGTATAATTGAGACACCATTTGATCAATATTTTATCATGGGCTTGTATGTTGAAGAATGTCCATCTTTCATAAGATACTTCAAAAATAATGTAGAATCTTATACAGTCAAACCTGCTTTAGTGGGAACCTGTCTACAAAGACAACATTATTTGCTTCCCTTGAAAAAGGTTTCTCATTGAAACATGTACTATATGTATAGGCACCTGTCTACAAAGACCATCAACCTATAAAGACCACTTTTCTTGCCTTCTTTGGATGGTCTTTATAGACAGTTTTCTACTGTATACCGGTAAAGCAATTTTAAAGCATTTTCACTGCTTGTTCATTACTTCTGTTCTACCGGTACTTTCCAGTCCATTGTGTAATGAATTACTAACAAATTTCACTGAGATATCTCTCATTCCAACAAACATTGAAAGAAAATGTGGTGTTTATCAATTAGTCATTTCATAAATTCATTTTCTCACTCATTTATTCGTTTAAACCCAGTAACAGTTTAATAATTCATTTAATCATTAACTTATTTTTTCCATTACTCTCTCCAAATTGTATTTTTCTGTATAATATATATATTCAAAATTTATGGCACTATATAGTTACAAGAGTCATCTAAACATGCACATCATAACAAATGATTAGTTCAACATTCTACCATTAAAATGAAAATTATGTCATTTTGTTATAACTGTCTCTTTTTCCTGGAAATTTGACAGGCAGGATCGAAGTTAATTAGTATGTTTCTGATTTCCTTCCTAATTTGTCATAAATTCACAAACAGAAATTGAAAACTTTCTCTTCAAAATGTCCTATCTCACAGTTTTTGGAAAGACCTTTGTCTGGGACCTCCTCTCTGTGGATTAAGTTATTTTAATTATCTATAATCATACTCCAAAAATATCTTTCATTTTACACCTATCATGCAGCCAGCCTTGCCCAGATTTTGGACAAGATAATTCAGATTTGGCATTAATTCCCTGTAGTACTCAAAGTTGGATCAGTGACTCAATAGGCATGTCCTCATCAGACCAAAGTTGCAAAATATCTGCTATTTCAACTAGCCCGATCTCAAATTAGCCAGCAAATTTGCGTCTTAATCAGCCTGCAGTTGCAATTCGAAGGCGATTTGGTCGAGAAAGGATCCTGAGAAATCTTGTTGTTTAAAAAAAAGCCCGCTATTGGGTAAAATTGCACATGTCAGAGAGATAGTTTGTGATAAGCGTATCGATCTGGTGAAGACGCAATTTCAAGCTTTGGGAAAATATCCAGAGTCTGAAAATAGCCGGTTATTTTGCAACTTTGGTCTGATGAAGACAGGCATAATTTTAATTTTTTTGGCAGAGATAGACAAGTGTGTGAGGGGGGCGGGGGGGGGGGGGGGGGGGGGGGGGGGAAGAAAAACGTCTAAAGTACAGTGGGAAATGAGTGTAAAATATTAATGAGAAGCCAAATGATGTTGTTCCTGTCGCAAGGAATGACGGAGAATAAAATCTAAGATCATAATCTGAGTTTGAGGATTAAAAGATATCACTTTAGATAGCTATATTATATTTTCTTTCATTAATGATTCATATAAGACATGATTTAAATTGAATTACGTTTTCTGCTCTGCTATTAATCTAATGATGAGATGTTCCTCTCTTTAAAATACTAGTTCCCCCAGTCATCCATCTATACACAATTATACACAAACATCTAGATAGCTCGTTGTCGATCTATCTATTTGTCTCTCTTTCCATCTATCTATCTTTCTTTAAAATCTATCTATCTATCTATCCATCCATCCATCCATCCATCTAAGCTATCTATCTACAGTATCTAGTATCTATCTATCCATCTATCTATATCCTTTTATCTATCTATCTATCTATCTATCTATCTATCCATCTATCCATCTATCCATCTATCCATCTATCCATCTATATAATATATCTGTGTATCTATCCATCTATATATCTATCTAGTATCTACCTATCTAGTGAGATTTCTATCTAACTATCTATTTAACAACCGCTTAATTTGAATTATCTTTCAACTATATATCTATTTATTATCTATCTATCCAACATTTTCAAAATATCTCTTTCGATCTATCTACCTAGTTATGTTCTTAATCCTATCTGATCATTGTATCTATTTCAACTATGGCAGTTTCCTAGAAACTTGTGAATGCGTTTCTATTAAGTGCACCTTTCCCCCATCTTCTCTTTTGATTTATAGCGCTTAGAGACTTTGGTGGTAAGCGCTTTATAAGCCCCGTTTTTATTATTATTTATTATCATCAAGATCATTCTGCGCATCGTATTATACCTTCAACTAACATTGAACCCTTGCATAAAGATCATGACTCAATACTTGTATCATCACAGGAGGATCTCAATCTCTTCAAGCTGATGCAAACAGTATTTTAGGCACGTAAAACGCAAGTGTCGTTCTACCCGCACAGGTGTCATAGAAGACGCAACAAAGGTTTACAATTAGTCCTGATACAAGTTGTGCTATTACACATATCCTCTTCACAGCGCCCCGCCCGAACCACAAATTATGTACTTTTTAATTTTATTGCTGACCCTGTTATTCATACGCTGAATTGTGGAAAACTAATAACTAAGTGGCTATACAGACATGTATTTTTTGTCTTGTGATGACGGACGTGTAGAAAGGACAAACCAACGGCTGCCCACTGGCGCATTTTTTTTTTACACAACTGTTTAGCCAGTTCAGTCAAATACTGTGCAAACGACTAGAGACAGAGTCTACTAGTCTAGCATTACCCTTAGCAGTATTTTTGGATTGTTTCTCGTTAAATCTATCCTCTTCTCTTTCGTTATGTATTTCTTTAGTTTCCTTCAATCTATCCTTTTCTCCTCCGTTATGTATTTATTTGTTTTTCCTTCAATCTATCCTCCAGTTCTCCTTCGTTATATATTTTTTTTGGTTCTCCTTTATTCCTTTTCTCTTCTCTTTCCTTTTGTGTATTTCATTGTTTCTCCTTCAATCTATCATTTTCTCCTTTGTCATCTATTTCTTTGTTTTTCTTTCAATCTATCCTTTACTCCTTCTTTATGTATTTCTTTCTTTTTCCTGAGTCTATAATCCTCTTAGCTCTTCCGTTATGTATTTTTATGTTCTTCCTTTGACTTATCCTCTTCTCTTTCCTTATTTATTTCCTTGTTTTTCCTTTCCATATCCACTCCACTATCCTTGTTTTCCCTTTTCTATCATCTTCCCTTTCCTAGATGTATGTGCTTGCACATGTACTATAGTGCGCTGACGACTTAGACTCTTTCACCAGAGCACTTCTAGGATTTTTTTTGCAAAAATTGCTAAATAGTTGTGTAAAAAAATATGTGCCCGGCAAGATGGCCATAAGGGCTTTGAATTGTCAATGGCAGTAAGGCCTTCTTGTAGGGAGATGACAAGTTTTGTGTACTACATGATCAAGCTATATGTACATGTAAACACATTCATCTGTTCAGAGCCAGAAGGGCTTTATAACTCTGTGTTGAAGTCTACGAGTTAATATCCTTATGGTTCTCAATAGATGAAATGGAATGTTTGCCACCCTACTCTTTATGTAATATACAGTGGGAGAAAAACCCCAATGTGACATCAAGGTGCTGAACCCTAAAAATATCAATAAACTACTACCAGTAAGCAAAAACATTATTTCAGGGAAAGATAACAAAACAGCAGTATATATGAGAATAGATAAATATATATAAATTTGTATTATTATCATTATTATCATTATTATCATTACCAGTATTATTATTATAAATATATACATATGAACATACTTGGAATATGAAAAGGGGCATATAAACTAGAAAATAAAAATTATCAATAAAGAAAAATAAATTATTGAATAAAATTAAATAGCAGAATGAATACCGGTATATCAAAAATATAAGATAATGTGGTGATACAAAGACCCCCTCCCAATTTTTATATTTTTAATATGCATCCTAGATGAAAACTGTTTGAGGACTTCCCACCATACAGCAAATTATAATAAAATATACATACAGTATTTTATTTCATTTTCTTTGCATGATTCAAGTTGTATTATTTCAATATTTCACTTTTTCGGGTAAGGATCAAATAGATAAAATTTGAACATAATTTGATGAATATAAAATAATGGATTCGTCTATTCTGAAGCAGAACGAGGGCGTTAACTCTGTGAAAAAAGTAAATATGTAAATTTAATGAGTTAACACACTTCTGGCTCCGAACAGATGCATTGTTAATGTATGTAAGTAACATTAACTGTACTCTTTTCATCTATAGTCACACTTCTATTTATTTTTGAGAAAAAGAAATCTGCATTTTAAATCTTTATATGCTTTGGTCGATGGATGAAAACAAACAATGGACAACCACATTCGGCTTTTGTCACACAAAAAAAGTCAAAGTAAAATATACTCCAAAACAATGGGGCAGTCTTGAATTTCAAGTCGTAGCAGATTTTCTAAAATAAAGATTTCTTTGAACCCATCTTATCATTTTTGTCATTTATTGTTGATTAGTAAGGTGAAACTTCATGATTCTATTACTTTTTAAAATTAGATTTTAAAAAGGCTACCTACCTTTGGTTTTTCCAGTGAGTAACTATCCTTATTTGACGATGAGAGTTTATCCAAGCTGAGGGCCCGCCGGAGCTTCTTTTTCGTCTTCTCCACCTTTTCTGATATCGACGTCCTGGAGAGGATGGAGAGCTGGGACCCGGAAAGCTTCTTGTAACTGTCATAGTCACTAAAGATACAAAAAGAAAAAGGAAAATAAGAATTCTGAAAATTGAAAAGAAATAATTTTTGAGTTTTAATTGATACAGTTTGAGACAATCTGGCTAATATTCAATCAGGATTGATTATCATTCAGTAAAGAGGGATGTTAGGACCTGAAAAATTGAAATAAATTTGTAAAAACTTGCTGAAAATCACATACAAAGAAAAGCACATGGATACACACATATTGGACTATTTGTTCTATTTGTGAGGACTGTCAGCTTCACTTTCTCATATTTCTTTGTTATAAGTCAGCTTTCATATATCTTCAAGATCAGTTGATTGAAATCCTCATTGAGTTTCAGTCTTGAGTTTCAATGTCAGTTCTGTACCATTCTATAAAGATTTCTTGTAATCCCAACTAAACCTAAATTTACTGTGGTCAGCCAGAACATGTTCAAAGGTTCAATGGCTTCAATTCATGGAGCTTAGGATGCTATTGACGTCAATAAGAAATTTATCAAATTTAATTTTTTGCTCCTAGGAAATTAACACTACCTCCCAGTCAAATCAGGGAGTTCCATAAGAAAACAATTATAAAAATAGTTTCATATACCGGAACTCTGAAATCCTTATCACTGATCAGCATTGCTATTTTGGAGGTTACCCTTGCTTTTCATTCCTACTATAGCATCCCATTTGTTTTTTATTTGAAAATTTCAAACATGAATGTACCAGTCATCTGGAAAAATAATTTGTGTATAGCTAGAATGTATAAAATCAACCTCAAAAACTTTACCTGGCATTATAAAGGTAAACGATTATCATTATAGGAGTATGAAGAAAATAAAGGATAACATTAAACCCCAGGTACAGGGCTCTCACGAAACGGAACATTGTTCTATGTGAGCGCTTAGGCGCATGTTAACTAGTCTACTCCACAAGATGTTTTACTGTTCACTGCGAATGTATTTGAATTGCAATGTCTCTTTGTAGAAGTAATATTTGAGGCACATAATTTGAATACTTTATAGTGACATGGAACCATCAATAATTACACAGGTTTTGCTGATTGATACACTTTCAGTTTCACTCTTCAATTTCAATGTCAATTATGTACAATTCTGTAAATTTGAATTATCATCATCACAACTTAAGGCTATCCCGACAACACTAAAATTTACTGAAGATGGCATGAACACAAGAAAGTTCAATAACTTAAATTCATGGAACTGAAAGGATGTTATGACGTCAATAGGAAATTTATCAAATAAGACTTTTGCTCGTAGGAAATTAACACTACCTTGCAACATAGGCAACAATTTCAGTCACTCCAAGGGGATCCTAATCAAAACACTATAAAAGCAATTTCCGTATGATATAGCTTTTTTTTTAGGTTATCAAATTATGTGACAGGAAAAACAGCACAAGAGTATGCACATCCTGTGGATGATTGTTTCCAGAAATGCTATTTTTAAAAATACTTTCAACCTTAAACTTTGACTACATAGGTATAGCATAAACCTATGTTGTTAAAAAAACAATCTTAAGAAATATCTGTTTAATTTAGCTTATAATTGATTACCATAACCTTTCATGTCTGTATCTTTCCTATCGCACTTTGTATAAATGTATCATGTATATATTTCATCTTTTGCACAAGCTGCGCCTTGAGCATTTGACTGTCAAGTGGATTTGGCGCCTTATAAATCATATGTATTATTATTATTATATTCAGTCTATACATCCATGAAATTATTAGAGCAGAACTTGAAATGTTAGAGTATAACTTCTTTAATTTTCTTCTTTAATTCTGAAAATAAAAAAATAGCAAAAATTTGTTATTAATAACTTCTTTATTAACTATATCCTATTATCAAAAAACCAACAAATTCAAATTGACCATAATGTTTATCTACAAGTTTTCGAAATCAGTTCTTTATCCTTTTATACAGAATAGAAAAATAGAATCTTAATTTTTATTATATTTTTTAAATTCTTTAAAAAAAAAACACAATTAAAAAAAAAAAAAGTATATACCCTCACTCGCACCCCTTTTATCTTGTTTCCTATTACAGGACTCCACAATAACTTTTTAAGGAAAGGGGTGCGGATTGCACCTTTCAAAATCTGTATGCATGAGCCCTATGTAAAAATGTCAAAATTTGGGGGGTCCAGACTTTGATTTGGGCGCCCATGTGCACCTGTTAATAATGTCGAACCCTGCCAATAGACCATTTTCGTAACATGCTGCTAGGCAGGACAATCTATAATGTTTGTCCTAACTAGTAACAATTATTGTATGCAATTCGCATTCTGTCTATTGGAATACAATTATTTGCAACAGGTGAATGAAATAGTTTGTAACAAGACTCTCTACAAATAGTTATGCACTAGATTTGATTACATCACGAAAAATGGTCTACCGGTATTAGCAATCCTATTGTTTTGATTTGACCTTCCCTGCTCATGCGGGGGATGTTTTGCTTTTTGAGGAGTATTGATTTGAATTGATTTTGTCACCCCTACGAATGTGTAACATCTTCTGTCATCGTCATGTCTGCTTTGTTTACTTTTTGTGTCTTGGAGACTGGGTTGTAATCATTATATTTGATTGAAGTATCGGTGATACTTGATTTGTCAGTAATGCATATCACAGTAATAATATGATTACATTAACCCATTAGCAATAAAAAGTAGTGTAAAGATACACATCAATTCAGCAAAAGTAAATCATTCTCTAAAGCTGCTAGGATGTTTTTCAATGTTATTCAAGATGTTTTTCCTTGATTAGTATTATGCTAGTTTTAGTTCCTTTTACCATTAAAACAAATATACAGTATATCAATTGTAATACGATATCAAATACTGAGACATGAATTTGGGTAATTTTGTCTTTGGTATTATAATCATCAAGTACAATATGCTACCTCATATCAATTAATGTTTGCAATGATTATCCCCTATTCAAAGAATATTTACTTCTCACAATTCATATTTTATGATTCATTTTCTCACTTTAACTCTCTTCTAGTCCCACCCATAATCTTCCATGTATCTCTCTTCTTTCCCTGTTCTTATTCCAATACCCCCACCTCTCTCTCTCTCTCTCTCTCTTTCTCTGTCTCTCTCTATTTCTTTCCCTCTGTTTCCCTGTATCTCTTGATTTTGGTTTGTTTCTGATGAATTCTTACCACCTCCTTTCTCTTTCCTTCCCTCTATCTCCTCTCTATCTCACATTTGTCCCGCTCTCTCTCTCTCTCTCTCTCTCCCTCTCTCTCTCTTGCCACTTCATCCCTTTACCCTTCTAATCCAGTCCAATTCAATCCACTAATTAAAGATCAAATAGATTATTCAGATCCAATGCAATGGTAAATAGTTAAAACGACCCCTGTACGTTTCATAGAACGCTCTCCTTGAGACCTGACTCAACGCAGGAGATCAGAGACAAGAGAAATATGATACAACTCATCTCTTAATTGATATTGGAATCTTCCCCATTCACATTAGAAAAATATAGCGTACAGCTGAATAAAAAATGTATATTTTTTTCTCAACATCATATGGCAAAACATAGGTTTAAGTATCAAATGAAACAAACATTATATAACAGGGCAGGGTATATTTTGAGCGAGCACTATTATGAACACTTATCTATAATCCTGCTTCCTAAAGAAATAAGATGGTTTCATAGCATTTATACAGCATCATATTTCTGTGAAAAAACACAACTAGTTTGTTTCCAAGATGTTCTCTATCCCAAGTGTATACAGGTGTATGAAAGGATACCGGTACATTTTACAATAATGCTTTTTATAATTGTAAAAAAAAAAAAAAAAAAAAAAAAAAATTGTACACACAAAAATAGTCTGGCTTTAGATGTCTTGATTCTCCTATGATAAGCCCTCAACAAAGGTCTAGAAGAAATCATCCCACAACAAGCTGACGAGGGCAGGAAGTAGAAGATATGGTAGTGGAGACGCAAAGTCCGTCGGTCAAGAACCAACAACAAACTTAGGATAATATTCCCTATGCATCACCCTAAGAGAGAGTCATAGAAAAGAGAAAGTGCATCAACTCCTAAGCCCCCTCAGACTCAGAGGATCGTAATGTTACACCCATTACCAAACTAGGGTTTGAGCGCTGCAATACTCACATTCATTTCTTTTTGCCTATAATGATGATTAGATATCACATTACATGAATGAAAGAAAGACATACACGTACACAGTATTACCTTATATTAAATTATAAAACTAAAATATAATCAAAACAACATGGTATACTGGCTTCTACATAGAGCATCTAACAATTCAGTATCTTGTAAATTCTTTTAATTTGTTTTTAGAGGTCAATACTGATCAACTACAGTGTTTTTTGGCGGGGTGGTTGCGATTTCTGTCATATCCATTACAAAATGGACCAAAAAATGAAAATGGCAGCTGCGCATTTCTAAATTGAAAAAGAATAAAAATCACTACAGTAAATTGAAAGTAATGAAATATGAGAAGTGGCCACTTTTTACCTAAAATATCAATTTTTCCCCCCACAAATGAAACATTTTTATGACCAAACCTCAAATTGGAAAAATGACAGTGCTAAATCTAGACGAGCCTGACAGCTTTTGAACGTATGTGATGACAATGTTTCAAGTTGATTTACAAGAACAGAAATTGCAAACTCACTTTACATATCACTTCTCACTATGGGCCTCAAGATATGAATGAAACATTTAGAAGATCAAATGTTCATAGGGAGAGAGAGAGAGAGAGAGAGAGAGAGAGAGAGAGAAAACAAAAAAGAAAACAAAAAGGGAGTGTTATTTAAATGCAGAACCATGAAAAGAAATCCATGGGGAGAAAAGACAGATTTTGTTTTTCTTTTCAGCCTTCACTATAGGGTCCATCATTTATTATTCCTATACAATATACACCTATTAAAGGTCTGTGCATTAACATGGGTATGTACAGTCAAACCTGTCTACTAAGGCCACCCAGGGGAAAGAGAAAAAGTGGCCACTATAGACAGGTGGCCTTTCTAGACAGGTTCTACTGCTAACACATTGCTTTCTTGAAAGAGACAAAGACATGGCCACTATACACAGGTGGCTTTTATAGAGAGGTGGCCACTATGACAGAAACTCTAAACCAACTCTACACCAGCACTAATATAAAAAAGCATTCAGTTTCTGTCAATAATAATGCTAAAGCCAGGGTAATAATCGTGGCAGCTAGCGCCAGGAGCTTCACAACGTGTGTGCGCTATATAAGAAGCCACCATTATGATTATTATTATCATAATAGTACCGTATAGTAGTAAAAAAAAATAATCAGCCGATGTCATTTGTCAAACCAGAAGGCTGTTTACCCTACGTGTATGTATGCATATGTGCTAGTGCATCAGTCAAACAACCTTCTGGCGCTAAGCTAAACAGACAATATTGGCACAAAGAAGTAATGAATTTCTATCAAATATATATATACACCATCAAAGATTATTTCAAGAAGGAACCTATACTTGGAAAAAAAATTCTTGAAAGGTTTAAATATATGGCATTTGATGAGAGTGATAAGGGCATTATTCCATTTAACAGAGGATTAATGCCCTTCTGGCTTTAACCAATCAAAGCAGACATACCATTCTGGCACCCAACACTGCCAGCAGAAGAAATCCTTCTCAAAATGCACGCTCAGCTTGAACTTGAGGAAAATCCTTCGTAAAATTTCCATGGTTCCGTGTGCTAGCCTCGAGGTACAACAAAAATTCAAAAATCCAAACTTGATCTGAAAATGCTGCAAAACTTTCAGGCAAACATGCTCAAACTTTTCGAGCACTCACAGCATCAGTTTGATATATCAAAAACGAGCATACTCTCCACAGTCACTTGTTTTTATGCCACAAAATGATGGGTAGAAATCTTGATCAGAAGTACGTCATTCTTTCTTCAATATTCTAGATATCAAAATGAATCCAAGATCTCATCTATAAAGCAATGTTCCTTGCTGAAACGAACAGCTAAATCTGATCGCAGAGTTAGTGGATATCAGAGCTGCATGCTCAGTACGGGTCTAAAGTTGTCAATTTGGAGCAAAGGAAGGTTACAAATGATGACGGCTTTTTAGAAAAGGTGAAAAATGTGATGCATCTTCAAAACCTTTCCACTTTTAGCTCATATCATGACAAGTAATCTTGATCAAGCCAAGTTAGTCAGATGTGATGTTTTCCAAAAGTCTCTCTAGATCTTATGCTCTCTCTCCCTTTCCCTCTCCATCCAACATTCTCTTCTTTCTTCCCCTATCTATGCCCTCTATCTCTCTCTCTCTCTCTCAATCACCTTCTATCTATCTACATAATCTCTTCCTCTCTTTCCCTCCTCCATCTCCCCCTCTCTTTTCCCTCCCTCCCCTCTCCTGTATCCCCTTTCCCTCTCCCTTCTCTTTCTCACTCTTTCAATCTCTCTCTACATGTAGTTCCTTTTCTCTCTCTCCCTCCCCTATCTCTCTCCTTCTCCTTCTCTCTCTCTCTCTGGTTTAACACACACCTCTTCCTCTCTCACTCACTTTCACTCTCTCCCCTTCATTTCTCTCCCTCCACTCTGGTTCCAAGTTTGTGTCATAACTGCAATATGACAAGGCCGCTTGGCTCAAATCCAGAATCAGCAGATATTAACATGTCCAGAGAAAACCAGAGAAATAGAGAAAAATTGTATTTTGGGAGACAGCTAAGGGCATATGGTGACGATCCTCAAAAGATAACATCATAGTCCTGCATGTTTGCCCAAACAAAGACATTTGAAGGATGTGCAACATCCTCCACTTCATTCACTGGACATTATTTTCATAATACCTATTGTTCTAAAAAGAAGTATGACTTTAATTAGGCCCCATATTATTATTTATTAATCACAAATTTTGCGTGGATGATAAAATTTCTCACAACCAGGGAACAATGTGGTATACATTATGTATCAGTAAATCAGAGCATGAGAATAAACTTGGAGATAGCTTCCATATGCCATTATGCATGCATGCATGTATGGCTCTACGAGTCTGCTTACAAGTCGCTTTTACGGTGTAATTCGGTTTTGGAAATTGCAATATCTCTTTACAAAAGTAGGAATATCGTGGCATAGTGGTTTGTCCACTTGTCTTTTAATTAAAAGGTCAATGATTCAAATCTCTGCGTATGCCCCAAGACAAGGCATTTATCTACAGTTGCCTCTCTCCACCCAAGGACCTAGTACCTGACAATATTTATTCCTTGAAATAATGAGTAGCTAAAGCTAGGGTAAAGAAAAATATCAAAACCCTTTGAAAGTGCATTAGGACATCAATATTATGCAAATATGTGGTATATACATGTACAAGAACAGTTTATTTTTTATTATTATCATTATTATAATCAATATCTGAAGGAGCTGAAAAACAAATATATAAAACTAACATCGAATCCCTAACATACAATGCCCAAAATCTTTTTGGTGCTTGGTCCCATTCATATCACTCAGCAGACGATTCAAGCCTAAATGTTCACAATGATCTCCTTTTTTAATTACTTCCAAGCCGTACCGGTATCTCACTACTTCCACCAGCAAACAGTCATTAATTCATCGCTGTCTGGGCCGGACTACCTGAGGCCTTCCTGAAAATTTAGCATTTCTCATCATTTTCCTCTTCCGAACATTAAATGAGAACCAAATGTTTCCCAAATTTCTCCTGAGTCATGTGATAATGTCACATGATTTTCCTGATGGCAGCTGTCAATCAATCCAGGGGGGGGGGGGGGGGGGAGTGTCACAAAGATCCTAAGTTGAACTTAACAATTATGGAAAGCCCTTAGCATCTTTAAAATTATTTTGAAAAAGTTATTCTAAAAGACATAAAATGTTGATTCAAATTATTAATATTTGTTATAATCAAGAAGATTTCATGTTCTTGATGTGGAATTTAAGAAAAGTCTAAAATACTTGAATTTTTGCTTTTGAATACCGGTATATTTTATTTTAAGGCTACAAACGGCTCTCCATAATGTTTAAGTTCAACTTAGAGTTAACTTCGACTTAGGATCTTTGTGAAACCCCCCTGAACTCTTCAGGAGAAACGGAGGTCTTTTTTCGATTAGCACTGAAATCAAGTCTCTGTAATCCCATTACTTTATTGTAATGCCTAGAAGGATTAAATGTTCTAATCATATGAAAAATCATTATATTTTCTGCATTTTGGGCTATTTTGCCAACTAACAGTAATCATCCTGATTAGAAGTATGAATTGCAATTTTATGTCACAACGGCTGGTGTGTATAGTTTAGCACAGAGCAGGAAAATGCACAATAATTAATTTCATATCCTAGTTTATTTAGCAAAATTACCAGAGCTTCATATATCATGTAGGCCTATATCTTCAACACGCATATAAAGTTGACGACTGAATTATTCAAGTTTTGTCCTTTTTTAAGTACCGGTATGTGAACAAATAAATTTGTCCCAATTTATGTTTCTTGAGAATGCAACATATTAAAGCTTATCTGTACTAGTTTATAGGCGGGATTAGACCACCCTGCAAGGTCACTGGACAGGCGATTTTCTCATCAACTCAGCTCTCAATTAACATTTTAAAAAAGAGGATATCATGGGGGACCAATGGTCACTGATTAGGCATTGTTTTATAGAGGGAGCAGGTAGCTACAAGTAGGACAGTGTGGCTTTAAAGCTTACATCTAAAAGTATATAACAACTGCCCTAATTCAACCAGTCCATCTTTCATTCTTGAAAACATCAAAAGGGTTATGAATTCAATGGCTTTATTGAGAGGGGGGGGGGGGATTAAGATTGGAAAAGTGCAAAACCGCAGCCATAATCAGAATGCGGAAATTACATGAAAATGGTGTTTATTTTTAATATCCCTGTGTTTTCCTTTGAACAGATGTATCAGATTATTCTTCACTGTGATTTCTGTACAGATTTTGTGATTTTGAACTCCAATCTAGTTTACTAGACCAAGCATCGTTTAGGTGTTGATGGTATGAGAAGGGATCAAGTTCACTGTTACATCTGATTGCCACGTTGAAGATAATTGAATGAACTATTAATTGGGTCTTATCTCCTTTCTCTTGTCAAAAGTCATAAAAAATGAAGACTAGAACTCTAAAAGATGAAAAGAATGACAGGAAGAGAGAGCAATTTAGCCCTGGTAAAATGAAAGATTGAATCCAGAGAGACTTCTTGAAAGAAAATGCAAGAAGTTTTACTTTGAAGAGAAAAAGAGCCTACGGTAAGTAAACAAACCGGTAATCTATATGAGAGTTTGTTAGAGAAACTTTTAAGAAAATACTGAAGATAATAATAATTCTTGAAACCCAAACTCACTGCAATATTTAATAGAACTGTCATTATTTCTGTCTCTACATCTATTTTCATTTAGTCATTCATTTAATTTCATCAAATTAGTATATTACTAAACTATGTAAATATCAGTAATTTACAAATACCGTTACAAAATATGGCGATCAAGCTTTCTCAGTAAATGCCCCTATCTTTTGGAATAAATTGCCAGCGCATTTTCATAATATTTATTCTCTTGACCAATTTAAGTCCTTGCTGAAAACGCACCTTTTTAATTCATGAATGATATTCTGCAGTTGTGAGTCGGTCAAAGGAGGTGCACACCGTCTTATTTCTTGTTTTTGTTCGATCTTATGTTTGATCCTGTTTGACCTTATGTATGTTTGATCTCATTCTTATTTCTATTATTATATATGCATGATTTATTGAATAAAGAACATATTTATAATTTGCGTGTTTATTATAAGTTTTGATAATTACTTTTTAGTCAGACAATGGTGCACTTAGAGACACCCGTATTTAATAAGCGCCTAATAAATGTGTATTATTATTATTATTAATTAATCATCAAAACAAATGACCAAGAAGAAAAAAAAAGAAGAAGAAAAAAAAAGAAGAAGAAAGAAGAAGGTCTCGACCAAGTACACAGACAAATGTCTGGACCAACTTTGACCCATTTGCTGCATGTCTCATGACAAAGTCGTCTCAATATCTTAATGAAGGAAGCATAAATTAGTAATTATCTTTGTGTGTCATGACACGACCAATAATATGCTTGGCACCTAGTTCAATGGTGGACTAAGAACATGGTAATCTGTAGCTTCCTGTCTCTGAAGGCCTGTCCTCATCAGCTCGAGTTTGCCAAATAACCCGCTTTTTTAACTACCCCGATATGGTTAATTTGTGTCCTCATCAGCTCGCAGTTGCAAATAGCAGGATATTTGGTTGAGAAAATATCCCAAGAAATATTGGTCTTGTTTCCAAAATATCCCGCTATTTGGGAAATAGCGGGCTAATTTCTGCCGGTTTCGATCTAGATTGTGATGAGCGTATCGGTCTGGTGAAGACGCAATTTCGAGCTTTGGGATAATACCCAGAGTCTGAAAGTAGTGGTTTATTTGGCAAACTCAAGCTGATGAGGACAGGCCTTGTGTCTGAGATGCATGATATGATATGCATCCAACTCTGCTCTGATGAAGAAGACATTTATGCCCTTCATAAAAAAAAGTTATGGGAAAAAAAAAAATCAATTTCTATACAGTATCCCACAATAATTCTGAGTCTGTTGACCACAAACAATATTTATCAAATGTGTATTTCATGTACACATGAGTGTACTAACCAAGAGAAAACCATCCAGAAGAACATTGGATAGACCAGATAATCAATAGAATATATTGTGTTGCCACTCATTATGTTGCCTGATGAACAATTCAAGATCTTAAGAAGCTTTTCTAAGAAAGAGGGTTAATTACAAGGCTAACAATTTTCTTTAAATGTATATGATAGAAAAATTTGTGGCAAAGATAAGATTAGAAATTAGAATCAAACAGAGACAATATCATCTGCTGTACTTTAACACAGAGTTAATAAATGGCCTTCTGGCTATGAACAGACAATATCAAGATATCAAGTTATCAAAGGACATGGTAGTTTGTGGAAAAGAGATAAGAACTGAATGCAGGCAAAGAGCAATGGGGAAATAGGGAAAAGAGAAAACATAACAAAAGAATAAAATAAAGAGAAATATGGCAAGAAAATAATGGGGAAAATAAATGAAAAGACGATTAAAGGTTTCAAGAAATAACATAAGTAACAAAATATCAAGATTAAAGCCTATGTATACATATCAGAATATCTGTTTTGAACCAGAAGGGCATTAACTCTGTGTAAAAGTACATGAGGTAACGCCCTCTGGCTCCAAGCAGCAAATACTGTATTGCTGGATCAAGTAAATTTGGACAGAACAATTTTTTTATTTTTTTTTTGGGGGGGGGGGGGGATGCTGCAAAGTTTGTTTCCAGGAATAACATCATGATGCAACACCACACCAATAATAAGGACCTTTCACGCTCCCTCTTTTAGATGACTCAAAAAGCCACAAAATGCGTTGTGAAATTGGCAGAAGAGATAATCTATAATGACAAGACAATGCAATGTTCTGACACAAAAAATGTCAATAAAATGTGAACCCTTCACCCCTAATATACATTGCTGTTTTGGGTTTCATTTAGAAACTGTGTAGGATTTATATAAATTGATTTTCATATTAGCAAAGAAAAAAAGCATATACCATAATCACGACACGGGAGGAAAGGTGTAAAATTATAGTTGTTTTGTAGAGTAAGAGAGTAAAATGCTCCTGGATGTATAGAAAGCCCCATGAATGTGTCACCAACACATTCCCCCTTATTTTCATTCACCTTTATCTTTCAGAAAATGAGGGCTTAATCCTTTTATAGCTATAAATCCCAACTGCTGCCAAATGTTTTCGCACATCACGTTTTTCTTTTTCTTTCCCCCCAGATTTCTCTTGATCTCTATTTTTTCTACCTCCCATTCTTTGTTTTCCTTTGTCATTTTTATCTCTCTCCGGCCTCTTTTCTATTCTATCATAGTCCATGTCCAAGTACTATGAATTGACAATTTCTTGCAGATGATAAACACCCCAAAGAAAATATAAGTCTAAAAAATATCACAAAACACCCCTAGAATGCTTGTTAATTGTGAGAGCTACAGATAAATGTATAAACAAAAGATAAATATAAACAACGCAAAGCAGTGTCTGTCAAAGAAGCAAAGGCAGTTTTCACAGCTATGATATGTATACTTAATCTCCTGGAAGCTAGAAAGCAGTTTAACTCTATGTAGAATGATATAAGAACATTGAAACTATACCTGTGAACTTTTTAATGCTTTTAATGTTAGGGTGGAAGATTGTCACAGAAAAATATGAGTTGTAGAGAAGGTTAAGGGAAAGGTGAACAAATGTGAAATCTTACATTCTTCTTATGTTAGTGTGGAAGAGTACCAAAGGAAAGAATATCTTGTGGGAAGGATGGCTCTTCAAATACCCTCATATTCGAAATATGACAAGTAACAGTTATTTAGCATTGTGGACCAGAACTTCCATGCCACATATTTGTGTACCGGTAGTCCCAAATAAACATTTCTGTGAATTAACAGTCCATATGATTTCTTAGCACAACTGTGCCAAATTTGTATCATTTGAATCATTCCAAAACCTCACAGTCTACACCAATACTTATCTACTCCATGATCAACATTTTCCAATCACTTCTACACAGTTTCTTTCACCAGGGACCTGTTTCACAAGCTTTTTTTTCAATGACAAATGACAAAAATCAGTGAAAAGCCTGTTGATAACCAATCAGAAGCAAGGATTTTAGTAGCTTATAACAAAAACTGTCACTTATCACTGATGACAAGTTTTGTGAAATGCCCCCCCCCCCCCCCCCCCGAACTCAAATCTACATGTATCTCTATAATGCCCTTTCTGCTCTCAGTGAACAAACAACACGACTTCAGATGATATATTTACGTACAATGCATCGGTGCAAGCTGATACGGACATCGGACGTATCTTCTTCATGATGAACGCCCGATTCAAGCTCCTCTTTGCAGGCTCTGCCAACTGCTTCAACGTGGGCGAATCCTGGATGCGAAGCTGAGTCCGGTTGATGACTGCATAGCGCATGTACATTGAGCACTTTGACGAACGTTTCTCGAAGGTTGTCGGTGGAGGTTCTGCATTACGGGAGTTGTGTAGCGCATCGTCTGTTCGTCTTGGAAGCGTGCACACGGCCCAGTCGTCTGCGCTTGATCTCTCAGAGGAGATTTTGTGAGACTTTTTCCTCGACGACATTCTTGGAAGGCTGTGGCTGTCCCACGTGTTGGGATACTCAGGAATAATGGCCTCCATTTGATCCAAGACCATTTTTGTTTTTGAACTGCAAACTTGGCTTTCAAGTAAAACAACTTTGTGGTGTAAAAGAGCAATTCAATTTAATCCACGAGATAACATCCAAAACAACAACACTTCAAGAATAAGATAGCGATATCAACCATTCTATATTCCTGCAAACGAATAAGAAGTCAATCAATTCATTAGGAACGTTCCGACTTTTGACAAGTCGACTCAAGCCGAGCTTACTTGGATAATGATCAAAATGTTGACATGTATCTCCTTTATGCCCTAGAATCACAAACTTTCATCAAATCTTGTTCACCTCGCGGCAGGTGGTAAAACAAACATGGATGCCAAGACGTGCCGAGGCTATCATTCTCTCACAATAGATAATAATTTACTTTCCCTGTGTTCACTTTCAGCCCGCCGCTGTCCTACAAAGTCACACCAAAGATTGTAACCATCAGATCATTAACGAGACTGAATAGCAGACGTCCAAGACGTCCCAAGAGTTTCTAATGCACTGCTGAATAAGCTGTTTTCCTAGAAAATCACCCAGAGTTAGTTACCGTTAGATCATTGACTGGACCGAAGAGCAGACGTCCAGGCTGTCCCTCGAGGAATGACTTGTTCGTCGCCGTGTCACGATTAATTAGTCCAACTTTGAGGTCCGACCAACGATCCAATCCAACTTGTATCGTAAATTAAGTCTTTTACCTGAAGCAATTACACTGAATGGCTGTAAATCAGAGTGGCTATCATAGCTTTCTGAGTACTGTTGTAGACTGTCAGCTAGAGACCGCATGCTCGATAGAGTTTCTTGTAATTAGTAATTATCACACCCCGCTTCAAGGTACGGTGAGCGTTTGGAAGCTAAGCGGATAATTAAACCTGTCTTGCGTAACGATCCCCTTACCTGGCGTGAGTCATATCCTTGCTGACAATAAAGCCTTTCAACTTGGCCCCTCTCATTTTTGTTTCTCCCCTTTATTTTTTCTTGCTCTCTTTTATACTCTTCTCTCTCTTTTCCCCCTCTCTCCCTCTCTTTTCTTTTTGTACAATCTCTGTCTGTGTTTAGAATTAAAGCCCAAGTCCACTCCAAAAATAACTTACTTTCAATAGAACCAGAAAAATCAAACAAACCAATTCAAAAAAGTTTGAGCAAAATCGGGTAACTAATAAGAAAGTTATGAATTTTTAATGACATGAAAAACTTTGAAAATCACTACACAAATTGTAACTTTCTTATTAATAGTTGTCTGATTTTGCTCAAACTTTTTTTGATTGGTTTGTCTGATTTTTCTGCTTCTATTGAAAGTAAGTTATTTTTGGAGTGGACTTGCCCTTTAAAACTATATCTACTTGAACATAAAACATTATGCAACCTAACAACTCCTTGGCATACATGTAGACAAGTCTCCCATAAACTGTCTCTCACGCAATCTCTTTCCATCCCCTCCCTTCCTGAGCAAATGAAGAAAGATATGATTCCTCTGGATAAATGTTATTAATTAATTGTTCTTAGATTACACAATATTAAGGTGTGAAAACAGTTAACTTATTTATGTATTATTGGAAAGCGTAGAATATCTAGTTTCCTACAAATGAAATAAAATACAAACAAATAAGCAATACAAACTTACAAGCACTATAAAAAAAGAACTCCAGTGATTTTTGGGCGGTTTGTAGCATACAAATCACAGATGTAAAGTCACAGTATCTGTATTGGAAAAATAGCTGTCACATTTGCTCACTTTTACCAAGTGCGCAGTTTCTCAAGATCATGGAAATGAAAAAAAAAACATGACATTTTACCTGAAGGTGTAGCACGATATAAATGCCCTAATGAGCTCCATACAGAATGAATTGTATACTGAGTAGTCCAAATGTTCCATATATCCAGAGAAATCTACAATATTTCTCTATTAAGAAATTAGCATACAGGTACTGAAAGATTTGATGTAGCGAGCAATTGTTAATCAACCAGGAGTACTTCACAAAACTACATTCTGTGAGAAATGATATTCCATTCTATCCTTCTTAATTTGTTTGGGAGTATGTCAGGATAACTTTGTGCAGGATGGTTAAGAGGTGCCCCTATTTTCCTTATTACTCTCCGAACCCTCCCAATTTGACTACACCCATCTTTTAAGTACCCCAAATGACTCCTGGCTGTGAGGAGCTAATGTGTCAGGCATGGTAACATTAGGAAATCGGATAGCAAGGCTTTGTGGCAGGTTATTTGTTACAATTAGCGATTCTTTCATCGTGAAGTTTCATTTTCGATGGGCGTGTTTGGGGGAGTAAAATTGAAAGCATCCTAACCCCCTGCTGTGCGTTCAACTTTGAGATGCACTGTCATGTAATGTCGGTTAATTATTCACTATGACTAGATTGGCATTGAGAGTTATTGAATTGGATCAGGGATTTGATTGGGGATGAACTAATTTGACCAAGGGCAAAGGGATGTTCTTGAGAAGTGATCATTTGATTTGTTAGATGACTCTCTCTCCCTCTTTCTCTCTGTCTCTTTCTCTCTGTCTCTCTCTCTGTCTGTCTGTCTCTCTCTCTCTCTCACTTTGCCCAGCTCTCTATCAAATTAGACATCAGGTAAGATATAAACATCATCATTATCTTCATCATCATCATCTTCATCACCACCATCATCATCACCACCACTGCCATCACTACCAACACTCTCATCATCAAATCATCTTAAAATCATGACTTCATCAAGAAAGTCTTTATCAATAAGTTAAAGAGAAAATAAGTAAGGTAAAAGTATGCTACAAAGCTCATCTAAAATAGCTTCAAAGGGTAGAAAGGGGGATAATTGATTATCAACCATGGTATTACTAATAACATAAAGAAGATAGCAAGCTGATCCAAGATCAATATGATTTTACAGAAAACAATTATAAATACAAGAAACAATTCATGGAAGTTGGGATTCATACATCAGGAGGGCTATTTTAAGATAAGATAAGTGGCTGGGAGCCTTTGGAAACAAAGAAGGGTGATGGGGCTACGAATACAAAGTCCTCATAAGGCCATTAAACAAAAAATGTTTAGTAATGTCCTGCCTTTTTGAAAAATAGGAAGGAGGCCCTTTTTTTCTTCTTCCAAACTGGCCGCTTGGTTCATTTTCCCTGACAATCAGGCTATTTTTCAAGATAGCTGCCAGCCTTTTTTCTTTAAAAAAAAAAATCAGAAATAGAACATTTTAGCAGTATGTTTTTCATGTTTTTATCCATTAAAAAAAAAGAGGGCGGGGACTCTAAACATGATTTCTTTTTAATGGCCCAAGTCATTGTCTCTTTAAGCATTAATTCTTCTCAAATGATATACTGGTAAAGATATTTTCTGGGCAAATTAGAGCAGTCTAAACATGTATGATCATGATCATTACAAGAACTGAGAGGTGATAATGGGTACATTTATGCTCAATTTTGAAGGTAGAATGAGTGATTTGAAATGCTCATCGTAAACGCTCATCGTAATCGCAGTTCCACGGTGTACTGTTTATGCTCACTTCTCTGGCTCCTCCAGGCATGATTCTGGCTCAGAGCCAGAATCATACCTGACGGAGCCAGAGACGTGCAGTGCAAACCTGCACTGCGCATGCTACGTTGACCCCATTTAAACACGTTTACAAATGATTGTGCGTTTAATGCTTCCCCAGAATCGCCGATCCAAAACGCACCTTTTTGTGAGTTTATGTTGGCGATTATGATCGCCGTTTTTCGGTGATTCTACAAAAATGAGAAAGGACGCAACCATGTTTTTAACTAAACGGGTAACAGATGCCTGATTCTGGCCAGAAAAAGTTGAGCATAAACATACCCTAAGAATACATAATCTCTCTCTGGTTTTGCCAGTAGGAGAGGGAAGGAAATACTGATTACATCTATATGTGGTAGAGAGAGAGAGAGAGAGGGAGAAAGAGAGAGATAGAGAGAGAGAGATAGAGAGGGGAGGTGGAGAGATAGGAGGGAGAGAGAGAGAGGAGGGGGAGAGATAGAGGAGGGGAGGGAGAGAGATAGAGAGAGAGAGAGAGAGAGAGAGAGAGAGAGAGAGAGAGAGAGAGAGAGAGAGAGAGATGAAAATGGGGGGAGGGGGAGTAGGGGAGGGGCCGAGATAACACACAAATAAATGTAGCAAGAGTGAAAGATAGGGAGACAGAGCAAAGGACATTGGAGAGGAAAAGCAAAAGAATGAAACCAGAGATAGTAAAGCTGAGAAAGAGGGGAGGGGGGGGGGGAGACAGATAGAGGCCAAAATCAAATACAGAGAGAGAGAGAGAGAGAGAGAGAGAAAGAGAGCATGAGAGAGACAAAGGGAAAAAGAGAGAAAGCGTTAGCATGCAGTAGGGGGAGGGGGAATAAGAGAAGAGAAGAGGGATCACAGGTGCGCTTGAAATACAGTTAGATGTAGAGGGAGCCAAACACCTTATATCTCAAATCCAACCAAACATTTCAACACATAATTTTGAAATCCTTCCATGAATAAGCTTTCTACCGGTCAGCTATGAATTGACCCGTCGTTAAAATGGGTCAAATGAACTATGGAGGATTCACAAAACTTTCTCTCAGAACAAATCGGTGACAATTAAAAAATGTCTGGCAACAAGCATTCCTCTACAGGCCACTTTCTACAAACCTGAGGACACATACCAATTATTTCAAAAAACTATTAATTACCAATAATCACTTGTTAAGTAAACCATGTAAGTTCTAAAAATGTATAATTCTAAATGTATTTACAATACCTAGAGTATTTGACGAATCACTTTTACCAATGAAATGAAGACAACTACGGTACATTAAAGTTAACTTGTTTCAGCCATAAAGATTATTCCTACATTCGAACTTCTTCAGATTCTATTGCAAACAAAATCATATTGGAAAGGAGAAGTCAAAACCATGTTAAATGGGGGAGGGGGGGGGGGGGGGCATGAGCCTGTTGTACCACTATATTTTTTACAGTATAATAATATGATATTTTATCCTTGATAATTTTAAAAGTAACAAGGACAATAGTACATATTGTGAACCTGCAGACACCTTTGGAAATAAAACATATATACACGTAGCAGTGAAAAAAAAACAGAGTGAACAGGCATTCCAGGATAAATGACGCCCCTACCTCCTTCGTCTACAGCTGCGATAAGCCACTCCCAATGTGCTGCCCCGATGAAGCCCTCCTGGGTACGGAGAAAACGTCTGCACTGGCGTAAAACACCGGTGCAAGTATATGCGCCTCACAAGGGGCGGGTGGGTTGACATTTTCGAGTTCGAGTTTGACTTAATAAACAGCACCATTGGTCAATCAATTCCAAGTAAGCAAAGCAAGAAGTGAACTTAAATCATCATCCATATAAGAAGAAAAGCTGATGATGCTATTGGCGGAGTAAAGAACAAAAGTATTTTCTCTACAGAGTCAAAGTCGATTGGGTATTCCACAGTACTGATTTTATGTGCTCCTGGTTAGGAGCAGGTCCAAATGAGATATTTTCAGATGCAGCGATGAGCGGAGTGAAAAATATGGTTACTCATCGATATTAGCTGTGACAGGAAAGAAGCGACCGGCGCTGAATGCAACAAGAGGATAAAATGCTCTTGATCAGACCGAGGTTGGCAACGCGGAATCAGCTGGCTCATGTAGTTAAGGCACAAGGATGAACCAAGATGTCGGCGGTGATATATCCTGTCGCTGCAAGCTTCCAGCAAACGTATTCCAGTTTCCGGGGATGGTAACATTTGAATGCTTTCTAGTGAAGTGAAAGTTCTTGTTTGTCTGATTAATGACCTCCTTTCCTTTATTCTCCGCTGGTCCACGTTGTCAACTCCAACAACTCCGGCAATGGGTATGTCTCGTATTAATAAGACCTTGTTAGAAGTGCCGACATGTAAGGAGAGGATTTCACAATGGCGTTGAGTGGTTGTGTTTTGTATCAAAGGAAATGAATGATAGTCTGATCGTAGCTAATGAAAAAGATGACTCAATTATGGCATTGAAACCTCTCCCGTTCTTTAAGATCCCAAAGTTCCTTACGACTGCTGGAAAAGTTACATGAAGGTTGTTTTCCTCTTCACCTTGACATACCCTTCAAGGTGCATAACAAATGAAGAGGGGAGGGAAGGGTGCGTACATGCATACCCTCTATTGTTCAACAATTGTTCCACGCAAATTTACAATGAGCCCACTCAGATAGAACAAAAGACACGACACAGCTGTCACTTTCTTCACAAAGAAAAAGAGTTTGATACATCATACAAAAATCTTAAAATGACCAACGGAAATAGTTTGACTTTCAACAACTGTCCAACTAGAATTTAACTTCCTAGCCTGCTCAAACGAGAGCTTACAGCTGCGCCATACTTCATAATGGAAAGGACTTGAATAAATCAGACAAAACTCTTATCAAAGACCAAACGGTGACTATAACACCATTGAGGCGGCGATTGCAGTTTTGGTTAATCTTGTAAATCCGTAACGTCCCCAAACTATACTCTAAGGTTAGATCCAATCCCTCCCCTGAACTGACTTACACTAGGTATGTTCACATGGCACCAACATAATTTTAAACTTTACGTTTGCAAAACATTGAAATTATAAATAAATATCCACTTAAAGGTAAAGACCAGTATTGGAAAGGCCCCAATTTCAAAAAATGAAATGGAAGCTCTCATTACCAATCATGTGAAAGAATATGTTTGAACTAAGACATGATGAGAAAAAATTTGCCGGGAAACCGCCTACTAATTGATATATTATGTAAATTAGTGTATCTCTCGCCTGTTGAGATCGAGGTACAAATGCACGTGTCGCGCACGTGTGTGTAGTCCCATATACATCTTTCTGTGTACAGTGATTCTAACTTTATGAAGACTTGGCCAAATTTCTTATCATTTTGATGATTCCAGAACCTTGCAGTACATCTATGCTGGATGATCAACCTTTTCTGATCGATTTCACAATGTTTCTTTCACAATGCAATCGCATGACCATAACTGGTCTTTAGCTTTAAGCAAGCCTAACCTCAAAGGTTATTACAGTATGTCTGCACAGCACGCAACTATCAGTGAGGACCCCCTCCCCCCAAGGCTTGTAGCATAAGATCATTTGTAAATTATAACTTTGAGTGAACTTAAAGCTTCAAAAACACAAGGGCGTCCGCAAGATTTGTAACTACAACTTACAAGACAATACCGAGGTTTAAAACCACAACCTACATGTACTCTGTTTACAGGCTGCCGTGTGAACCTAATTATTAAATATAGACGTACAGGGCAGCTAGGCATTTGATCATGGATCGTCATGTTGGTGTGATTGTTAAGTCAGCTAAGACTTTATCTTATCGTGATAAAAATAGAGCTTGCTCCATTTTTAGACCATGTAGAGTTCTGCCGAACAGCATTGAGGACGCTTCAGAAACGTACATGTATTCTTGAATGCGATGCGAGTGTTTCAGTGCTTTCACATGACCACAAACAATGCAAGTATTGCCAGGGATAGTGGGGCTTGAACATACAATGAGTCCTAAAAGGAATAACTGACAGATATTGTCAAGGGCAACCGGGCTCATGCAAAGTGCCCCTGCACAAGATATAAATGTACTTCATGTTACTCAGTGCCTGAAAAATCACATACCAAAGTAATGTAGCTGTTGGAACATACCGGTAATATACCAGTGACTTTGATTTTTGAGTCACAATTTATCTAATAAGTTAAATATTAGAACATTTTATATCAGTTAATTATGATTTTGTTTTTATACTATTCATTTATCATAATTTACGATTTTAAAGAAGAAGAAGAAGAAAAAACAGAAGGAGTAGATGAAAGAGAAGAACGAGAAGAAGAAAAGGCAGAAGATAAAAGCAGAAGAAACAAAAGAAGAAGAAGAAGAAGAAGAAGAAGAAGAAGAAGAGAAGGAGGAGGTGGAGAAAGAGGATCAGTACAAACATAGCCCTTGAGGGCATGTTTCCAAGCTATTTTACATAAATTATATCTTCGACTTTTCTACCATTCATAATGAAACAAATTAACACTGTTACACACACTGAAAAATTCAACCCAAACAAAAGGAAAAATACATCATTGCATCCACTATAACATGGACCCAATTAACACATGAAACATCTGTACTCTATCAAATGCAACGGGTGAGCCAAACCACTTTGAAAAGTTCCATTTTTAGGATCAGCATTGGCACGTTTCCAAATCGCGGCTACCTTTCTTCCCTCTCCCTCAAATGAACATGAAACATCAGTTAAGAGCCATAAAGACGTTATCTAATATACTTCAGCATAGTGCTAACACCCTTTTGGCTTTGAGCAGCTGATAAGAGATACTGTTGAAGGTAATGACAAAGGAAGTTCACATCATTGACGTCAATCTTTGAGTCGATTAAAGAAAGAGATATTGATTTCATTGTCAGACTGTCCTAAATATTCCACCATGAATTGCAAATTTCTATGATTCAATCCAAAGATGACATGGGAATTATCTGATTTCAAATTTGACAAGCCTTGTCTAATAATCTTCAACATCTATTTCTAATAAATGATTTGATTCTTTTCATATATTTGGTTCTATATGTATGCTTTCTTCCTTACTCTACCCAACTCAAAAACACTGTCGATGAAAACTTGATTTTGAGACAAAACAGAATATATGTGTCTACTGAAATATTTTGATAATTAGAAAATGAAATTGAATTCAATTTCCTTTTTGATGGATATACATGTATATCTCTTAATAGTTGAGCTCAATATGAGTATATCTACCTCTTTGCTCATTGCATAATGATATGTACTAGTGCTGTAGTCAAACGTTTAACCATCCGGTATCCGACCGCCCATGGCGGATACCGTTTCCAATTGGACGGTTTCGTTTTCCCGATTTTTTTTTTTTTTTTTTTTTTTAATAATTTTTTTTATAATTTTTTTTTTTTTTTTTTTTTTTTTTTTAAAGTTTCGATTTATGCCCCTCCACCTGGCACTATGTCTGGCAATGTCTCCCAGCTCAGTAATCTGTGTGTTGACTCACCACTCCAAAACTAGAACAACACTCCAATTTGTCTGTCATCTTGGTTTGAAAGTAATCTTTGTAATAGATCTCAATATGTAGTTTATAATAATAATTCATCCAACTTTTACACATGGCGTACCACAAGGTTCTATCCTAGGTCCTCTACTGTTTTTAATTTACATTAATGATCTTACACATTCTTCTAAAAAGGACATGGTTACTATTATTTGTGACAAGTTCACAAGCACCAATCGGCGCCTTCAAATGCACCTCGCAGTTAAATGAAAGTCCTTCCCGCTCGGCAAAAAAAAAAAAAAAAAAAAAAAAACGATTTTTTTTTTTTTTTTTTTTTATTTTTTTTTTTTTTTATTTATTTATTTATTTTTTTAAATTTTAAATCCTTTAACCGAAAACCGTCCGGTTTTGACTGGCGGTTAAACGGAATTGGAGATATCCGTGATGTTACAGCACTAATATGTACATGAATATGGAATTTTTTCATCAGAAAATAGAGATATATATGGACCTTTAAAGGGATCGTTTAACAATGTTAAATCTGAGATACACAGTCATACATGTTACCAGTGTCTGTGATATGGTGTAACATTGAAGCCCTTAAAAAAAATTGCGCTTCAAAATGATCAAGAAGTGCCTCAAAAAAGTAAAAAATCTTTGAGTGACCGGTTTTACCATACTCGTTTTCCCCAATAGACTGTAGTGTTATGAAAACCGTTCAGCGAAAGGTTTTCAAAATTTGTAATTCCAATCATTAATATCTTGATAATCAGACAGGCGATCGGCTTGTAAAAGTCATGGAGTTCCTGACTGACCTAAAGGTTTATAATTATTATTGCAGCATGAGCTAAATCAAGGATTATTTCTAAAGGATCTAAGACAAAGTTACCGGATCCTATGGTGGCTCCTAAGGGACACGCAAACGCAAAATTTGACGTATACCTTTGCAACAAATTTGTGGATTTTCACGTCAAAGACGTGAAAATCCACAAATTTGACGTATACCTATGCAACAAATTTGTGGATTTATACGTCAAAGACGTGAAAATCCACAAATTTGACGTATACCTATGCAACAAATTTGTGGATTTTCACGTCAAAGACGTGAATATCCACAAATTTGACGTATACCTTTGCTTGGTAATTTTTTCGTTTTTCTGTACTTAATGGCACTGAAGGGACACGCAGACATGAAAATCTGCGTCCGATATACACGTCTGCGTCTCCCAAAAGGGACACGCAGACGTGAATATTGGACGCAGATTTTCCAGCAGATTTTCACCAGGAAGATAAGCGTATAATGTGTGGTCTGCCCGCCTAGTTACTGATAAAGGGATTACCAACTGGTATCTCATAGTCTTCTAATTGCAGACCCTATAAGTGTGTCTAAAGTCTCACTGTTATTGTTTTCAGCAAGAAGAGGACATTGATGCCCTTGGCAATGGAATGCTACATGTTGCAATGTTATTCATTCACTATCATTATCATTGTTTGAGGACAATCAGATGACTAATAGAGGAAGTTCTGAAACAATAACAATAAAAATTGGTACTATGCATGTGGACTTAATTTGTTTCATTGATTTAGTTACCAACAGCAAATAAATACGGTAGGCCTACAATGATTTTTTTTTAAAGCATTTGCATGACGAAATCATATAGAGAGAGAGAGATAAACGAAAAAAGGAGGGAAATAGAGGAGTGAGAGAAAGGGGAAAGAAGGTGAAGAGAGAAGGATATGTGAACAGAGAGCAGTAGAGGCTCCTTAACATCATGTCTACAATTTCAATTCAGACAAAATAATTTAAACAAAATCACAAAGAAATACAAACACATTGAAATTGTTGATTTTCTTCTTCTCTCATTACCAAGCAGGCAGGCACTTACTTCTTTTTGTGCATCCTGTTGCGACTTGCCCCCCTCCCCCCCTCCCCCCTCCTATCCCACCCTTTTATTCTCTCTCTATTTCTTTCCATCTCTCTCTCTCTATCTCTCTCCCCTTCTCTCGATCTTTTCCTCCTTTCTCCCTCCCAATCTGTCTCTCCCCTCTCTCTCCTCAGTCTATCCCAATTTGTCTGCCCCTCTCTATTTCTCTCTCCCAATGTGCCTTTCTCTCTCTCCTAGCTCTTTCTCATTTCTCTCTCCCAATCTGTCTCTCCCTTTCTCTCTCCCAATCTGTGTCTCCCCTCTCTCTCTCTCTCTCCTCTTCACCTTTCTCCCAATCTGTTTATACTCTTTCTATCTCTCTCTCTCTTCTTTCAACGTTTCTCTCCCCCAATCTGTCTCTCCCCTCTCTCCTTTTCTCTCTCTCTCTCTCTCGAATTTCGAATACACATAGTACAGAGAGAATGGGAAGGAAGAAAGGACAGGAGAGAGAGCGAGAGAGAGAGAAAATCTGCGTCCAATATTCACGTCTGCGTCTCCTAAAAGGGTCACGCAGACATGAATATTGGACGCAGATTTGTTTTTGTCTGCGTGTCCCTTCAGGGCCATTGAGTACAGAAAAACGAAAAAATTACCAAGCAAAGGTATACGTCAAATTTGTGGATTTTCACGTCTTTGACGTACAAATCCACAAATTTGTTGCATAGGTATACGTCAAATTTGTGGATTTTCACGTCTTCGACGTAAAAATCCACAAATTTGTTGCAAAGGTATACGTCAAATTTGTGGATTTTCACGTCTTTGACGTGAAAATCCACAAATTTGTTGCATAGGTATACGTCAAATTTTGTGTTTGCGTGTCCCTTAGGAGCCACCATAGGATCCCTTTAATTTGTATTGAAAATAAGTTTGCAGGAGAATATATTAATTATATACTTAATACCACCCCATAGTATATTCTCATCTAATACTGTCAACCATGTAATTAACATGGTGACAATGGATTTAAAGATTTCACACCCCTTCGGTCATTTTGATTATAAAGTGCTAACATGAATATACAAGGGGAATTCCCAGACATCTAATACTATGGCAAGGTACATATACTCAACACAAGAGGGAGACCTTCAGAAATTCAACAGCAAGGATAGATTAATTTTCACTTTTTCACTTGTTCACATAAAAAATGAAGAATACAAAAATTGTTCTAAAAGAACTATATTTTAAAGATTTCAGTATTGTGAGAGAACTGTGGAACTAACTAGTTATATTTCCTAAAGTTCTTAAATCCTCAAAAAATTCAAATCAATTTCTGCATAAATCTTTAACATTTTTCAATTCAGCAGCTCTTAATGCCCATCTGCACAAGTTTAGCCAGGAGGGATTAAAACCTCCCTGCAGGGTCACTGACAGGTGGTTATCTCATCAAATCAGCTCTTAATTAACATAAGAAAAAGGGGATCATGGGGGACCAATGGTCACTGCTTAGGCATTGTTTGCTATATAGAGGGCGCAAGTAGCTATAAGTAGTGCAGTGGGGCTTAAAAAAGACTCACTTTCACTTTTAGTTGAAATTGCTGCTTATAAATAAAACTGAATATGATCTGAAAGCCGCATGATATCAGAGTGACACTTAGGATTAGAGACCTTGGATGTGTTAATTACCGCTGGTAAATGCTAATTACAGATAGCAAGCAAAACATTTACTCATCGAGATATTAATAGAAACGTGAAAATATCTGAATTCTGAGTATTTCACATACAAATCTTCTTTTCATTTCAACGCATCTTTCCTTTACTTCCTGTCTGCATCAAGCGCTTTCTTCTGTAATCGCGTTGTAGTGGGGTGATTAGTACAATACGTGATGCCACCCCATGAGGAAATATATTAATTAAGACATTTGCCGGGGGATAATACACCGTTTCCTCTCCACTGAAGTTCAATACACTCCCATTACACCTTTGAGTTCAGGAAAGGTATAAGAGATTCCATGCACAGGGGAATACGCAAAGTGGTTCCGGTTTGACATGATCTCCTTTTTACAAGGTGACCTTTAATTAACATTAATAGTAATACTCTGTTCTTGTACATCAAATGTCTTCAAACATGCTTCCAAAGAGGTTTGGATTATTGCCCTTGCTCGATCAAGCTGCCCTAATGAAGGCGCTAAAGCTTTAAAGGAACTTGGTAACATTGTTCAGATGAGAGAAAATGGTGCTAAGGTAGTGAATTCAATGCTAGATGTACATGTACAATTAAAAATAATCTGAAAGTATACCATTATTACCGGTAATGATTAAAATTGGGAAAAACTGATCTGATCCATTCCTTTATTTTCAAACTATATTATTACAATTTAATTACATTTTCGGTGAATATGAATTGTCACAAAGCAATGTATTGGCTTTATATACCATTCCAGACATTTAAGAAAAATTCATCCTTTATTCCTTAACTTACCTTTGAAATGAGGAGTGATCCAGTCGGCTCGAGCCCAGATGCTCGATGGTATCGTCTGTGTCAGTGACACATGGGTTGCCATATGACGACAGGCTTTCTTTAGAGTGAGAGCGCCCTCTACTGGCCATGGATTGTGATCGGGAAGGCTGCTTGTCGACGGCTGCATAGGAAGGATCACTGTAGCTAGGAGTGGCAGGTCTTGATGATCTGGATTCTGTGAAGTTGGTGAAAAGATTCAGTAAATGATCCTGAAACACATATTTTAAGGTATCAATAAATATTTCCATGAAAAGTTGAAAATGTAGGGGGATGTGTACATTTTTTTTTATCTGGATTCTGTGTAGTTGGTGAAAAAAAATCACATTTTCAAGGCATCGTTTAAAAATTTAAAATCTGAGATGCATGGCCCTACGTGTCATCAGTGTCTGTGATATGGTGTAATATTGAAGCCCTAAAAAAATTGCGCTTCAAATGATCATGAAGTGCTTCAAAAAAGTTTAAATCTTTGAGACTATATTGTTATAAAAACCGTTAGGAAAACTAATTTCGAAATTTTGATTTCCAATCATAAAATCTTGATAATCAGACAGGCGATCGGCTTGTAAAAGTCATGGGATTCCTGACTGACCTAAATGTTTATAATTATGATTGCAGCATGAGTTAAATCCAGGATTTTGTTTCAGAATCTGAAGCAAAGTTACTCAGTCACTTTAAGGTTGGTTACTAGTGTATCTACCAATAAATATTTCCATGAAAACTTGAAATTGTAGGGTGGCGTGTAAATTCTTTTTGAGGAATGCTAAGGAAGTTTTTGATTTCTCTGGTATCCACATCAACTAAGCTCTGAAATTTCGTTTTAACTTTATTTTAAAATCTTACAAATCAACTAAAGATGATGAAAACAACAGATAATGTCTTTTCAAGCCATAAGTATCAGGAATATACATTGTACTACATCTAAAACACATTTAAAAATCCAATCGTCCTTTAGATTTTTTGTTGAATAGTTGGAATAGTTTTTGGGTAGATAGAATGTTTTTAATGAACCACTAACAACTAAAATTAACTTGTCACAGGAATAAACATTTTTTTCTTTTTTCTTAATTTCTTTCCACTTTTTATTCAGATATTTTCTGAACAAAATCTTTATATGTGACTCTCTATTCCCCTACATTCTCCTAAAAACAGCGCCATGTACCCCCCCCCCCCTTCCCGGCTGCTATCGCCTCAAGCTTCTTAGCTTATGATAGTTGGCCTCTGCATTTATCTTGATTATTTTTACTTACCTCCATACTTTCAAGCTTTCAATTATGTTTTTTTTTTTAAATATTTTATTTTGTGTGTATTAAGTTGTCACTCTTGATGTAAATCAATTATATTATATACTATTATTGTATTTGATTTATCAATAAATGCAGAAACATCTGCTAAAAAAAAAAAAAAAAAAACCATCTATGCAACCATGGACCTTAAGTGTGTGTTGATCACAGGCGGATTAGAAAGAAAAAGCTGCCCCTGATTGTGTAGCTTGATGGGCCCACCCAAACTTCATCGATTGTACTACATTACATATCAGCCTAGTTTTAATGAGTGATCAATTTTGTTCACAACATTTTGCTTATGAACAGGAAAATCATCATCAAAAACAAACCTTTACTAGAGCTCCGCCTTCTCGGATCACCTGACCCTTGCTTGGAGTCATGTGACCTGGAGGTAACAATTTCTGATCGCGGCCTGAACGTCACTTCTTCATAATCTGATTCTGTCCTACTCCGCCCACTTTGGTCGACATAACTATCATCGTTTATACGATTATACGGATCCTCCTTCTCGACTCCGTTTGTCCAAACATCGTGCCTCGACATTCGCTCGTCATCTTGCCGAGAGGGAGGCCTAGATTTCCTGGATTTATCGACAGTGGCGTACATGGGCATATCACGGCCATTGGAAGTTCTGTTCTGTTGTCTAGAGTCGTGACCATTGGAGTGTTGCCTGCCCGCTGGAGATTCGCTTCTCCTCGATGACTGCGCTTTCCGCTCTCGCCTGTCGCTGTCGTACGACCCGTCGGTATCGTCATCGAACCTGACCGACCTGGACGGAGATGCAGGTCGCGATGATTTGCGTAATGCCGAAGGTGTGGTGGGGCGCGAGGAGGAGGAGGCGCCGTTCTTTTCGTCAGAGTCATTTCTAATGGGAGTGTCCTGGAATACTATATGCGTGACTTGTTCTGTTTCTAAAGAGTCTGTCGATGAATGGTGCTTAGGCCTCGCACCTTGCTCGGCCCACATGTCACGTGGAGAGCCCTCGTCTGGTGACCTTTTTATAGTAGAACAAAAGAATAAAATATATGTATGACAACATGTCACAAAATTCCTCATTGCATGAAGAAATTTGGAAAAATGAAAAATATCTTCAGCTTTAACACGATTTGGCAGCTACAAAATAAAATGTAAAAATAGTATACATGTTTACTTTTATGTAATGGTTTAATGGATCGCAGCAGAGCAGAGGATTTCTCTAATTCAATTTAAAAAGTAGCTCTACTGTTACTGAATAATCAGCCTCATGTCTTCTGTGTAATTCACATATAATATATCATATCAATTTTCAATGTAATGAAATCAATTCCAGAAGCATTATTTTCTTTCTCGATATAACCCATTTCAGGTTTAAGCTCTCAACAACAAAAATTTGCTGTTTCTTATCCATTGTTCCAGAAATATAAAATCTGACAAAGTATATGCATATTAAGAGGGATATTTTGAGCTTCAAATTATTCAATTTCAGCAAATGGAATTCAGACAAAGTGTAGGGAAAATGAATTATACTTCAAATGAATTTATTTCCGTCTTGCAAAAGATAATATCTATCTTTCTATCTTGAGAAACAGACAATATAAATTCTAAAAATATCCAAATTGATTTATTTCTGCTGTGCACTGCATGGGCATTCATGACTTGGCAGAATTAAATATCAAGTACAAAAAAAAAGTTATAAATACTAAAGAGAGATATTCCAAAGACAAGAAAAGAAAGAAATGAAGAAAGAGATAAGAGAGGCAATGACAAAGGAAGAGAGAGAAAGGAATAAAGGGAGGGAGAGAGGGGAGCTACATGTAGGGGTGAAGTGCAAGAAAAAGTACTATAGAGGAAAGACAGGAAAAAGAAAATCAATGCGAATACTGGATAGAGAGAGGAGAAAGAGGGAGAAAAGAGTACAAAGCGCGAGAAAAGGTACTAGAGGTGAAAGAATAGGAGAAAGAGAAAAATAGGAAAAGTACTGTACATATGAAGATAGCCGGGAGAGAGAGAGAGTTTTTTTAAACAGGTGGTCATATTATATCCATAGTGTATCAATCTAATATCGTTTGTTGAGAGACAGAAGGCATTAACGCTTTGTAGAATTAATTTGTAATTGATTTGTAAGTTCACTTCTTATCCACCTAAATAAACCAGTGCCCCCCCCCCCATAATGATGGTCTCCCCTGCAAATCACTATACATACCTTTTCTCCTTGGTAAATGGTTGAATGCTATGGTCAGCCTTTAGGGGGCCAGTGGGCCCCTTGGGCGTGGTCCTCATGGGGCCATCTCTGTTACCCTTGGACAGGAGCCGGAAGGAAGAAGGGAGCGGTCTCTTAGAATTGTATCTGCAAGTAATGAGAAATAGATCATTGAAGAAATTAGTTTAGTTAGATGATGATAATAATGTAACAATGAATAGGCACATCAATACATATCTCACATCTAATGTAGCTGTTAAATTGTTTTTATATTATTGCAAATCTCTGAAGGATCTTTCAGAAATAATTAAATTTCATGATACGAAAGTGAAAACCAGCAACATTTCATAACCAATGTACCATTTATATTTCTTGTTTTTGCACAAGCCAAGATATTATCAATTAGTGATTATACTGAAGATGATGTACCAATTCATTTTGATATATCATTCTTTAGAATTACAATGGCACTGACAGTAATGACTATTGTTAAATATTTTATTAACATCATTTCAGTGTATTTAACTATTTTGACACAATTCTTCTTTGCTTGCCTAAACCTTTATAAGTGCATCAAAAATCTTTTTCACACATCAATAATTTATTAATTCCTTTCATATAAATGACCATGCTCACCTGCTGTTTGAATCACCATTTGTACCATCATGTCGACTATAACTGGAATCTGTATCACTATCTGCTGTATGGTAGCCTGAAAGATAACCAAAAAGTAAAAGAAGAAATTTGTAAGACATAAGTGAATCATCAGACAGAAACATGAATCAGTATAAAAGCCACACAGCAAAATTTATATACAATGTATACTGGGGAGTGTTTCACAAAGACTAAGATTGACTTTAAGGTGGACTTAACTATGGCAGGCCATTTATGCCACTGACTGTTCTCCCTATTGATCTCTCAATTATGATCTTTACATAAAATGTTGTCCTCAAATAATGAACTATCAAAAAAATATAAATTCTGTAGATTTGTGACCATGATGATTTGTACGTCCCTTCAGAGACCAATGCCAGACAACGGTGAAAGCAAACAGTGGCATGAATGGCCTGCCATATTTAAGTCCAACTTAAAGTCTATCTTAGTCTTTGTGAAACACTCCCCTGTAGTATTTAGATACTTGCAGCATCAGAAAGCACTGAAAGCTCAGTAAAATTTATGAAGATTTTTTTTATTTTTATTGAATTGCTGCTGTATCTACTTTAATTACATGATTACAAGAACAATTTTGTTTTAAACAGAAGTGACAAATACCTATATCTGCAATATGCTTCTCCAAATATGACTCAAAGAAATCACTTGAATCATACCTTTTTAATGAAAAAAGGTGACAAAATGATATTAAGGTGCAGGAATGACCATAGCCCTGTCTGTCAAAAGCAGAAGTGTTGATTAATTGATGCAATTTTGCTGAAGTGCGGCACTTCATAAGCACTCATACTCAATATTCACGTCTCAATCAAATTGGCTATGGAGGACCTGTCAACATTTACACACAAATCACATCCAGAATCGTCCTGGATTAAGTCCACTATTTACATTTTCTTTGATTGCAAATTGAAAGCTTATTTTACTTGAATTAAAAAAAAAAAGACCTCTTAATTGAGTTAGCTTTAACATGTTTGCATTTAGGGTACAAAATTTGCCTTATAGCTTGTAATTAGCTACCTTTGAAGACCACACTCCACATTTATCAACTATAACATGTACCGGCAGGCCATTTTCATAATGCAGTCAAATTTAATGCACAAATCTATATTAAGTGCCTTGTTACAAATTATAGAATTTAAATAGTCAGAATGCAAATTGCATACATTACATGTTGCTAGGTAGGACCAACCATAATGTTTATCCTACCTAGCAACAATTATAATGTCTGTTATTCGCATTCTGACTATTGAAATACAATTATTTGTAACAGGTGAATGAAATAACAGACTTTATGCATTAAATATGATAACATGACGAAAATGGTCTATTCTAACATGTCCTTTTCATTTACTCAAACATGTGAAAGCCTAAAATGTCCTAAAATCAATCAACACTCATCAACTAATACATGTTATTCTGCTGTAGACATAATATGTGTAGTATTTATAATGCAACATGTGATAACCATGCATCACCTTGGCATTCCATTCATACTCTGAATAGCTCAGGTGGTATTTTGGTAACTAAGGAAGCCATCTCCATAGCAACCAAGGATGCCAGTCTCATCTCCCATTGAGATCCTCACATAACCCGGCCATCCTGCTTGTGAACACTGGGAGCGCACACATTGCACAGTGCTATGCATGTGTAATGCCAACTGAATTATTGAAATTGGCCAAATGGTGCAACTGTATACTCATGGATAGTTCCAGACATTATTTGCCTCTCATTTGTAAAAACCTGAGCATGTTTATATAAGGTTTGTTATGTGTTTTGAGTATAAGAGAAAGACATTGTACATTCAAGTCAAACATACCAGTAGCTTACGTAAGACAATTTTATCACAGCCATTTATAATACTGGTAATCATGTTTTCATTATATGTATACGGTATATTATGCATTAGAAGTAATAATTCATATAACAAACCGTTTCTCATTTGTAAAACCCAGTAGCCATTACTACATTCATTTTATGAAAGGGCACTATTTTATGTCATATGGGAATTTATTATAAAAAAAAATGCATTGCAACATACATAAAAGTCCAAATAATTTGATCATGATGCATTTACTGTCAAACTATTGATTTTAGACTGTACAATCCAATTTGTACTATTGGTTTAAGTATTATATCTTCACAAAGAAATCAAACATATGTCCTTACATCTACAACGTAATGTTTCGTAGATGATCATTGTTTTGTTTTCTCAAGAGCTTTTAGACAGCTTTGCAAAGACAAGAGGGCTGAATAAAAAAGAGATAACAGTAATTTGTTAAAAGCCCCTAGCTTGCTTCTATTCAACTCTTGTACACATAACCTCAAGCATCTTTTACACTACTATTTACTTTCTGCTTCCTATACAACTAGAACTCAATAGAGCCCCCTTATTATATCTTTGCTTGGAAAAAAGCCTTAAAACCCCTGATCCAATACACAACAAAGCCAAATTCCACTCTCTATCCTAAATCATGTCCCCCTTAAACCCGCTATAAAGCCATTTCTAAAGAAGGCTTGGAGGTTGAATTGAAAAGGGAGAAAGGGTATAGATAAAGGGGGTATTGATTTCTTGGCAGCCATTCAAATGCAAATTATTTGTATTGAGGGAAGGAGGGAGGAGACAGCTGCAGGGATGTTATTAGTGCACGGTTGCGTGAATCGCTTGATTAGCGAGAGTACACTTTACGAGGTGAAGGAGTTTTCAGGCTCAGCTAATATTCATTATTGCTACACTTACAAGAGTATTGCACATACTCTGTGTCAATTCACATCAATTTCAAAATCAATAAATAAAAAAAATTGCCCAGCCAATCAAAAAAGAGATTTTATCTTCTGTTGAGAGCCAGAAAGGAATTAACTCTGTATTAAATGTAAGCGTATACACCCTTCCGTCGCTAGACAGAGGATATTGAGTAATTCCATGCTTATATGTGTGGTGTGTATGTGTGTGTGTGTGTGGGGGGGGGGGGGGGGGAGGTTACTTTGGGGGTATTTTGAAATCATGACAAATTGGGATTGAGCACATCCAAATATGATCATGTGAATAAAACTACTATACTCATATTAAGATCAATAATTACATCCATCTGTTAAATGTAAATCAATATTTAATTGATCATGGGAGAGGGAGGGGGAGGGGGGGGGGGTGTTATTCAAAGTTAAGTCAGATTAAGTTCTTAGCATACAAGTACAAATATAATTCTAAGGTGACATAGGTAACAGTATTGCCCCTCCCCCTCTCTCTCCCCCCCTCTCTCTCTCTCTCTCTCTCTCTCTTAAGATCAATAATAACATGCATTTGCTGAATGTAAAATCAATATTGATTGATCATTTGAATTTGAGCACTTAGAGATTTCCCTTCCATCAAGTCGAAAGGAAAACACATCATGAATTGATTTCTTAAAACCATGATACCTTTTCTAAACAAACGTTAACAAGGATACATGTATCATGTTTACAAAATCATCCATTTAAAAAAATTAGAAATTAATAACAACATACCCGGTAGACTTTATATTAAAGATGAACTGAGGAATCACTTTTTTAATGGAAATCAATGATTTCCTGAAAGACCAATGGTGTTATCTTTTCAGCTAAGCCCCCCCCCCCTTCTTCTCAAAAGATATACAAGATTCCTGTAATTTAAAGGGAAAGTCCCCAAATAATAATTAGTGACATGTACAAATTACAATAATTGGATGGACTTTTGCCTGTAACAGATAGAGGAAGTAAGTCTATTCGAATTTATAAAGCGGTCTCCATAAAATGTGGCTAACTGGTCCATTTAACAATTCAAAAGAGGTTATCTAATTCCTACTGATTTGGCAAATTGTTGAAATAAAGCTTATGCAGAAAAGCCTGGGCATCGATCGCTTCATAAAAACCACCATAAGTACAAGTTCAACCACATCCCATTGAAACACAAATAAAATTTATTTGATATCAACATTTGATTTCAATGAGTTGTAAGCGAAACTAGTACATGTACATGTACTTATGACAGCTGAGTGAAACTGCCCTTGTGATGAAAGCTAGGTTAGTAATACAACAAATAATATTCTGGTCTCACGTATCACTTGTGTATTTTGGGAAAAATATCTACCAGGAAATGCAGGGGAATGGATATGTTTCTTGAAAGTATGAAAACATTAAAATTATAAATAGTTTTAATCTACTTTATACAGCTCATAAATTATCTAGTACCCACAACTATTTGACAGTGATACAGAGAAATGCATTTAGAATGTTTAATAAATTTCATTAAGCCATTATTGGAAAGAAATGAGGATGTATGATATTCATTTTTTATATTTCAGCAGAAATGTACATGTATTCTAAAATTTGGTGTATTGTTGATATTTTCAAAACATGACAATCATTCAATTCACATCAGGTTTGTGGCTAAACAATTATTTTCTGATCTTAAAATAACTTTCACAAAAAAGAAAATTCCTATTGAATAAAGCATTTTGATAAGAATAAATTTGACACAATCATGGAAAATATGGCTTGTCATCAAGGCTATTATTGTGAAACAGAAGAAATGCTCAATCTATAAGAATATATGATATCTAAAGACACCCAACATACTTTCAATTACGGTAATGAAGAATTGCATAATAATTTCTGGTCAGTAGCTACATATATGTATACAGCAAAACAGCATAATTTTTAATTGGAGAAAATTAACTGGCTGCTGAGGGCAACAATTTAGGAAATAAGTGAATGAGGTAATGGTCTCATCAGGAATAAGCAATTAGTTAATGAAGAAAATAAATTGGTCCCATAAGAATAGAGCGATGCAACATATGTGAGCCCTACAATGTGATGAGAGTAATCATTTCAAGTTAGCTGGTATTTGCTACATGACAACAAAAATAATGCTATATTTAATATAATATCTACCAAAATGATTTTAGTGTTTAAATAGCTTTCAAAATTATTTGTTTATAGGGAAAACACAGAAGAAGCCATCCTAAATGCAACAGACCATTTTCTTAAATGTACTTAAATTTAATGCATAAATCTTTGTTAAGTAGTGCCTGTTATGAATAATTATATTTTTATTTAATTGTTGCTAGGTAGGGCAGGTCATAATGTCTGTCATACCAAACAACACGTAATGTATGCTATTCACAGGTGAACAGACATTTTCTGTAACAAGGCACTTTATATATGTGCATTAAATTTGATAACATTACGAAAATGGTAGAGCACAACACTAACAAGGGTCTGGTACTCAAGGGGTCCCAAATTTCAACAGCAGGCACTCAAAATGTCAAATTTTAAATAAGATCCCACTCACACAAACCCTAACAATTTAGTCAGGATCTCCTGTTAAAAAAATTATAATGTAAGACCATGCAAAATGGGGATGCAATATACTGTATGTAGTTGAAAAAAAAATCAGTTAATCTCATGATCAACAGTATAACTTTAACAATTAGGATTGAAAATGGGGAGAAGGGGAGGGAGGCATTTTCTTTGGGAGATGGGTGATAGCCCCCATTGACCACTAGCCTCATGGATACTTGAAACAGACTTTTCACATTGTCCAATAACCTTCATAAGTCCCCTGCAAAACACAAAAGACTATAATTCTATATGCATATTCGTACTGCAATAAAAACACTTGCGCCTGTTCCATATTTACTTTGCAATAGGAACAACAGGTCTGCTTGTGACTGTAAGCTAAATTAATACTGCTTAGCTCTGTAACGTCCACATGCTGTACACCGGGCATTCAATCATGAAATATTTGTTTACAATCCCCCACTGGCACAGTTTACATTGTGGTGCCGAGACTACACAAATGCATGGATCATTAATTGCGACAGTTAACAAATTTGCATCACAAAAAGCTCACAATTTGGTTATTCGTCACATCTTTTCCTTAGAGAATTCATTAAAATAAGTCAAGGCTTTAAAATGGTGCCAATCATAGTGGGTATGACTAACAGCTCCGATAAATGATTTTTTTTTTAAAGTAATAGAAAATTTGAATTGGTATAAAATGTAGGTGTCGTAATGTATGCATCCACAACACATGTTACAAATCATACTCTATTTAATAGCAAATTAGGCCAGTGATTAATTGCTATTAATCACTATCCAACGCTAATCTTGACTTGACAATGTACATTCTCAACCTTATTAAAAGAACTATTCCACAATAATGAGAGAAAACAGGAGAGGGGGAAATGTAATGGATAATGTGATCAAATGATTAGCATTTTCAGCACATTAAATGAGAATTCTGCTTTTTTAATCTCTTAAGTTCTATTTGACAATGCATGTACAGTGTTCATGTACTTATATTTGGCAAAATTTTAGTTTCTAGAGAAATATTTTACTCTCTGTATTTAGTTATCTTGCTTTTCATAACAAAGTGCACCGGTAATGGATTTTTTTTTACAACAATCATAGCTTAGAAATACATTACATAGATGGTAATTTTGAGTATACCGGTAGAGTCTATCTTTTCTATTAGAAACACTACATTTTCCATGGTTACTGCATGTAATATAATCAGTTTTTTCCTTCCTTCCAAGATTTGAGGGAAAAAAAGTAGAACACTATTATGATTAAAACATTAAAAAAACAGGAGGCGTGATAGCTGATAGCTGATGGCTTAATGGTACAGCCATGGTTTCGTAACCAGGAGGTTTTGGGTTCTAAACCAAGTGGATGCCCTAGTAGTGCCCTTTGGTAAGGCATTAATCCTCATTATCAAGTCCCTCAGAAAGGATTTAAAGCTGTTGGTCCCCTGGTTGCTTACTGACAAGCATACACATGCTTTCTTAGCAGGTAAAACAAACAAATAAACACTTTCCCATGTCACAGTGCTAGTGATCAGACAACTCTTTCATAAATAGAGTCTGTTATTCCTTACCATAACCACAATCAGTAGAGAAATAGAAGAGAGTCCCATCTACATATGTATTCCTCATAATGCCCACGTCTATGGTGAGAGATAGTGCATTGCACAGAACCTCTGGTGGAACAGCTACATCCACATAGACCACCACCATGTTCAAACGTCAAAACTTTTCAGATCAATTAGTGCTTTTTTAAAATTTATCTCATTGGCTAAAAGTTTTGAATGTGATCCCCAATGCAGCATCAATGATGTAAAACAATAAAATATTGCAGTGAAATTTTAAAGAAATTGCAAAACTTCAGTGTTATAATTCAATCAGTTCAGGCATGGATGAAGAATCTGTACCATTCATAAAAGTTGCCAAATATCACACAATTGAGCAGTACTTCATTAAGTGCCACTGACAAAATGGAAATTGAGTTCCAATAATTTTCTCACATTGAGTCTCAAATATTGCGATAAGTCACAAAATGGCAACGCGTGAACATATAGAAGTCAGAGCTCACTACTAAACAGATCAAAAGTTCTAGAAATTTCAATGAACTTGAGAGGGTTAAATCTAAACCAGTCTAAGCTAAGTTGTGTCTGTGGTAAAACAGAGATAATCACGAGAAGATCCAAACTTAAAATTCAAAACCTCCTTGTAAAAGAGAGAGCCACACAAATGCTTGTTTTGGAAGATACTCCTGGAAAATATTCATTAAAAAAATCTGTTCACACTTGTCATGAAAACTCCTGCATCCAAGAAACCACTGGAAAACTAAATGTACTGTGAATGGCATCAACATGCATTCAACAGGTTCACAAGGTAAGATACAAAGAAATTCAGAAAACATCCAATAAGTCCAACGTGTAAACCATATCCCCGCCTGGGCAAAATTGAAATTGTAATAAGGGGTTCCTAGAGATGGAAGGAATGAAAAAAATATGAACTGCAGCAAAATCAAAATTGCGGTGAAGATGGTGAGACGTGTCAATTTAGACGGTCTATTGCTTCAGGAGCACGCTGACATACTCTGCGTGCTTTTCCTGTTCCATGTACATGTTACATTGAACACTCTAAGCTGTTGTATTTGTAAGAAATGACAGCTACAAGAACAACTGAATCATACATGTATGAATAAATAATAAGAACGTTTGGGACCAGGCCCCGCCCTCTCATAAAAAGTGACTGATTCATCTCCTATAATTTGCAACTGTTCTGATTTTTAATTTTTGTTTTTAGAGGCACAGTCGGGAGGATACATTTAAAATGAGTGTAACTTGGAAACATAATTGTACGAGTGACCGCCTCATGTCCTTGCCAATTTACAGATCTGATTGGAGAGATTAGTCGCAGTTCCTCATCCGAGGATAAATTTTTATGAATGGTAACAAAATAAGTTTAATTTGAGGGGGCAGAGGAATTGCAGCAACGTTTCACAACACTTCTAAATAGCAATGATTCTACTATACAAATTCTACTATACAAACTTTCACACTATGGTATACGTGGAAGGGCCTTGGAGTGGTTCGAAAGCTACCTCAAGGGTAGGAAACAATACGTATCAATAAATGAAGCAGACTCGGCCTTTCAACAGTTAATTTGTGGAGTGCCACAAGGATCCCTTCTGGGGCCTCTTCTATTTATATTGTATATGAATGACTTTCAAAACTCATCCAATGTTTTGTCGTTTATATTATTTGCTGATGATTCTTCTGTGTTTTTCTCACACAAAAACCCCAATTCACTACTTGAAACCGTAAATCTTGAAATGAAACTTGTTGAAGAGTGGATTTGTGCCAACAAACTTTCCTTGAACTTTCGTTCGTTACTCCTAAAACTCAATGTATGCTCTTCAGCAACTCTATTTCGGGATTGCCTGGCAATGTTTACATCAATGATACAATTATACACTTAGTTGATTCATCAAAATTCCTTGGTTTTATAATTGACAATAAACTTTCTTGGAAAGAACATAACTTACAATTGAGTAAAACTCTATCAAGGAACATTGGAATAATCAATAAATTAAAAATGTCTTTTCCTAAGTACATTTTGAAAAGTTTGTACTCGACGCTTATCTTGCCTTATCTTAACTATGGCATACTTGCATGGGGGAATTCATTTAATTACCAGTTGGACAAATTATTGATACTTCAAAAACGCGTCATACGAATAATCTGCCACACTAATAGTTTAAGCAACACTAATAGTTTATTTTTAGAAAATAAAATATTGAAAGTTCATGACCTGTATAATTTCTTTTTAGGCTGTTTTATGTTTAGATTAAATTCTAACGAACTTCCTCATGCCATCACGTCGACATTCCAAAAGAATCAACAAATTCATAATTATCCAACCCGACAGTCTTCCTTTTTTCACTTACACAAACTGAGAACTTTACTAAAACAAAAAACTTTGATTTATACTGGTCCTGTGTACTGGAACTCCTTAGACATTTCGCTCAAACAGCTGCCAAGTTTAATTACTTTTAAATATCACCTGAAACATAAACTTCTACTCCAGTATGAAAATGTTTAAGGTCATCATGATAGAGACCATCGGTATTATCAACACTTGTTGGCTGGCTGCACCACACACTCGTTTTTGTTCTTTTGTTTTGTTTTTTGTTTTATATATTATGTAAAAAAATGTATTATGTAAACGGAACCTAAATTACAAGCATAATGCTTCCAAGGTTTCCTCCTCATTACTGTAGATAATTGTTAGCATCATATGTATTTAATGACTTGCCATTACATCGTTTGAATTACTGTTGTATCAATCGAATATTATGTACATGTTTTGTTACCTTGTATATGGGTCATTCCATGTCAAATCACCCAATGGTTTTAACCCGACCATTTTTGATTTTGATGAAACTTTGTGTACTTGTTGAGTGTGATCTCACAGCACCAAATCCAAAATTTTAGCTCAATCGGGTGAGGGGTTTGGGAGATACGGCCCACCAAATTTTGAGATTTTTTCAAAAATGGGGGTGGCGGGCCTACCTTTGAACCCTTGTATTTCGGGACCTAATGGGTCAATCTTCACAAAATTTGTATTATTGGAAAGGGTATTCAATAAGGATTCCAAATCTGCTGCCATTTTGAAAATTTGTATATGTTGGGGTACTTTGACCTCTTGACCTAAGATTTGACCTTGAAATTGACCTTGTGGATCACGTAACCTTGACAACATTTTTCATGAAATGCAATCTCTGACATGTTCACTAAAACATATAAAAGTTTCAGAGATATAATATTTTTTGTTTAGGAGCAATAAGGATTGAAAGTATCCGTACTTACAGATATTCACAATAAACCCTATTATAATGTATACAATACATGCAATATGCACAGTACAACATACATTGTACAGTACATGTACATGTACATGTACATCTTCAACATGCTTTTTTGTTCTAGGCATATCCATTCTAAGTTCATATAGGCCTAAAGGGTTAACAGGATGTATGGCTTTAGGCCTCTGAGTTGGTTCTAGGATAATTACCCCCCCTGGAAAACTAACCCCCAGGAAATGTCCCCCCCCAAGGAAAATTACCCCCCGAGGACTATCACACCCATAGGACAATTACCCCCAGAAAATTACCTTCTAGGACAATCTGTCCCCCCCCCCCCCCCGAGGACAATTACCCCCGTACAATTACACCCTAAGACAATTACCCCCCCCCCCCCCTTATTCGTTAAAGGGGAAGTCCATCCTGACAATAAGTTGGTTTTAATCAAAGCAGATTTTTTTGGGGGGAGGTAATTTACCTTGGGGGGTAATTTTCCAGGGGGGAGGGGTAATTCGTCGGCCAGGTGGCAGAAGGGCGTAAGCGCGCGAGCGACTCGAAAACTACTTTTCAAATTATTCGCATTAAAAGATTTGTTTTATATTTAAACTGCTTTCCGTCCCGAAAATTGGTTTAAAACATAAAGACTAATAGAAATGTTGTAGTAGAACACAGCCACAATTCTTTTCTCGGAAATAAATCAGTTTTATAAAAGTTTGAGGCGATTTAGTGCTATAACGCCCTTTTGCTTAATGTTTCATTATTGACCTGAAATTTGAGGTAACGCCCTTCTGCCAGCCAGGCGACGAATTGTCCTCGGGGGGGGGGGGGGGGGGGGGGGGATAGATTGTCCTAGGAGGTAATTTTCTGGGGTTAATTGTCCTCTGGGTGTGATAGTCCTCGGAGGTAATTGTCCTCGGGGGGGGGGGGGGGGGGGTAATTATCCTAGAACCGACTCGGAGGCCTAAAGTCTTACATCCTGTTAACCCTTTAGGCCTATATGAACTTGTCATTTTATTTCTATTCAAGTACTGCTGACATTTAGAACAAAAAAGCATGTGGAAGATGTATGTTGTACTGTGCATATTGCATGTATTGTATACATTATAATAGGGTTTATTGTGAATATCTGTAAGTATGGATACTTTCAATCCTTGTTGCTCCTAAACAAAAAATATTATATCTCTGAAACTTTTATATGTTTAAGTGAACATGTCAGAGATTGCATTTCATGAAAAATGTTGTCAAGGTTACGTGATCCACAAGGTCAATTTCAAGGTCAAATCTTAGGTCAAGAGGTCAAAGTACCCCAACATGTACGAATTTTCAAAATGGCGGCAGATTTGGAATCCTTATTGAATACCCTTTCCAACAATACAAATTTTGTGAAGATTGACCCATTAGGTCCAGAGATACAAGGGTTCAAAGGTAGGCCCGCCACCCCCATTTTTGCAAATATCTCAAAATTTGGTTGGCCGTATCTCCCAAACCCCTCACCCAATTGACCTAAAATTTTGGATTTGGTGCTGTGAGATCACACTTAACAAGTACACAAAGTTTCATCAAAATCAAAAATGGTCGGGTTCAGATTTTCAGATTTTTTGGGTGATTTGACATGGAATGACCCATATGCCTTACCTTGTAAATTCTTTTCATATGCAGTTAATGTGGAAATAAAACCTAAATAAATAAATAAAAAAAAAAATAGCAATGATTCAACCAATTACTAATCAATACAAGATTTCCCCCATAGTACTGTTTCATTAAATAAGTAACAATGATCTGGCTTCAATTGCTTATTAATTAATATTTTGTAGCATTGGTTGATCATAATTTAGGTCAATTCCAAGGAAATGATTACCTAGAACATTTGGCACATCATATTTCACACATTTTAAAATATTTTTTCCATTTTTGAGGGTCAATAACTATCTTCATTGGACACTCTTTTCTTTTGTTTATTCAATACAATCAATTAGAAGGATGTATCTATTCAGCCCGTTAGATAGTTATTTCATCAAATGATGCACTCTGTATGATTAAATACATGCCTATATATACATGTAGACGTTCAATAAATTAGTATTGTATCTTTTAATGATGGATTATAGCCTTATTAATACAATACTCATTCATTGAACATTTTGATACCAATCTTCAAGTATCATTTTTTGCAAAAATGTAAACCAACATACCTGTAGTAGACCTGTATTATTAGTAATTCTATCCAGAAGAAGATATTATCATATTTTAACGGTTTTTTCTTCTTCTTCTCTACGATCCTTTTGATAAGGACAGTTATTTTGAATGCCTATGCAAGTACAATGTATTTTGTGTTGATTGATTTTTGTTCATTTCTTTAAGTACCAAGTTAAATACAAAGTTGCCACCAAATCAGAACTCTGCTTACTATCTTTGTGTAGTTGTTGTTTTCCTATACTTGGGAAAATTAATCAATAAGAAATACACTGTATGTTACTGAATAAGAATTCACAGTTTGAGATCGCAATCATGAAATCTGTGATATGTCAATACACAATTGCATAGAATTTTAGTTTGTTCCCTCAAGAGTTTGTTCCCTCGAGAGGTTTCTAACACTCAATAACATATTTGTTTGATGTTTATCTGTTATAGAGATTGTTAATCTTGTTCACACGTCTGAACCTGTATCAATATGATATTCAATATATAGCAATCTAATTAGCAATATATCCATTAATGACCATCAGGGGCAAAGGTAAATCATCTAAATTGAAAAGAAATATTGGAGCAAAACCATGATAATGTGACTTTACTTTATGATACATTGCTAAAGTACAATTAACTTATGGTCATAATGATAAATTTTTAAGTCCAAAGCCAGTAACTAAATCAATATTTCCATAAAAATATAGGTCATAAATCGAATTACCGTACACTCTAGATATCCTGTGTATGATAGGAATGTATATAACGCAACTGGTATTGGTATGAGTGCTCATGTATGTGTATCATCGTCATGCACGTAATCACATTGATGAAACAAATACGCATTCATCTACACGCTCAGAGATAGCAACAATTACAACCCGCACACAAACACACAAACAATGTCATCGTCACTCGACGATTACGGCCATGCTTAATAACCCAGCCTGTTTACGATTGTATACCTTCGCTGCCATGGTAACCTCCTTTGACCTCCATAGCGCAGTCAGCAGTCATTGTGATCCCGGAGTGAGAGAGAGGAAGAGAGACGGCTGTTGTGGTGGCTCAGACTCGCTTGGGGGTTGAACTTTACAGTCAAAGCACAGCCATGCAAAGCGTTATTTGAAACCAAATCATGTTACAAGCACATAATTATATCCGGGGCTGCTTACATTTTGCTCTTTCCACAAAAAGATGGGTGAAGATTTGACACCTTCTCAAGTCAAAGTGAAGCGCACTTCTTAAAAATTATGAGATAGAGTCACTCAATGGCTGTCACAAAACTAGCTCATCATTTAAAGGATAATAAAGATGGCTCAAACTAGTTTAACCAATGAAATTGAAGAAATATCAATTGAATGGCAATAATGGACTTCCTCATGACAGTTGTTATTGTATGCTTGTGAAAAGAAACCATTTGTAGCATTCAATTCAATTTTCTGTGCCAACGAACGTCAGAAGCTTCTCAGATTCTCTCTTCAGAGAATACAGACAAAGTGTAATTTATCAAATTTCCTCTGTCAGTCAATGTTCACAGAACATTGTACAAAGAGGGTTGTTGGCACATATTCATTTATGTACACTGTAGTTGAAAAATGAGATAAAATGCTTTGCCAATTTTATGCAATTGTCATGAGGAGTTGATAAACTTTGTATGTTATTTATTATGATCATTGTAAATTTGTTGATGATCCTTAAAAATAGTTTTATCACTTGTAAAGGGGATCCAATGAAATCTATAAAAGCTATTTATAATCTAATATAGATATTTTGCCATTGTTTTTTGTTTAAAAGAAAAGGCACAAGTGTGCAAATAATCCATTAACAATAATTTTGCCAATATGGACTAATTTAAAGCAAATAATATCATTCTTATCTTGCCCTGTTTCAGTTGCAAAAATATTAAGCAATTTAGCGAAATCGCTTATCTATATATTCCCAAATTAATAGATGATATTGATGCTGCTATTCAAAATATTCCCTTCTGAATCAGAGTTGAATTATAAGTTAGGGGTACTTCACCATTTTGATATTATCAAAAAATAACATTTTCTTTGATTTTGTTCTTCTTCCAAATATTACACTTGACTGTAGAAATGGTCTTTTCTTGTAAGAGATTTGAGGCGGCAGAGAGAAATTGCAGCAACCTTTCACAACACAAGCAAGTTCAACACTTCTAGATAGCAATGATTCAACCAATCAATCAAGATTTTCCCCATAGTACTGATTCATTGAATAAGTAATCCTGGTCTTGCTTCAACTTTGCTTATGAGCAATCTTGGCAAATATTTGTGATCCTTCCTCTACGATTGACTTGAATCTTCAATCTCAGTAATCCAACCATCTGTCACAGTAGAAAGCAAACAACAAACACATCAGTTATGAATGCTCGGCAGAAAAACTGGCATTTTTATACTCTCGAGTCTCTGAGATGCCCTTTCAACAGTTTCCGAAGTGAATCCTTGATATGGAGACAATCAAACTTGAAACTGAAGTGACATGTAGTCCTGGGCTACAAATCCCTCAAATACGTAATTCCAACAATGATTTATAATAAAAGCTTCTCCTCCGAATGGTCCATGTTGTTCTCTGTAAGTTGAACTTGACTCCAATGGCATCGGCTTCAGCGACAAATATGGGCAACAGCGATAGCTATCGTCCCAAATTGGTTCCAAACATGAGACGTGTGCATCTCGCACATGATCTAGCTCTGCAGAAGGGTTTTAGAACCGAATGGTATTCCAATTAAAATCAGGATGCAAACAAAGCTTCGGAGAGCCCATAAACTGTTGCAGCAGATTGCAGGACTTCTGTTTGTGTAATTGATGTTGGCGTTGGTCGTTAATTTTCCAAGATGGTTTTCGCATCAGCAGTGCAGTCGAGGTCTGAACCATGTGTCAACATGAGAATCACTTTTGCATCACCTGATCGATTGTCCTTTTTGCAACAAAATGAGCAACGCTATGAGAATCACAAGGTTCACGATTCAAGTCCTGGGCACCAGATCATTTGGCAAGACATTGATATTCATGTGCCACTCTTGACCCAGGTGAGGTAAAGGGTAGCTGGCAGGAAATAATTCTTCAAATTGCTTGAGCTAAAGGCTTAGAGCGCCGCCACAGCAGCCATGCTAAAGCTGGAATGATAATACTGGAGTGCGATAAGCAAGTGTGACAGATATGAGTGTTCTACAAGAACTTAATATGATTATTATTCCAAAGTTATAGCTTCTATATATTCTGACAACTCAATTCTCTCATTCCCCTCAGCATAATGCACAAACCACACAATTCTCACAGGCAAAAGGGTTATAAGGTGCAGATCATATATTCCAAGTGCACTAATGAATTAGAGCACCAATTTCATCTGATACACAAAATGCAGAGAAAGACATCACTGAAGTCCACTTGAATTGAATGGCCAGCTCATAAAGATGGCAATAAAACCCCAACCTGTATTGACTTTTAGTCACAGCAAATCTAGTGGTGGCCAAATGAATGAATTAACAATGAATTCCCATTTTCAGAGCAACCTGGCCTAGCTACGCCTCCCATTCATCAGTATAGGATGCAGATGCAAGTTGCTTTATAGGACTGTTGATGACTAAGGGCAGTTCTTTGAAGAAAGATAAAATAACTCACAAAAAGCTGAGGTTGCTTGTAAACATAAAGGAGCCTACCGGTACATCTATACATCTGTAATTTGCATGCGCTTTAAAGGTGAAGTTGAGTTCTGGTCTTGCGATTGCATTGTGAAAGAAACGGTGTGGAACCGACCAGAAAAGGTTGATCATCTAGCATATAAGAATTTGTGTGTATTGCAAGGTTCTGGAATCATCAAAATGATAAGAAATTTGGCCAAGTCTTGGTAAAGTTACAAACACTTGCACAGAAAGATGTATATGGGACTACACGAACAGCCGGCCCCCCGATTTTTACGATGTTACATGCATATTTAGAATATGAAGGCATTTGAATAGCCATGCTTTTCAGGGAACATGTCTTAACTGATGTTCTTCCATACTTGCACAATAAGAATGAGTAATGCTCACAAATTATTTTTCACCTCTTCCCAGAAATCAACCTTCTCTTTAAGCCATTTCCATTTTCCAATATGTATTATAATTCATATAGGTTTACTTTGCAGTTTGCAACAAGCTATATTCACCTGGGTTGCGATCAAATTTGAATCAATCGCAACTTGAAATTAATCGCACTCTTTATAAGACTGGGCCCTGTTACATATTACCGGTATTGTATTTCAATAGTCAGAATGCCTTTCTCATACATGTACTGTATATTACATGTGTATCATAAATCTTTTTAAAGGAATATCGAATGGCTAACTTACCCATTAGGAACCAAAGGGTTAATATTCCTCTTTAATAATCTCTGTTCTCTTCCTCGCCAATAAAAACAGCCAACCATTCCAAGCAAGCTTTCACAGGATCATCAGAAAGACAAATTCACTAAAAGCTTCACTGACAGCCCCCAAAACAAAAATGTCCTTCCTAGAAGTCTTGGGCAATATGCTGTCATATCTCTCCAGGTTTCATCAAAGATGGGCCGTCAACAGCTGCATGACCATGAGTACAGTATGTACATGAACCTTATAGGTATTTATTTACACATTCATGAACATGTACATGTTCTCATGATAATAAGGAAGGAAATTCAATTATCCCAATTGTGAAACCATAGGGACTTAGCTAGAGAGCCATATGGAAATATAACCGGATACCAATAACACTTGAAGCTGAAAGGCCTCTTCAGATTTCCATGAACTGTATGGTCAATGTTTCCACATTTTCCAAGGTTTAAGGCTATATATACCGGTACTATAAAAACCACAAGATTGAAAACACTGGCTGGTAGTAATAATAATAATATTTAATTTGTATATAACGCTTCATACAAATGTCTCTAAGCGCTTTACAAATATACTATCAGGCAAAGATAATGCAAATGGATCACTGATTTGGAAATGCTATGATTCCAATCATCATGGATGCACGTGTACAAGGTCTAACATTAAAAAGGTGAGTATTCCATCGTATAAATTCACTGAAAAAATCCATGCGGAGCCCGAGGTAAATGTCCATATGAAAAGGGTCTATAACTACTTTAGGTTGAATGTATGCAACATGTATGTAAAATACCAACTGAACCAGATTCAATTTACTCTAACCATAGCTCAACTAACCATGCAAATGACGACTCCCACGCTCATCACAAATGCTACACATAGCATAACTACCCTAATGGCATTACATTTTTTTAATAGAAATTGGACATTTCAGAGTGGGATCCTCTTGAGTGAATCTGTTCCACATTCTTGAGAGGGATGATTGCCTTAACTACATGTACATTTATTTATTACCCCCAAACAGTTTTTTGTCTTCAGTTATGGGAGAATGGATGTGAAAGGGCTTTGGACAATGGATTAAGGAGTGCATTCTGAGAAGTGTATTAATTGTGTGAAATAAGAAGATAAGAGTAGCAGGATGGACTGGAAATGAGGCATCTAATCTTGTGTTTGTGGTAGTCCCACACATTAATTCCCCCATAGATTTTACTCTTTAATTCCATACAGGTCCCTTAAAGAGGCAGTCTCATCATCCACTCAACAACCCTCAATAATGATAATATTAACTATAATATAACTGTTTAAATCATACCTACAAAAATGTATACATGTAAGTCAGTCTGAAGTGAAAGGTTCTATTAGGGGGGGGGGGGTTGCTTTAGGGTGCAATATTGCATCCCCATTTTGCACGATAAAAGCTGATGCATTTCTTTTTGCATGTCAGAAAATATTTCATGTGTCCCTTGCATGTTTGAAACAAGACTTCCACTCATGAACAGTTGCACAGATGATACTTCAAAAAGCACAACCCCCTGTTTTCACAAAAACATATTTTCTTTGTCATAAATACTACAATAAAGAGATGCCCCCCCAGAAAAAAAAAACACACCTAATAATACAATTTGTTACTTTAATTCATTACATGCTGCATAGATAAGAGTTTGTAAGAACTCTTGAACTTATCACACTCTATTACCCAGCTTAAACTAATTCCATGTAATCCTATTACCCAAAGATTTGAGTTCAATCATTTCAATACAAAACACTCTTTCAATGACTCATTCATAATTTGTGAAAATCCACTAGTATACATGTACTGTATCTCTTAAGTCCTAGATTTATTTCACCGAAGTAAAATAATGGAAAATTATAGTAAAGAATGCAGTAAGGATGCTCGAGACAAGGAGAAGTAGACGGAGGGAGTTTCAACATGGCGCGAAAGACAGTAACTCCTTGTACATGTAAGTAGGCAAATGCTGACTTTAATAAATGATGATGATAATTAAAGTGTGCAGACCACATTTTTTTTCCAAGCAAAAAAAAAAAAGGATTTTATTTGGGCAACCTATTACAGCTACAAACTGTGCCATCTACAGTGTATTTGTCCTAATAAGGTGAACACATGCTAGTATATAGGCATACATTTGTTCTTTATATACGACTGAGAATGATCCTATTTATTTGGATTATAATCAATAATATTTGAATTGAATTGAATTGAATTGGATATGTGTACGACTACAAGTTTTACAATGGGCCATCAGGTGTTGCGCTAGTAAATCCTTTCAATCTTAAATTATTCAGCTCTTTGAGGTGAACTACTGATCCACAACCAGACATGAAGTGTGCTACATGTACAGTGTAGGATCAATTAACACTAGTGGCATAGCTACTGTGGATGCCCCCCCCCCCCCCCCTACATCTCGAAAAATAAAAAGGGGAGAAGGGGATGGCAAAGTGAGAAGACTGAAAAGATGAATCAGATATGACCCCTTTAATGCTCCCCTTCACTCAATGACCTCATTCTCTTGTTTTTAAAATCTATATATTAAAGGCACACTGTCCTACTTGAAGTTACTTGCTCCCTCTATATAGAAAACTTCCCCAATCGGTGCCTGTTGGTCCCCCATGATCCTCTTTTTCTTATGTTAAATGAGAGCTGAGTTAATGAGATAGCCACCTGTCACAATGACCTCGCTGGCTCGCTGGGCGGTCTAATCCCTTCTGGTTGAAGTAGTAACGCCTCCCTTTAAGAATTTAAGATGGTGCCCCTGTATGAGCCCCCTATCCCCCATGACACCACCCCCCCCCCCTTTACTGGCTACACTGTACATGTATGTCCACAATACACCACTGGCTGTAACTGTATGAATACTAAATATATATTATAACAGGTGAAAAAAATATTGTAATTTTCAATGCTTTCACATTAAAGATATGAATCATGTCATACATGAGGGGAACTAATTCTATACAGCTACCCCCTACAGAGAACAATGGTATTTATTAAGATAATTTTTTTCAATACTAATATTGGATGGCTATTAAGATTATGGAGAATTAAATAAATAAATTCTGATTAGATTACACATACATGTACATGTAATACAAACTTTTACAAAGTGTTGCAATTTGGGACTTTTGGGGTCAAGATACGTTTCATGTAGCTATTGAAACAAACATTAAAAAACACATCTGTTTCTCATATTTAAATCAAAACAATTATAACACTGGATTTATAACAGTATTCACTTTATGCTAGAAAGAAGTGTTTTAATGACACATACACATACCTCTTTAGAGCATATAACTACACAGCCTTTATACTGAAAACATCCAGGATGTGTAGGTTATTACATGGAGATACATGTCTGCATGTGTCTCTGTTATTGATGTTTGTGAATGTTTGGTTTGATCATTTACTTTGATAAATGTTCAGATGACTAAAATATCAGTGTCAACCGACTCATTTGTACATGTATAATGTCTTCATGAGAAAATATTTGACTACTGCTATTTATCTTGTAAAGTAATAGTAAGCTACATGACTAAAATAGACCCAAACTTAATTTGTAGAGAGATTTAAAGAAAGAAAGAGACACATAAATAGTCAATTTTGACTGAATTGCCTTAAATCCCAATCATACAACAAAACAAAAAAAGAGAGAGAGAAAGAAAGAGAGAAAGAAAGACAGAGGGAAAGAAAGAGAGATGTCTAATAATATGTACCTACCATACATGTAAATTCCATTCTTCATTTTGAAAGACATGCACTTCATCAGTACAGCCATGGTCACAGACTGAAGAAATATCCTTTAGTATCCAGACGTTGATAACAACTTTAATGAGTTAATGACAGACAAATGTGCTTGAAAATCCCACATATGCTGCAAATTCACTCTCCAATACCTTGATGACAGACACATCTAAGGCACGAAAAATGGCTCATGACTCAATTCTACTCCAAAGTGTCCAGCAAAGCCAGCCTTTCGGCACAAAACTTTCTCAGGAATCAGAAGCAGAAGGTCTTTAGTGCATCCGTGTATGAAGGAAGTTGCAGTCAAGCCCCAAAAAGGCCTTAAAGGCAAGCTGGTGCAATTGTGGAGAAAGCAAAGATAGCCGTCGTCTGTTGTAGCACTCTAGGAAATACAAAATTTTGTATTGCCTGAGAAGCAGAGACGGACTGGTGTAGGTAGGGGCACTTTCAATTGTCAGGGACTAGGAGACCAGTAAAAGGGGGAATCAATGGACACTGTATAGGATTGTTTCTTCGCACAGATTATCGCAAGCTTACACAGTGCCATGTGATTAAAACGACAGGAAGTTATCTCTGTCTGGACTAATGAATCTCAATCATAGCTATCAATTACCCACACAAGGGGTAGAGGGAAAGGATGGAAGTTCTACAGTACTCTTGAACAAATTCAAGCTTTTGAATCAAATTATTTCAAATATTGTTGGCAAGTCAAAAGTGATATAAAAATAGGAACTACAACATCTGAGTGAAAAAATATTCACCAAAAAAAATAAAAGTTGTATCTAAGCTCTCATATAAAAGTCACTCTTACATCTACCACACAAAATTGTCATACATTTTTAAACATTTTCCTGAATATCAACATATAGAACAACAAACAAAACAAAACAAACAAACAAACAATCACTGATGGAAATAATGCTACATCTAGATATACACAGTATACAGAATATTTTTGTTGACTAAAGCTAACATTCTGCTCAACCCCAGGCTTGTACATAATGGCATAGTAAAAAGTAATGAGTTAGCAAATTTCAGTGAAGCCCTGCTTACCACAGTATCGCTTCCTCCCTGTTATTATGTTATTGGTTGATGTGCGTTCCTTTATTATTGATATACTATTTTTGCAACTATAAGTTATAGGGGGCTGCAATCTACAAGCCCAGCTTTTCAGCAGTCCCCTCCATGACCAAACTGTTTTATATGCCTGTTGTACACTGTGGACCAATTACAAATATATTGTTAAGTTTCATTGTTTTACTATGTACAATGCAATCCCATGTACTTTATTTATTTTGTTGGAAATGGAAATAAACGAAATGAAATGAAAAAAAAATGTTTTCAATATATAGAGATTTGTTGTGTATATTAGGCATACTGTACAAAAACAAAATACTGCTCTATTAGAAAAGCAATAAATAATACACAATCTTAATTATGAGGGAAGTAGAAGGTCTTCCATGAGGGAAGGGGGGGGGGAGCAGAATTTTCAAGGTATAGGGACAAGAACGGGAGGATATTTGAAAGGAGGTCTGACGAGATTACTCTGAATTAGAGAGACAGGAAGGTAAGTTATATGAGGAAGGGGGAAGAAATGGGTCCGGATTTTGCCTAACTACTACTGCCACTGGCAGAGCATAACAAATTGAACTTGGTTTGTGTTTTTTTATTGTATTCACAGCACTGCTCTGCTGTATACAGTGTATGGTGCTGTTGCAGACAATAAATTCATGGTGTCAACAGACTTGAAAATATTTTTGATAAAAATAAAATAGACAATTTTCTTATTCCGAGGATCTTGTGTTGTCTTTTTTACAATAAAGGTGACATTACTTTAAGGTTCATTTTCATCTTTTGAATTTCCCAATGTACAATTTGTACTTTCCATAGCTAAATTCCTGCTAATGCCTCTATGCTCTGGAAAAAATTGAAATGAAAGAGATCATGTACATTGTAAGTTAAGTTGCTCATATTAACTATTTATACGCCATGGAGCAAAACCTTGGACTGCTACAACGTGCAGAGTATATTATGTACATGTACTGTGTGATTTTTTTTTAAATGATGGCAGTCTGTATATTCTCTCAGAGGTGTCAAATACTACAAATATCAAAGAAAGTGAGACTAAACCACAAGTTTGCCAGGAGACAGGAGAGTACTTAAAGACACGTACCTCTATGGTTTTCTCTGCTCCTTGTCCGATGGCGGGCTTGACCAACAGAGTGCCTCCTTTCTTGATGCCTGGGTGGATAGTCAGCTGGGGTAGACTCCACAGACCTTGTCGACATACCATCGGAGCTATCAAGGTTGCTTCCATCTGTTCGACTGTCCAGGTATGGATCCGGTGTCTCGTAGGACGTATACGACGAAGTGTTCAGGTTTTCGGCACTCCTGTACCTGCGGTTGGGGACGTATGCCGGGCTTGTTACGTTTGATGATGGCGAGCCTGCTTTGGGTTGGTCGTTTGTGATATCGAGATTCTCTTTGCTCCCCCTCCTCCACTTTGATAGGCTGGGTGAGCGAAGGAGTTCACCCATGCGGGCGCGGTTCTTCTGCAGTCTTTCGCGGACCGAGGGTGCCCTGTTCTCTTCGTTGCCCGGCATATCGGCAGGGGAACGCGGACTTCGTGGCGATGCTGTCGATGGGGGTACTGGGGTCATGACCTTATGAGCCTTACTCTCAGAATCGGAGAGACTCTGCCGGCTTCGGTTCAAGAGCATGTCTGCTGCACGGCGTAGACTCCTCCGTGTCCGGGACCCACGTGGTTTCAGGCTCGTAGGAGGTTTAGGCTGTATCACTGTAGTAGCAATACCATCAGGAGCACTGACCCCATTCTGCGTTACAGCACTGTGGCAGAGCTGCGCGGGGGTAATAACATCACCCCCGCGACCCACTGTTCCGCTCGTGCCAAATTGGATTTCCTCGCAATACGTCGACACAGGATGGTAGCTCTGTGGCGGAGGGCTTACGTAGCCGTTCTGAGGAGCCATGTTGGAGGATGAATAACTGTTGTTGTGGGTGTACTGAAGACTGTCGTTGTATGTCACATAGCTGCTGTTGTTGTTGATCAACCCTCCATCACCCTGCAAAGAACAGAGAAAATGATTAAAAGTCGTTAATATAGGTACTTTACCAAATTTATGGCAAATGAGACACTGGGCCCAGTCTTATAAAAAGTTCATATTAATCGCAACTAATTTGTGATTGATATCAATTGCGGCTACAATGTACATGTACAGTATACATGTAAGAGGTAGGAGACTGCAAACTTGCGAATGATGTGGATCGATTGCAACTCTTTATAAGACGGGGCACAGGCGCGGCCCTGTAGCAGGAAACTTACAATTGATGGTTACCATCAATTTACCGTCAATATTAAAGGTAAAGACCAGTTTTGCAAATGCCCCCCTCTCAAAAAATGAAATGGAAGCTTTTATTACCAATCATGTGAAAGAATATGTTTTGACTATTTACGTGATGATACAAATTTTGCCGGAAAACCGCCTACTAATTGATATATTTGGTAAATCATTATATCTATCCGGACCGGATAGATATCGCACACGTGTCGCGTAGTCCCATATACATCTTTCTATGTACAGTGCTTGTAACTTTACCAAGACTGGGCCAAATTTCTTATCATTTTGATGATTCCAGAACCTTGCAGTACACACCAATATGCTAGATGATCAACCTTTTCTGATCGATTCCACAATGTTTCTTTCACAATGCGATCGCACGACCAGAACATTTAACTACCATGGCAACATCATCCAACAGCTAATTTAATCAAGGTTTCAATGGAAGTTACCATCAATGGTAAATTTGTATGCAACAGGCCCTGCTATAGTATTCTAGAACACACACGTACAGTGTTTGCCAGTTTGACTAATGCGCACTTGTTGGTAAAGTGAGTCATTCTCTTTCTTTTAAAAGTGAGTCATTCTCTTTCTTTTAAAATTAAATGCATCTGATTTGCAGTTTTTTAAAATCACAGTTTAGAAACAAATACTACCTCTTAACAATCGAATCAACTTTTCAAGACAATTGAAGACATCATCCATGCTTTCTACACAATCTTCACCCCTATAAAACCCTATATTTTTTAACTGACATATTTTAAAATAAAACCCCATACTTATACTGATCTTCCTCTATGACTTACCGAGTGATCACTGTCTCCGTTTTCAAAATCTTCGATATCAAAATCAATATTACCAATATCCAATGCCTCCTCCATAACAAGTATTGACCAAACATTCCTCCTTCAAAATAACCATCTTTCCAACTTATGCAGACGTCTTGATGAAAATCAAGGAGTCATCAGCACTTTGCTTGTAACAGCAAATTTTCACACGATTGTGCACCAATGCATCAAAAAGCAGAATTTAATTTGAGAATCAAAGAAACAAAAACAGATAGATTTCCTTAATTAAGTACACTATGAAATATAAAATATGATTCAGCCGATTATTGCTTGCACAAGAGATACACAAAGTTATGCCAAAAGAATGGTGCAGTTCAAAGCCGGTTGGTTCCACTATAAATGCAGTAAGTTTAATCATGGATCCTATCAATTGTTTAATGACATACTTCAAGCAATGCAGAAATCAAATTGTCTTCTGAACTTTGTACATTGGTCTCTCTATTTGCACTGAAAAATCTGACAAGGGATCGAGCTACATGTACATGTACATGTATAGTTCATCATAAAAGTAAACAGGATTTTTGTTTCTCCATGATTTGTATTTGTAGAGAGATTTGGAATGGGTTTACATCTCTTAGGTGGCATTACACACAAAGGTTGAGGTCAATTACCGGTAACTAATAATAGATCCAGTTCTTATCAGTTAAAACAGTGCACTGTCTTCTTTGCCTTACTACATGTACCTGACCTAAAGGCTAGGATGTACTGTTTGTTTAAGAATGCATTTATATCTTTTAATAGTTGTAACTGATTTTCCCCATAATTTTTTCCTTCAATTTACAACAAGTAGAATAATAAATTATTTGACAATATACAACAAGCCAATAAGTGGACATTCTTCAAATTTATAATAACATTTAACATTTAAAATTGATAAATGCCCACTTATTGGCATACATTATATTCAACTTAATCAAAGGGTTAATTTGTTTTTGCTTATGTGCAAATGTATCACATATTTTCTTTCTTCATTTCTACTATTTTTCAGAGGTTTTGTATACTTTCTCTCTTGAATAAATCAAAAGATAATATTGCTTATTGTGCATAGCAATTATTAATTCAAGTATTCAACACACACGTATATATTTTCTTTTCAGATAAACATGTTTATGCACTTGGGTCTTAAATTCTATTGAAAAACAAATCTTTGGCATACGCAAAAATGAAAAGATAGAATTTTGAAATTATTTGGAATGTAAAATAATTATCATGAAGAATGATAACAATTTAATTTATGATCCATTGACAATGATCTCCTATAAAACATCTTAAACAAAAGTCAGATTCATGACATTTTATTTAAAAATTGATGCTAGAAACAAAAGGAAACTTTATGATTTTGTCACGATTTGCTTCCCCCCCCCCCCCCATAGTAAATATCCACTTTGATAATCAGATTTTGCAAAAACTTTTGCTGACCTGTTAGCTGTTTCTTTCACTTTCTGCTTCTAGACTAGTGTATTATACCAACATACAAGGGTGGACTTCCCCCTTTAATTTAATAATTAACTCACAAAATTACTTTTCAGAAGAAAATTGAAAAAAATTGAAAAGAGAAAATGCCTGGAAATGTTAAATATAGTCTACATCAAGAAAGGTACAATAATCCCAGATAAATAAAATGATGTTATATGAAACTAGATTTTTTTTTTCTTCTTCCATTCATTGATTGAACTCATCCACATAATTAATCTAATCATTAATAGTCATGTTTTATGATCTACATTGAAATATATTATATATTTTCATTCTAAAACAAAATAGCAATACCTGCTTAGCTAGAGCTGGCGAGTGATGATGATGATGATGACTATGACTCTGCTGATGCTGATGATGATGACTATGACTCGGTTGATGATGTTGATAGCTAGCGGGCTGACGGGAACCATCCATCGATGATCTCGGGGACGGAGTCCCGGTTATCATGAACCCTCGCCCTTGGACCACCGGACTGGTTCTCCCGTTTTGCGGATGATGTTTACAACTTTGCTCGCTCTCTTGTCCATAATCGTAGGTAACATCTTGCACTCTGTAGCCTTTACTGGGTACTGGAGATATCTGACTACGGAAATCTGCCTGCGAAACTGGCGAATAAATATCCATTTGAGTGGAATTCGGAGAAAAAGAAGAATATCCATTTGGAATTGGAGTGGACGATTCAGGAACCAAATCTTGCCGCATCGACGAGACCAAGGCCGCCACAGTCGGGTCGAAATTCTGTCCATTCGCGGGTATTTGCCCGCCGCCTCGATGAATGGGCTGTCCGGAATACTGCAATATATCCATGTTTTCTTACTAGAATGACATCTTTCCACACACAGAATCAGCTCGACATCCAATATTTACCATTCTCTCTGTTTACACGGTGTCACATTCCCCAAAGTCCACGTACATATCTCGTATTTCCACGCGATCAGGCATTTCACCTGTTGACGATTTTGAACATGGCGTCCTCCGTAGTGTTGCTAGATGTACACTCAATTATGCATGCAAATATCGCTCCGTGACGTCACGGCCAATCTTCTTTCACCAAAGTTGTGAAGTCATGAATATTCATCGTATGCTAACAGAGAGGTTGCCAATGAACGAAAGTCTGTTCATTCGAGCAAAAGTTCTTTTCAACGGAACTTTTGAAACGGAAAGCATTATGCTGGAACCCTTTGTCTTTTTTGAAAGGCTCATAATCAATGCCGTATTTTCTTTGGAAATCAAAGGCTTTCCAATGCACACCTAATGAAGGGTCTGTATATCATTGTAGAAACTGGATGAGTGTACATCACAAGGTCTTGGCAGCACAAACAAATCCCACTCCACTTGAAAACAAGAGATTAAGAGATTCACTGAGACGGTTAGAATTAAAACTAAAACGGAAAGCCTGACTTTGAGCGTTAACTAAAGGCGTCAGAACCTGGAACTGGTAATTTGGAACATATGAAAATAAATGTTTTATATGGTATTCAAATAAGGAAGTATTACCAATAGACCCAACCTTTTTCTCAAACATTCTAAATATAGGCCAATTGACATATAAATAGGCACTTCAGTCATCACTCTCACTTTCTGTCTCTCCCTTTACTTTAATACACGATGTTGTCATCGATCCAGGATTCTTCTATGATTACTACTACTTGATTACTTACTTTCTTTTTCCATCTACCTTTCACTATTTCTCTGAGTCATGTATTTCAACATCTCTCTCTTCTCTCTTTCTCATTTTTTCTTTTTCTTTTCCTATTATGCCTTTCCTGTAATTTCAAATTATAAGAGTAATCAACAAATTTCTTTCTTTATCTAGATTAAGCTCAAATTCATCAAAGGACCTACTAGAAAGAAGGAAAGTTCATTTAAATATTTTGTTTTGGTAAGTAAATTCCTATAAACCTTGTAGTAGGCAATTTTTGAGATGTAATCACATTCAATGCACAAATCTGTGATAAGTGCCTACAAATTATTTCATTCACCTCTTACAAATAATTGTATTTCAATAGTCAGAACACAAAATTGGCCTATATAACTTCCCAATGAATAACTCAATACAATCAAAACTTCTTCAGTAACGACCTGTGTAGAAAGACCAAATGTCTGTAAAGACTCTTCCTTTTTAAACAATGCTTCTCGTTGAAATTGAAATAAACCCAGTGGCGGATCTAGGGGGGGGGGGTTGGGGGGGTTGCAACCCCCCCCCAAAAAAATCCGGGGACCATTTTTTTAAATCTTATCGCAAGAAAACGCCATTTTCACACACAGATTTTCAAAAATTTTCCCTACTGTGGGAGGGGGGACACCCCCTCCCACACCCTCCCCCCTCGCTCGCTCCGCTCGCTTGGACTCGGTCGCTACGCTCCCTCGCATACCACCCCAACCCCCCCCTTTATAAAAAGCTGGATCCGCCCCTGAAACCTGTCATTGTGCAATACCGGTACCGGTAGGCCATTTTTGTAATGTAACAAAATTTGATGTTTATGTCTTTGTGAAGTGTCTTAATTGAAACAAATTATTTAATTCACCCGTTACGAATAATTGTATTTCAATAGTTAGAATGTGAATTGCATATACTAATTGTTGCTAGGTAGGACAAAGATTATAGTTTCTCCTACATAACAGCACGTAATGTAAATGTATGCGATTTGCATTCTATTGAAATAGGTGAATAAAATAATTTGCATCAGGCAATTAGGTATAAATTTGGTTACATTACGAAAACGGCTTATTGGTTGTTTTTTTACAGACATGGAATGTGCGTCTGGGGACCGACCTTTAACCTCACCATTTGTAAAGACGACCTGCCTATGCTTGGTAGGTCTTTCTATATAGGTTTCACTGTACTTTCTTTCACTTTCTTCACTATATTCACACACACTCTTGTATAAAACAAAATAATATTCTCCTTGTCTTGGACAATTTTATTCAAATTTCTAAATAGAATCCATCAGTACAAAAGTAAAATATCTGGAATATCTCATAAGATACCTGGAATTTATACTTATCTAAGACTGTGCGACAAGAAACAATTATTTCTACATTTGTTATAAAACACAGACTGCACATGATTAAATAATTACAAAATTATTACGTGTACCTTATTACAAATTTCTTTTTGTCTCATATTAATTCCAGTATAAAATTTGTACAAGGCATGTCAAATCAGTTACAAAAGGGATAGAAAAAGAAAACTTTTACACAGTTGAAAGTAAAAATCAATTTATAAAACCGATGTTGCACATTCATTACCATTAAAACTATCACTTTTATTCAATGTAAAATTGTTTTGCTATTGATGCTATTCATATTTTAATTAAAGTGTAATTGCCTCATGCTAGTAGGGGGTTAAAAAGAAAATTCTTGAACATGGAAAGTAAAATGCATATGAAACTAAATAAGAAGATTTACAACAGAGCCCTGTCTTATAAAGAGTTGCGATTCGGATTGATCCGAATCAATCGCAAGTCCTCCAATCAATCCTAAGATTGCAGTCTCCTATCTCTTATGTACGGTAGTTGTGATTGATGTCTATCACAAATAAGTTATAATTAATCGCAACTGTCTATCAGATATAAGACAGGGGCCCAGAACAATGTAGCAAAGTAAACACTGTGTCGATGACAAACAAATAACACACAAATAAACCATATATGAATATGAGGTATTAAGACATTCAAATAAAACAAAATAAATTGCATTTTCACTATTTCAGGATAGAGCTTGCACTACTATGGAAGATAGAGAGGTAGATACAAGATGCTGTACATGATCATATATGATGAATTTCTAGCTCTCCATTGATTGATGATCTATGTGTTGTTATGAATAAAACTGGGATCATAACCATAATCAAACTTTTATGATCCAACCAGGTCTACATTTTATGAAATTTTCCTCTGGTAATGTACATGAAACTGCGTATATTCAGTTCTTTGTACTATGTTTTATATATAATTTGTAATGAAAAGTAAAAATAAATTCAAATTCTGTTCATTCCATCATTGCTAGAGTATATCCTGAAAACAGAAGACCATTAATCACAAATGTATAGAAATCTGTGGAAGTTTATACCCAAAAGCCTAGTGGAAAACTCATAAAATGCACCTGTTCTCCGATATTGTATGCTTGTATCTATATATTTAGAATGCAGGTTGTAAACATCAGTTAATGATATGTTAGGTGTTATGGCAAGCTTCATGTAGCTTCATCTAGTAAATTCAAAGGAGGGATATTTCAGAACATCTGTGAACGGGTCTATCAAGCTGGAACTAAACTCTCTAGTGTTTCTGGCTGCAGGTGAAGTTCACATGTGGTGTTATGCTGTCTTGTGTCCCCTGTTCCAGGCATCGACCCATGCCTTAATGATGAGTTTTTCTTGGCTCCTGGCCTCGATCACAGACTCCGGATCCTTGGGGTTAGATCCTCTGAAAAAGTTTTAAACAATTTAATCATACAGGTATTTGGGAAGTTGCAGTTACAAACTAATGGTTATCTGGATCGCAAAGTGCTTTAAAACTGACTCTCAGAAACTGTTTATTGCTGTTTGGTCTACAACACTAGTTAGTCTTCTATCCACATAGTCTAAGAATCATTTTGTCTACATATCATTAGGTCTAATGGCCATTTAGGCTAATAGTCATTTCGTCTAATTTCTATTTGGTCTAATCTCCAATACCAGTTGCAGTAACAATTAATGGTTATCTGGATTGCAAAGTGCTTTAAAACTGACTCTCAGAAACGGTTTATTGCCGTTTCGTCTACAACACGTTTGTCTACTATCCGCATGATCTAATAATCATTTTGTCTATGTATCATTAGGTCTAATGGCCATCTAGGCTACCGGTAATAGTCATTTGGTCTAATTTCTATTTGGTCTAATCTCCAATACTAATAAGTCTCCTACCCATTTGGTCTATTGCTCATTTAGTCTAATTTCCAGTTGGTCTGATTCTCAGTTTGTCTTACAGCGTGTTTCCACAGAAAAAAAAGTGGAACACGGATTATCTTTTCCGGAATTGAAATACCATGTCGCGGCGACACAGTATTAAACCAATCTGTTTCAACAGAGCGCAGCATTCCGATTCGCCCCGATTCCGTGTTCCAAGTCAGGCAAATACCGTGTCAATCGGAAGTCAATATACAACCTTTGACCTCGATCGTGGATTCAGATCTACACAGGATTCTACGCTATTCTATTGTGACATACATTTTTCATTGTTACGTACAGCGCATATATAAACACATTATTGTATACGCGTATTTCAAAGTATTTGGGGCTTTGCGCGCTCTGATGATCCGCCAGACACGGTTTGTCGCTGTGTGTTTCCACAGCGATTTCACAGGGAGTTCGTTGGGATCGACACGTCAAGATCCACCTTCAGAGGGGAATCTGATAATCCGTATCTCGGTCGACTCGACCCGACACGCTTGTGTTTCCACAGGAAAACTGACACGGTATGACATGGGTAATACCGTGTCGATGTTTTCCGTGGAAACACGCTCTATGCCCATTTTGTCTAATATTGATCATATGGTATAATAATCATTTAATCATAAATAACAATAATCATCAAATTTCTATCATGTGCTCTTCTAGGATAGCTTTTAGAATCTTACAAGAATACAAGGATGGTATAGGTACTTTATATCTGGATGATGCACTCCATTAGAAAGCAATAATGATTTCAGAAACATAGTATATAAAGACGATAATACCATCGATTTTGATAGAGTACTGTGACATTTATAATTAGCTATTCCACAAGACAAAAAGAAAGTGGACAATTACGTCTTCGAAAATTTAGATCGAGATAAGCTCAATTTTCATTGTCTTTTGTGGGCAGTGAATTTTAGGATAGATTATCTATTAATGTCAGATCAATAAGGTCTAGATATAGATTTCGGATTACTGTAACAAATCATGAATCAAGTTTGTACATTGTGAGATAGTGTCAAGTATTCTTATTTTTTAAAGTATTGATTGTAATTGTAAATTCATTACTTTTGTTTTGTAACGTTTTCTAAACTGATTTGTACCAAAATACTTTGTTAAGCTTTTTGAGGGGTAAGGCTCGACTAGCACATGTGCTATTATCTGGCTCCTTTTACCAATCAATAGTGTAAATGTAAGCACATTGTATGAATTATTAAATGGTAAATAAATCAAATCGAACCAGTACCTGAGATCTAGATGATGTGCTCCTCCGGGGACCGGTATCGCAATGATGCTCTCTGAGAGGTCCTCTGCTACCCCACCCAGCCTCCATGGATCCAGTAAACCATTCGAGAAGATAATGTTGGAGGAACTGGCTAGACCTGGATATACAGAAAACAGGTTGGTGAAAAAGAGAAATAAGAATCTGGTATGGGGGATTCTTTAATAAATTTACTGACATTTGTCAACTCAACTTTCCCCATACGCAGACAATACCGGTACTACATCTTGCCAGAACAAAGGGGGGGGGGGGGGGAGAAGTTTATCTTACTGTATTGGCCACACTCTAGCCAAAAGTATGTATCTGGCTTTTATTTATATTTTACCATGAAATATCTACAGCACCCATGGCAAAATTCCCTTGTCTCCCTTGGTTGGTCTTTATAGACAGGTTTCACTGTATGTAAACTCACCTTTGCCAAATCCTTGTATACTCAGCCAATCGGGTCGCGGGGTCACGTTGTATACGCTCTGGCAGTATGACGTCCTCATGTCGGGAGTAAAGGGCAAGTCAGGGAACATGTCCGTCTTGCCGTTGCTTCCAGCGGGCAAGGTGATCTCGGTACATGCCTAACATATACAGGAGAAAATGAAGAATAGTATTAGATAATTGACCCAATGCAGAATACAAATTGTCCACCTGAACATAAAAATGGAAATTCTTTTTGCCCAATTGATCTTACTTCATTGATGCCCATGTTTTAAGTCTTACAGTACATTCAATATAAATATGGTAGCCACCTTCATATGCTATTTATTAATGCATATTAAAACAGTATGACATATTGATTACCATATAAATATGGTAGCCACCTACATACATGTAGGCCACAGATATGTAAAGGACATAAACAGTATGGCTAATTGATTTCCATGATTAAAATCTAAATTACAGATCTAATGCATCTTGATTTCCCTATTTAACTTTTCTCTTCTTTTTAGTTATTCTTTCTTACTCTTTTCAACTAGATGCAGGCCCATCAGAAGGAGAGGGGGGGGGGGGGGACTGCAATGGCTGCGATTACACCCTCTTTCTTTTTGTTATAAACATTCCCGCAAAAATGCTCTATCTTTGTACAAAGAAAGCAAGGATAGTGATCTGTATGATCAGTGGGCTTACAACGGACCCAACGCACCTGATAATCCCAAGCTGTACTATCAGTACCTAGTCCGCATCCTGTAGGGTCTGCGCACTGGATGAACTCAGCAAAGATGTCAAAACATTGCAGAGGTGTGCTGCTGGTGTTGTAAAACAAACCTGAATCAAAATATATCAAAAATTAGATAGAAATAAAAAATGTATGACTTTATATGATAAGAAGAAAAGTTGTCTTACTGAATCAGCCACAATCAACTGCGAAGGTTCATTTGATGATTTACAATCTTTGAATCAATGAAAACTCATTATTTGTAAAAAATCAAATTCAAAAGGCCAGCTAAAAGTGAATCAATGTCTTATACAAGAGTTGCAGCGAACAGATCTGGAGGTAGTTTCCCCCCTCTCTTCTCCATAAGGAGAAAAAGAAGTGAAAATTACTTAGAAATCAGAGAGCTTGCATTGTCATGAACTTTTCCCCACCCCACCCATTTCCCAATTCCGATTACAGGACCAACGGAAGCAGCATTTCTTTAAAGGCTATTGATATATGTTTTCTCTTTTTCAGAGGTCTTTGATTTGATCTGTTTCTGAATTACCATTTTTTTTAAATTATCAAATTTACTTTTGCCAACACACCGGTCATACACAGTTTTGGTATGGGGTCATGAATTTGGTTCAAATGAACATATTAGAAGCATATATGCGATTTTACAATATTCAAGGATCGTTGTCGCGGTTGAATTCGAGTCTAAAGTGATGAAATTGTAAATAATAAACTCTTTATTGTTGTATAGCTCCCTCTCAAGCCTGATATTACTTTAGCTTTAATTCAATTTCTCGAAAGCAGAAGTGTTTTAGAGGCTAAATTTGCTAGTCTTATAATACATCCACAGGGGCATCCAAATAAATCAAAATATTAAGGAATTACTATCCATCCAATTTTCAAAATTTCAAAAACTTTGCATTACCCTTAATGAAAACAAATGCCTAAGTATACTCTACAATAATACCAAAGTTATAAACTGAATACTACTTCAACCATTATTTATTTCAATTTTTATTTTCGAAATTAAGACAAACAAACATATACCAAGGGTTTCCTTTACCTGAAGCCTGAGCTAGTCCTTCCAATGGTGTTGACGCATTCAGTAACATGTGGCAAGAAACCTAAGTAAGAAATGAGAAGGTAATATATATACAGTGCGTCCCAGAAAAACGAAACCGAGAATTATCAATGTTTTATCATAATTTAGTCACATTTATAATTAATAAATGACACATATCTGGAAAGCTTAGATCCTCCTCTTTCATTTGATGCAACTCATATGGTGCATAGTTCATGCATGAGTGATTAAAATCAATTTAAAGAGAGGAAACCAAAAAGTCATTTGGCGGATGGTATCTGAATTTCAAAGAGAAAAATCACATTTCTAGAAAGTTGAGTTTCTGCCCTTTCATATGACACCTCAATCAGGAAAAATGAGCAAGGAATGACAAAGTTCTGTTTGTTTAAAGTAGTGCTTGCATTTCCATAATTTTATCTAACAAATTTGTTTTCACTGGCTGCCTGCCGTAGCAACAAGCAGAATTGACGACAGACTTAACTCCGTTTCGTTGACAATCAGCCATGCATGAAGTCTTTCGTCTACGGCTAATTGTCAACGAAACGGAGCTAAGTCTGTATGTGTCAAACCTGTCTATAGTGACCGCAAAAAACACAAAAAGGGAAACACAAAAAGTGGTTTTTGTAGAAAGGTTCCTTTAGTACATTTTTCAATGAGAAATCGTTTTCAAGGGAAACAAAAAAAGTGGTCTTTGTAGACAAGTAGTCACTAAAGCAGGTTTGACTGTATTATCAATAATGATAATAATATGATAGGGATTATGAAGTGCCTCACATTTACAGGATTTGTTTGCAGGGGCCATTTTCTTGAAACCGTCATATGTCTAAATTTGTGGACATCCCTTAGATACGAATGTTAATTGTATAACACACATTTCAATGGGATGTCTGAGAAGGTAGACGTATGACTCCGGAAGAGAAAGGAGTTGCTGGTCTATCTCCTTTACATTTACTCCGTCATAGCTTGAATAAACTAGAGTATAATGTAGCTGGGAGACTTCTCATGAACAAGGCAGGCTAGGGCTAGTCCAACATAGTCTGGAATTGAATGAAATTCCTGGTCTATGTAATCAAAGCAAGGATGGTCCAACATGGTTTGGAATAAAAAGAGGTTTTCATAAACCCACAACTTACATTAACAGGATTCCCATGATGAATGGGGCAACGTATATATGGTTTAACAGTCTAGAATAGAAAATCTACATATGGGTTAGGAAATAGAGATAGTCTACATCAGTTCCAGAATTGAGTTCCTGGTCTACCTCACAGACCCACTACTTGCATGCACAGGATTAGCTGGTAAGCTTCCCATGATGAATGGGGCAAATTACAGATGGTCTAACACAGTTTAGAATAGAAAATCTACCTATGGGTTAGGAAATATAGATAGTCCACCATAGTTTGAGAAATGAGTTCCTGGTCTACCTCACAAACCCACTACTTACATTCACAGGATTTGCTGGTAAGCTACCCATAAACGAGGCAGAGTAAGGATAATCCAACATGGCCTGGTAGGTAAATGAGTTCCTGATCCAGCCCAGCAGATGATAGTAATCAGCCTTGGAGACCAGAGACTTGCACAGGTGGAATGCAGTACTGATTTTGTTGAGACCTAAATGTATAGCAAGAATAAGACAGAGAAAGATATGATCCTGTATCCTCTGTGAGATTCCATTCTTCTGATTTAAAAAAAAAAAAGAAAAACTTCTTTTTGGTTTGGCATTATAAAGAAGATTTGTTATCTTTGTGTTTGGTTTACATCCATGCAGTCTGCAGAAGGAGAAAAAATCTAATTGGGTCATGTGGGGCTTAGCATACAGGGACTGCTGGTGTATATTTAAATTGGCTATCATTTTTACTTTACAGAAATAAATGTATATTTTCAATAAAGAAAGGAATTTGAAAAAGCATTATGTAGATATCTTCATGACTAGAGTAGAAAAGTGTTTAAAGAAATATCCATAAAACCGACTTCACCCATATAACCATGCTTCTCATAAAATCTTATTTTTTAAACCCCTTTGAATATTTGAATTTTCAAACAAAGTGCATACACAGCCTTTCTTGCCACTAGGTCTGGTTAAAAGGAAAGTCAACCCTGATATTATCTTTGTTTTAATAAAATGAGAGAAAAAATTAGTGAAAGTTGGAGCAATATCCAATTAGAAATAGGAAAGTTATGAATATTTAGTTGTCATCAGTGAAACACAAATTGGCAACACTGTAACGCATCTTGCGAGCTCAAGATTTTGTGTACAGGGCAAATGGGAGAGGACCTCAAGATACGTCACAGAGTTGCCAATTTGTGTTTGATTGATCGCACCTTCAAACGGTCACTTTCTTATTTTTATTTGCTTTTTCCTTGAACTTTCACTGACCTTGTTTCTTTCATTTTACTGTTCCTATTACAACCAACTTCATATCAGGGTGGACATTTCCTTTAAAGCCCCACTGCACTACTTATAGCTACTTGCGCCTTCTATACAGCCAACAATGCCTGAGCGGTACATGTTGATCCCCCATGTTGCACTTTTTCTTATGTTAATTGAGAGCTAATTTGATGAGATAACCACTTGCCAGTGACCTCGCAGGGAGGTCTAATCCCCCCTGGCCAAACTAGTGCAGAGGGGCTTAAAGAAATACACAATACCTGATGTTCCCTGGCCTGCCAACTGATCCAGCGTGGCAAAGCCCGCCCTCACGATGTCCGGACATTTGGCATCCACATCATAGAAATCCTGTTCATAGGATAAACAAAGGAAAAGACTAAAGACACTCTTTGATTTTTCAACATGAATGAAGGAGATCGAAACTTGAATTTGAAAATAATCTAATAAAGACTAATATGCTATATCATTGTGCATAGATCCATTGTGTGATGTTGGAAACCCTTAAAAGAGGTGTATATTTAAGCAAATTTTCTACATCTATTTATCTACATGTACGTTTGTTCTCTACAAAGACACTTTGAAACTGTTCATACTGTATAATTGGCAAGTTTCATGATGTGAAAACGCCTTGTGCTAATACTGAGTTTCTGCTCTTTAAGTTAAATACCAATTGCATTTTAAAGGCATACAACCAATGTGTGCTTGGATTCTTGGTTACCTGATTTGTCATTGTTTTAAGTTAGATTTTGTAGGCTAACTTCGAATCAGACATCTTCTCACGACCTTCCCCTTTTTGTTTCATGAAAGGTTGTGTAACAAAAGTGGAAGTTTATGTGAAGATGTCCGTATAGGACGCTCTCCTTCATAGATTTGTTGTATGATTTTCACAAAGTGTCAGGTAAATTGGACCAGACCATTCGTAGATGAAAAAACACTTCCCCAACATTTGGCGAGTAAAGGGGCATGTTTTCATTAAAGGTCGGGTAATGCGACCACCCGACCCGACGCGATGCCCCGAAGATTCAAAGTAAGCCAATTTGATAAAGCTTACCAAAAGAAATATTCTGGGGCTTCCATTCGAATTGCCTCTAATTCTGAGAGTGATGTGGACAACAACCAAAACATAAAAAAGAGTCTTTAAAGCGAATGCCACCTTTAAAATCTTTGTCTCAGATTCTGAAACAAAATCCTTGATTTAGCTCATGCTGCAATGACAATTATAAACCTTTAGGTCAGTCAGGAACCCCATGACTTTTACAAGCCGATCGCCTGTCTGATTATCATGATATTCATGATTTTTATAACACTACAGTCTATTGGGAAAATAGGTTTGGTAAAACCGATCACTCAAAGATTTTAACTTTTTTGATTACTCATGATTATTTTGAAGCGCAATTTTTTTAGGGCTCCAAAACTACACCATATCACAAACACTGATAACATGTAGGGCCATGCATCTCAGATTTAGCATTGTTAAACGATGTCTTTAATCTACCTTTGTGACTGTCTGGAAGAAGTAGGTTTGGGATGATTCATTGGCCGTACTGTATACAGGAGCACTAGCTGCGAGGGCACCTGCCACTAGATGGGGGTATTTCATCCTCATGTAGGCACTCAACATCCCTCCATAACTAAGGAAAAGGAAAGGGAAGGAAGGATAACATTTATTTTTATTTTAAAGGCTCTGAATTTAAAGAGAAAATTAATATTTTTGTTTCACTTGTAGCAACTAAACTCATAAAATACATACCCCCATGATATCACTTAAATTGACTTTGTTTAAACAAGATATTTAGAAATTTCATGTCGAAAGTGTTGATACAAACTATTAGGTTAACGCCATCTACGGTGAAAGTTATATAAATCAGTGCATAGAAACAAGATGGAAGGGGAAGATGTGCCATGGAGATGGAAAGCATAACAGTTTTCAACCTACTTGTACTAGTCTACTACAACACTATTCTCTTGCTCTTTTATGACATACTTCTCATGATTAGCCACTGTACATCATCGTGATAATTGGGACGAATAAAGTATACGTGCAAGGCACCTTTTGGACTGATAATGATGTGCTTTTTGGACGTCGACATCGTGAGATGCGCAGTGTAAGTCGAAATGCTAGTGAGTGAGACAGAAATTGAGACATGTCGATGAAGAAACTGAGACGAGACTGAGACGAGAGCGTGTGGAACTTTAAGTTTATATCCAGCATCATTCCTCTTTGCCAATTTAAACAAGGTCAAGTTCAAGAAGTTTGGCAAAATTCGAAGTTTACAGTTGAAAACTGGCTTAATTAACGTTATGACTGAGTTTCAGGTGCAAACTGGCTTAACGTTATAACACAAGACAATTTAGACCAGGTCCAGGACCAAGTTCAGGATGACAAGTTACTGATCGAGTAGATCTAGGTCTAGAAACTAATATGCATGAGCCAAGACTGTAATATAAAGTCTTATGAACAGTGAGCTGTAATGAGCTATGCATGATTATAATGATGGTCAAGTCAGACCAAGGAAGTCTAGACAGTAGACTCATGAATGGAGATCTAGACCCTATATAGACCAGGTCCAAGAAAGGCTAGCCAAGACAAGTGAGCTGCAATGAATAATGAGACGTGCATGCAGTTACTATGACATAATTAGGAAGCAAGTACTCTTTAACTCCAGGGAAGTTAAGGTCTGTTTGGCGCTAGACCCATGAATGGTCTTGGTCTAAAGAAGATGCAGTCTAGACTAGACCAGGTCCAAGTTAAGGACAAGTTTGATTCTGAATGTTGATGAGCCAAATAGGGATTGGACATTGTTCGAGCCAGTACAGCCCAAGACGAGGAGTAAGGTGGATCTGTTTAATGTCTAGTAAGGAACTAGATCTAGACCAGGACTTCAGATCTAATTATCTAGGTCTATAGATCTATGTATAGGCTTAGATCTATGCAGGTTTAAGGCTGATCAGGACAGGTGAGGCAGTGTACAGTCAATGGTAGAGGCTAGCATAGTCTCATTCAGAAGAATTCAGACAGATCTGGAGTAAGGAATTAAGTAGCCTAGCTACCAGGACCAAGCACCAGTTAACAGAATACAGGGAAATTGACATGGGAAATGCAGTTCGTGAAGCAACTCAGCATCCCATATAGTAAGTTACCGTTTATGTAACGTTACCATGCAGTATACTTTCAAGTAGACCTACAACCAAGATCAAATATTTTAGCTGGGCTAAATATTTTTGAAGAACAGGATCAAAGTGAATTGATCATGAACTAAACATAAGTTTGAACTTTGACCAGGAGTGCAAGAACCAGTCTACATATACAGGTACAAGGATTATTCTGCATTGATAAGGTGCAGAATTAGACTTCAGTGATCGAGAAACAGGACTAGACAAGCTTAGGTATAGGACCAAGCTTTACTGCAATCAACAGAACATATTGTGGATCTTGTGAAAGTCAGTTGGGAATGTTTGCAGATTATAAACGCTACATGATGGAGCAACATAGTCAGGATAATCAGGTGCAATCATTGGTCCATGAAGGACAAGGAGGACCAAATGTTAGACAAGATATGAATGAGAAAGACAGTCAGAGTCTCGGTGGGCTGGGAACAGAGTTCTTTCTACCGGGTGCAGTACAAGGTCTAGGAGAAGGAGGATATTCCTTTAATGGTCACTGTGAGGACCTTGAACCAGGTGATAGTGTTTCCCAATTAGGAGTCACAAAGAGAATGGGGCAATCATCGGTAGCCAGTGGTGAAGGAAGCGTTCATAGCAGTACGTCTCAAGCTAAGGTAGAAGCAGTTACAAGGCAAGCTGAGCTGCAGATAAGACATGAACGCTTACAAAGAAAACAAGCCTTAGAAGAACAAGCTCAATTGATTCAGAGAGAAAGGGAGCAGTTTGACTATGAAACGGAGCTAGCAGCAACAGCTGCTAAAATTGCTGTGATCAAGCAGTTAGAAGGAGAAATGTTACAAGAAGGGCAGATAGAAACGAGCCATATGCATCCTTCATCTAACATCATAAATGAGCCACAGACTATTGCCCAACCTATGCTTAGACAAGAGTATAGACCGGAGCAAATGAACAGGAAAGCTGCTCATACATCAGTCCCTGCAAGAACTGAAGCTAATGAGCTAATGAGGCAAGTGCCTAGAGGATCGACTCAAGTGCATCATAATGCAAGATCTGCAGACATGCAGCAGATTAGGGAACGAGAGCTTATATCCCAAAATAGTGCTGGAAGGCAAGATGCTGCTGCAGGTGATTGGATGGAGATACAGAGGCAACAAAACAACCTTACTCAGTTATTACTAGAGTGCCACATGAAGTCAGCATTGCCTCAAAGACATGTTCAGTCATTTGATGGGAACCCATTGCAATACCACACTTTCAAGAGGGCCTTTGAACACGTCATCGAATCAGCAACATCAGACTATTCTGACAAGATATATTTTCTAGAGCAGTACACAAGAGGCCAGGCAAATGAAATCGTTCGAAGCTGCATGTTTGGTGACCAACCGATGCAGAATTTCATGAAGGCCAAAGCCTTATTGGAGGCAAAGTTTGGAAATAGGTACTTGGCTCTTGACGCAATGATGAGCAAGGCAACTGCATGGCCTATGGTGAAGGCAGAAGATGGTGAGGCGTTGCAGAAATATTCCTTGTTCCTTACCGAGCTGGGTAACTTAGCTAAAGATCTTCATCTTGAGCAGGAAATCAATAATTCACAGACAATAAGGATGGTCGTCATGAAGCTTCCATTCAAGAATCGAGCTCAGTGGAGGGTCACAGCAGACAATTTACAGGAGGCAAATGAATTCATAACATTCCAAGATGTTGTGAGATTTGCCAGCAAGCAAGCTCGTGTGATCAACAATCCTGTGTATGGGGATATAACAGGGTCAGCTCCAACCAAGCAAGGAGAGAGTAAGCAGACCAAGGCTAAGTCTGTTACTAGGCAGAGCTTCAACACGAACGCCATAGAGAAGGATGTTAAGCCAGATTATTGCATGTACTGCAAGACAGCAAACCACAGCTTAGAGCATTGCGAGAAACTTGGAGGCATGCCTCATGCAGACAGAGTGCAATTTTGCAAGTCCAAGTGGCTTTGCTTTGCATGCTTGGAGAAGTCTGGACATCTGGCAAAGAATTGCAAGAATCGAATGACATGTAAAACGTGCAAGAAGAAGCATCCTACTGTGTTGCACAGACCAGAGAATATGACTGCTTCACATAGCCAAGAACGGAAGGTGGAGAAAAATGCCCCTACTGCTGATGTAAGCATGTCGACAGGTGTTTCAAGGGAAGCTGACAATGTAAGCATGCCAACAGATGTTTCGAGTGAAGCTGACAATAAACGGTCAATGACAAATTACACCAGTGAATCCAATACGCTACCTGTTGTAATTCCAGTGGTAGTCCGATCGAGGGAGTCTGGATGTCAGATGCAGACGTACGCTTTCTTAGACAACGGAAGCAATGCAGTTTTCTGTACAGAGGCAGTCAGGAAAGGACTACAAACAAGAGGGCAACTCACCAATATCCATCTTCAAACAATGACACAAGATAAGGTGATAAGATGTCAAGTTTTGAAGGACTTGGAAGTTATGGATCTAAAAGGAAATAACATCATAGATCTCCAGGAGGTGTTTGTCCAAGACACCATACCAGTGAGCAAGGAAGAAATCCCTACAACAGCTCACTTGAAGGAATATTCGTATCTCAGACACCTGAACCTCCCTGATATATCCTGTGATGTCGGTCTCCTTATCGGAAACAATGTCCCAAGAGCTGCAGAACCATTAGAAGTTGTAAACAGTGAATATGGTGGACCATATGCATACAGGACACTGTTGGGATGGGCAGTAAGTGGTGTGACAAAGCCAGGTACTCCAAGGAAGATATCTTCACATCGTGTATCGGTGAAGAAGGACATTGACCAGCAACTAATCACAATGTTTAATCATGACTTTAGTGAAAGGGTTGCAGATGACAAGCCAGAGAAATCAAGAGAGGACCAGAGGTTCCTGAGAGAAATGAAGAGGTCGACAGAGCACATAGACGGCCATTATCAAGTGGGGCTACCTTTCAAGGATAGGAATGTGGTGATGCCTAATAATAGACCACAAGCTGAACAAAGGGCAGCACACCTGCAGAGGAAGTTCGCTAGACAGCCGCAGTTCCATAGGGAGTATGCAGGGTTTATGGATAAGGTGCTGAACAAACAGTACGCTGAAAGAGTACCAGAAGACGAGTTTCTTAGAGAAGATGGAAAGATGTGGTTTATTCCTCACCATGGTGTATATCACCCACAGAAGCAAAAAATTAGAGTGGTGTATGACCGTGCAGCTTCTTTCAAGGGCAAGTCACTGAATGACAATCTTCTACAGGGGCCGGACCTCACAAATAGTTTGGTGGGTGTATTAACAAGGTTTCGTCAAGACCGCATAGCAGTAATGGCAGACATAGAAGCCATGTTCTCACAAGTGAAACTGCTAAAGGAAGAAAAGGATCTACATCGATTTCTGTGGTGGCCAGATGGCAATGTCGCTCAACCTATTGAGGAATACCGCATGACTGTTCATGTGTTTGGGGCTAGATCTTCACCAGCTTGTGCCAATTATGCCCTGAAGCGCACAGCAGAAGACTTTGCAGAGGACAAGGTGGCACATATCATCAAGCGCAACTTTTATGTTGACGATTGTTTGTACTCAAGCTCAACAGTCCAGGAAGCTGCAGAGCTATCAGAGGGCCTACAAGAAGCCTGTAAGGAAGGAGGATTCCACCTCACAAAATGGATGAGCAATGACAGAAGAGTATTGAATGCCATACCCAAGGAGGAGAGAGCAAGTACAGTGCAGGAGCTAGACTTTGACAAGGACAAGTTGCCACAAGAGAGAGCACTAGGAATTCTTTGGTGTGCAGAATCAGACAAGTTTGGCTTCAACATCTTAATCAAGGATCGCCCTCCGACAAAAAGAGGAATACTTTCAGTTGTCAGCTCAGTATACGATCCTTTAGGATTTGTTTCACCAGTGATTTTGGTGGCAAAACAATTGTTGCAAGAGTTGTGCAGACAGAGAATCGGTTGGGATGAGCAAATTCCACTGAACCTGAAGAAAAGGTGGCAGGAATGGTTAGACGAGCTTCAGGTGTTGTCAAGGTTCAAGGTAGAGAGATGCTTGAGATCAACAGGATTTGAGGATGCAGAGTCGATCTCGCTGCACCACTTTGCTGATGCCAGTGAGAAGGGTTATGGTACTGTTTCGTACTTAAGGACAAGCAACAGCAAGGGAGAAGCAAGGAGCCAGCTCATTATGAGCAAATCAAGGGTGGCACCTCTCAAGCAAACCTCAATTCCAAGAATGGAACTAACAGCAGCATGTGTTGCTGTTCGAGTAGATCAGATGCTGAAAAGGGAACTTGAGATACCAGTGAATGAGACATACTTCTGGACGGACAGTATGACAGTACTGCGCTACATATGCAATGAGACATCAAGATTTCAGACATTCGTAGCCAATCGTTTGGCAATAATCCATGATGGATCCAGTCCAGCACAATGGAACTACGTGGACACGAAAAGAAATCCCGCTGATGATTGTTCAAGGGGCTTGAAAGCAGAAGAGCTGCTGCAGAAGGCAGGTTGGAAGAATGGCCCAGAGTTCCTAACCAAGTCCAAGGAAGAATGGCCAAAGGCTGTAGATGTGTCCATATCTCAGGAAACTGAAAGTCTTGAGGTAAAGAAAACTTGCATGGTAGGAATAGTTGATCATGCTGATGAAGTTCAACCTGTTGAGAGATTGCTGAAACATTATTCTGAATGGAATAAACTCAAAAGAGCAGTAGCTTGGTGGCTCAGACTAAAGGCGAAGCTGCTGCAAAGAACCAAAAAAGACGCAGATGTCCAGCAGGATTCTTCATTAACAGTCCATGATGTAGAGGATGCTGAGAAGGCCATCGTGTCTTACATTCAATGGCAGAATTTCCCAGGGGAAATGACTGATGGTACCAAAGCAAAAGATGTCGACCAGACTAAGATATCAAGAAGGAAACGATCACAACTGGAGAAGCTAGACCCAGAAATTCGAGACGGGCTACTGAGTGTTGGAGGGAGATTGAGAAATGCCAAAATCCCAGAGAATGCCAAGCACCAAATAATACTACCGAATAGCCACCATGTCTCGACCCTCCTCATAAGGCATGTGCATCGTAAGGTGGGTCACCAAGGGCATAACCATGTTCTAGCTGAGTTGCGCCAGAAATACTGGATAGTTGGCGCAGGTGTACTTATCAAGGCTGTGATCAGGAAGTGTATTGTATGCAGGAAATACCAGGCTAAAACAAGCACGCAGAAGATGGCGGATCTTCCCAGTTGCAGAATAGAAGCATGTGAACCACCGTTCACACACACTGGAATGGACTATTTTGGACCCTTTGAGATAAAGCATGGTCGCAGTGTCAAGAAAAGGTATGGAGTTGTGTTTACGTGCATGTCCTGCAGAGCAGTCCATATAGAGGTAGCTGGAAGCCTTGACACAAGTTCTTGTATAAATGCCATGCGTCGATTTGTGAGTCGGAGAGGACCAGTTAAAGCACTGTATTCTGACAATGGAACCAACTTCGTAGGGGCTTGCAGTGAGCTAAAACAGGCCCTTAAGGAATGGCGAAAGGAGGAAATTGTGCATTTCACTGCAGTTCACGGAATACAGTGGAACTTCAATCCTCCGGCAGCTTCACACTATGGAGGAGTTTGGGAAAGACAGATTAGAACAATTCGAAAAATTCTCCATGCCGTGCTTCATGAGCAGCATCTGAAAAGCAGCCAAAGTGACGAGCAGCTACAAACGCTGATGTGTGAAATCGAGGCTATAATAAACAGCAGGCCTCTAACGAGATCATCGGAAGATCCGAATGATCTGAACATTATAACCCCAAATCACTTGCTGCAGTTCAAGACAACATCATCGCCACCTCCTGGGCGGTTCACAGACAAGGACATGTACTCCAGTAAACGTTGGAGACAAATGCAATATCTAGCAGATATCTTCTGGAAAAGGTGGGTACGTGAGTACCTTCCTGCCTTGCAGCAACGGCAGAAGTGGTTGCAGCCTCAGCGAAGTCTGCAAGTTGGTGACATAGTCCTGATTGCTGACCAGAATGCTCCCCGATGTTCCTGGCCGATGGCTCGAGTGGAGGACGTGTATCCAGACAGCCGAGGATTGGTGCGCAGTGCCCGACTGAAGACGAAGATGACAACATTAACCAGACCGGTGACTAAAATGTGTTTGTTATTGGAGGCAGAATAAGCACAAGTGGAAATCTGACACAAAGCGAATGTGATATTTTTGTTGCTGAAAGTTTTTGATGGATCATTTCGCAAGTATTGGCATGAATTTAATTTCTCAACCAGCAGGATCAACAATATTCATCGCGTTGGACGGATCAGTTGGAATCATTTCATGAATATAGGTTAATTTAATTGTTAGATACGGGGTGCACGACTTGCTCTGCCCTAGTAAATGAATCTGGTATTGATACCAAATTCATAATTTGCGATCACTTTGTGTGCTACAGTAGACCAGGATCATTAAAGTTTATATTGAAATAATTTTGATCAGTTATTGTTTTAATGAGGTGCACGACTTGCTCTGCCTCAGTGAATGAATGCAGTATTGTTGCTGAATTCATGAAAGATTAAATTCGCGACAGCGTCTAATAAAGGAATGAAAGAAGTTCACAGGATTCATCAGCTTTAAATGCGTTTGTTTTTATGAAATACAAGCACTGACTCTGAATTGTTGACACCTATTATTGTGCAACTGAGCAAGGATCAAACAACGTACGCAGTATTATAATATCACGTTTAGCTGGATATGTACCTGCAGATTTAGTTAGAACAAGGAGAACTATAGTAACATTTAAATGGAAAACTTCTGATGCTAAATACAATGGACATTTTCTGCATTTATGAAGAAGAAGGAACTTCGATGAGAACCATGATATTTGCTGATTTATTATGAATATAATAAATATACCATCAAGAACACTAGACGTGACTGAAGGACTTAAGTTTCATCAAGAAATTTGTAAATTACATTTTCATGTAACTTTTTTGTGTAATATACATTTCATTATTTCATTTGGCATAAGAAAAAAGGAGATTAATCTGATGCATTTTAGTATTGAATATAATGTTTTTTTTGTGTCATTTTGTAGTGCTTTTAACTCAGATATACATGTACTAGAGTTAAATAATTGCTTGGATTACTGTTCTTTTATTTGAATGTAAATTTTGCACCCTAAGCATTGTGATCAAATTACTAGTTTGTTCCAAGTGTATTTGACATTTACTTAAACAAGTAAAGAGAAGAAAAAGTGTAAATTGATCTATTGGAAGAATAATGTTTTCTTTTTTTTGGAAGGTTACATGCAGTGTATTACATGTACTACATGTATTATGTGCAGAGAAAAGTGCATGTATTAGAAGTACCTTTTAGTAGCATCCAGAAGTGGCATAAGCAAATAATTTATGTTTTGTTGTCAAGAATCACATTACAAGTACAATTCTTGATGTTTAATATATTGATTGATACAGCAAGGATCACTCAAAGAAGGGTATCGAGAAAAGGTTAAAAATGTGAATTATTTGTGTACTTATTGTGTTGTTGTTTTAAAGATGATCAAACGTATAATGTCATTGCTACAAGGAGAAGCAATTCCTATTGAAAGTGCTAAAATGTCAGTTGACTTTTTTAGATGCATCCTAATCTTGTTAAATTAGAACTTCTATAGTTTTGTTAAAAGTTTAAAATGTATTATAACTTTGCAGATACATTTAGAGTTTGTATTGATTTGCAATTTTGCATTACATGTTTATAAACTTGCCTTCACGTAACTGGTTTTATTTTATAGTGAAGACTATAGGTATACAGTCTAGATATTAGGTACCGGTAAAGGTGTAATCTGTTTCACAGATGCAGTTAGGAATGCAATCCTAGGTATTGAGGATAATGTGTAGATTTCAGTTAAGGTAGCTTTACTTTGTTAAAAGATATCTGAGGACACTTTATATAGGAAAAGGTATTGCATGTGAGGACACTAGCAGGCTTAGGGACCGTAGTAAAGGTAAACTATACTTTGTATGAAGGAATTTAAGGTTACTCGGTATATAGGAAAGGGTGTTTGTTCCTTGTTTGTAGAGTATGCATCGGTCAGGTTTCTTAATTCATGAAAGTCTAGGTTAATGTGAATTTTGAAAAATTATAGTAATTATATTTTTTAGAGATATAATTAAGGGGCCGGAATGTTGATACAAACTATTAGGTTAACGCCATCTACGGTGAAAGTTATATAAATCAGTGCATAGAAACAAGATGGAAGGGGAAGATGTGCCATGGAGATGGAAAGCATAACAGTTTTCAACCTACTTGTACTAGTCTACTACAACACTATTCTCTTGCTCTTTTATGACATACTTCTCATGATTAGCCACTGTACATCATCGTGATAATTGGGACGAATAAAGTATACGTGCAAGGCACCTTTTGGACTGATAATGATGTGCTTTTTGGACGTCGACATCGTGAGATGCGCAGTGTAAGTCGAATGCTAGTGAGTGAGACAGAAATTGAGACATGTCGATGAAGAAACTGAGACGAGACTGAGACGAGAGCGTGTGGAACTTTAAGTTTATATCCAGCATCATTCCTCTTTGCCAATTTAAACAAGGTCAAGTTCAAGAAGTTTGGCAAAATTCGAAGTTTACAGAAAGGATAATTGTTTGTCGACTTACAAATAGGGTACATTTTTTGTAAGAGCAATACATTGTTCTAAACTTCAATGTCATCTTATTAAAATGGATGCAAACATGTGAAAACATACTTTTGTACTTTGTTTTTGCAAAAACATACATGTAATATTCTTTTTTGTGAATGTGTACTAATAAGCCCCAAATAGGGTTATACATAGAGCCAATTTTATGCCTGTTGTTATGCACATAGGGTCAGATTTTGTGGGAATGTTATTGAAATTATGAAAAAGGGGTCAATTAACAATAAAAATCATTAGAGATCATGCATACTCTTTGAATATGATATGACACCATTGGGCTTACCTTTGGTGAATTGGCGTTTGGTCTACTACCCAATTGGTCTATTCCCATATGGTCTACACATCTACTATCCACATAGTCTAATAATCATTTTGTCTACTAATATCATTCGGTCTAATTAATATCCTAATAGCCATTGGTCTAATTTCCATTTGATATAATCTCCAATAAGTCTACTAACATTTGGTCTATTGCTCATTTAGTCTACTATCTATATTGTCTAATAGTAATTTGATGATTATTATTATTTATGATTTAATGACTATTAGTAGATGGGCTGGGTGTAGCCCAGAATTTTGGGAATAGACCAATTGGGTACTTAGACCAATCGGGTGCAGACCAAACAGCAATAAACCCTTACCTCCCACCATATGAACCCCTAATTGTGGGACCAAATCAAGTTTGACTAGTGTATTATTTACCTTCCACCAACCACCACCAAAGGCAAGTCCAGGGGGGGGGGGGGGGGGAGAGAGATTTCACAAAGCCTAAGATTGATTATAAGTTGGACTTAACTATGGCATGCCTGGCATGTTTGCTGTCACCGTTTACAGGCATTGGTCTCTCAAGGGACGTACAAATCATGGTCACACAAGATAGAATTGAACTTTTTTGATAGTTCATTATTGAAGGAAAAGATATTATCTAAAGATCATAATTGAGAGACCAATGGTGAGAGCAACCAGTGGCATGAATGGCCTGTCATATTTAAGTCCAACTTAAAGTCGATCTTAGTCTTTGTGAAACACCCCCCTGGACCCCTAGTTGAGTCAATTTTGACCAGTGTATATTACCTCCCACCAAACACCACCAAAGGCAAGTCCTGGACCCCTAATTGTGGGACCAAGTCAATTTTGACTAGAGCTGTAGTCAAACGTTTAACCGTCCGGTATCCGACCGCCCATGGCAGATTCCGTTTTCAATTGGACGGTTTCGTTTTCCCATTTTTTTTATTTTTATTTATTTTTTATTTTTTTATTTTTTTTATTTTTTTTTATTTTTTTAGTATCGATTTATGCCCCTCCACCTGGCACTATGCCTGGCAATGTCTCCCAGCTCAGTAATCTGTGTGTTGACTCACCACTCCGAAACTAGAACAACACTCAATATGTAGTTTATAATAATAAGTCATCCAACTTTTACAGACGGCGTACCACAAGGTTATATCCTAGGTCCTCTACTGTTTTTAATTTACATCAATGATCTTACACATTCTTCTAAAAACGACATTGTTACTATTATTTGTGACAAGTTCACAAGCACAAATCGGCGCCTTCAAATGCACCTCGCAGTCAAATGAAAGTCCTTCCCGCTTTTTCACACGTACCTGGCTTCCTGCCGACAGAGTAAATAATTTGTTTAACCGAAAACCGTCCGGTTTTGACTGGCGGTTAAACGGAATTGGAGATATCCGTGATGTTACAGCACTAATTTTGACTACCGGTATTACCTTCCACCAAACACCACCAAAGGTGAGTCCTGTAACCCTGACTCTTCCTTCAGGCTCGTGATCAGTGTCGCATAGTCTGCAAGGGCTTGTTCTACTGTCAACAGGCCTAGGTTAGCCGGGGTGAAAGACTGGTTGCCGAGCGGTAGACTCTTCCCATAGTACCTCTGTGACAAGGTTAATAATAATAATAATAATAATATTTAATTTTTATATAGCGCTTAATACAAATGTCTCTAAGCGCTTTACATATATACTATTACTATTACTATTAAAGGTCAAAAGAAGCAAAACATATTTTAATGTAAGCAAAATTTGTTAGTACAAAGATTTAAAAAATTGAACCCAATATTGGCTGGGTAGCTTTGAGCGAGAGAGAAGCAAACTACGATAAACAGTGTATGATAGGGTGTCCAAAGTTCACGCACATTTCAATTTTTTTAAAGGAATATTTGACCCATGAATCCTCATATTCTACACAAATTAATTTTGACCAGTACCAAATGGACAGCAAAATTCTTGACTACAAATGGCGCAACTTGAAAATTTATTATCAAAAGAATTCCAGCTATATCGCTATCTATGAATTCCATTTTGGATCAGCGTGCGCTGTGCGCTACAACGGACAAAATCTTGCCAATATTTTGGAACTTAGGTCACGCACGAACTATGGTCACACTGCCATAATAAAAGCTTTAAAAAATATTGAAAAGGGTTAAATAACTTATGATTAATTTGATTCCTAAATCAGAGAGTATGAATCAACAAATCAATCATGACTTTGTGACATGATTTTAAATTTTTACTTTTACTTTTTTTGAAGTAATATTTTCTTTCCTTTCTGGTGCTCAAGTTTTTGCATGTCCTCTATAAAAAAAAAAAAATTCTTTCATCACAGAAAATTTAAAAGATATTATTAGACATTTTGAGTAGAAGAGAAAGGAATTTAAAAGTTTAACTTGATCTTGATGACAGTGATCTTAATAGTACATTGCTACATTTCAAAGGACTATAGATCTAGAGGAGCTAACTTACATGTTCGGCAAAAATGATGAGAGCGCCAAACTCTGGTGCAATGTCAAATATGTAACCGGTGTTATCAAAAAATGATTCTATAGCCCCCTCATTGCCAGTGTAAAAGAAGATTGGTCCACTGCCCTTCTGCCAGTAATCATCTGAAATATTAAAAGAGAGTGACGATTTAAATTAAATCAGAAATAATAATTATAATAATCTGGATTTATATAGTGCTTCATATGAAATACCGTCTCCAAGGGCTTAACAATAACAGATATTATTACCCCCATCACCAGATTCATTCATGCATCATCCCCACTCCCTGGGGAAGCATTGCCAATTTGATGCTGATTTTGCGACAATAGTAATTATTTTAGCGTACAGGGATCACAGGGAGTATGCTAAATTTAGTGACACTTCCCATGTTTTTACACATAATCACTATTGTTGGCAATCCGAAATCCGAAATCAGCCATTTTTAGCTTATATCACATGTATTCATCATGTTCAAGCAGTATCAAAGTCGCGAAAACTTGTGAGAGGTCAGAATTTTTGCGATGTAAATCGCACGTTTGCTCATGAATTATCATCAGGAACACGTGAAAAACTCTGTCACTCCGGAAAAAATGTCTAGCGTAATGTGGGCTTATGGTACAGGCAGCTATGTTCAATGCACGAATCAGAACCAGAACAAACGTGCGTGCGCGCCGCTTCGAGCACAAACAAATCTTGCAACAATTACGTCAGAATATACAACTTACAAAAATACAACATTACAAGATAAACCTTTTATTTTTTTTTGCTATGTTGTGTTTAATTGTTAAAGAAGATTTCTTGAGAAGTTTAAATGAAACAAAGGAGAAGAATTTTTTATTAAAACAAAATTTGCAAATGTTAGACATAGAGCCTAGAGGTTAGATCTAAATGATCTGCTTTTTTTATCAGAGGTGATGAATTTGTAATCTTACCTGTGACGAAATATCTTTGTTTGAAGGTCTGCTTCCCATAACTTTCGGAGTTGAAGTGGTCTACAGATTGGTCGAAAAATTTCTCCTTGTATGGATATCGAGGAAGCGGGTTCGCTGAACACACTAACAAAGAAATGAGTAAGCAGAGGAAAGGAGGAGTTACCAGTACATTTTTAATCAACTCCATTCTTAAAAATTGCCTTTAAAAAAGTCAGAATTTGCCCCAACTTCTTCTTCTTCTTAGTTGATCCCTCCACTGTTTTGGAGATTCCTGGAGTCCAAATAAAGTAAATGTTTAAAATCCGACCGGTTAGGAGCTTTGGAGAGTCATAGAACGAGAAGCATCAACGCCAGCACAAAGATCCACCTTCGGCCAATGCATTGAGTCGATCCAGAACTGATGCATTGCTGCATGCAATATGCGGTAATGCTTTGCAAAACCTAGTGAGTCAGGTGACAACAACTCTTGTATCATGTGACACGGTTCCGATCATGAGCACAAGCAATTAGTCTGTATGCGCAGACTCAAATTTGATCATTTTCGTTGGTAGGAATATATTGGGGGATATCGGTATATACTGCTCTTGCAGATATCGAATAGACGCAATCCATGTATTGAAAAAGGTCTCAACGGAACAGGATGCATAAAAAGACGGAAACCTAGCTCTAGATTTATAAGAACAATGACACTGAGTCACATTTTAGTAAGTGCTGTCCTAAAAGAAAAATGAGTCATATAGCAATTTTTCTCTTTTGTTCTCTTTCCTTATTGGACTTCTCCACTTTAGAAAGTGGAGTGGTCCTAATAATAAGCATTATAAATGAGTTGCGAAATTATAATTATCTTCTCACTCTCTCTCTCTCTCTCCCTCTCTTTTATGTATATAAAGAGTTCTGTCCCCTTATTCCTTGTACCCCCTTGTACTACACGTTTAGCATCGCCAGACTATCTGACTTAGTTAAGAAAGGCCGATTAGTTAAGAAAGGTCCCTTATCAGCCATAAAAAACACTGTAGAAATTGGGGGTCAGAAACAAAAGTTAAACCATTCCGAAAGGGGTAGAATTTCGATAATTTTTTTTTCCTAATGACAAAATTAGTGTTTTAAGGGCCTACCATTCTTTAAATCCTTTACATAAAAGAACAATATCACAACAAAATAGAAATGATTAAACCAAAAGTTGTTTTTTTCAGTTAGAAACCTCAATTGGTTGTGGAATGAAATTCAGGTCATGTGCAGTAGCAGTTCTAGAGGCTAAGGGGTAGGGGGGGGGGAGCGGGAGTGGGCTCCCCCAATTCTTGATTATATCTGAATTTAAGCGAAGCACAAGTAACATCTAACCCCTCCCCTCCTAATGAAACGTTATTCTAGAACTGCGCCTGGTAATAGTCTTTGCTAAGTATGTAATGTTGCTATATGACACTGAAACATTGTATTTTGGTTTAAATTGAACTTGGACATGAAAATGGGCCTACGTTGTATTGGCATTTTTTAATTGAAAAAATAAATAAATTTAAAGTAGCTTTTTTTTCCTCAACAAATATTCACCCCACGACACCGAATTTCTTCACCTGTAGTCTCTGTAAATGTCATCTACCCCTTGTCTTCCCTTTTCTCTTTCTCCATAAACAGAACAAAAGGCCGAATACCAGACAACTGTGTAATGACTGTGTTTATAAAAGCACGAAAATCATGAAAAATGACAATTTCCTTTCATTTTAGATCTACAAAAATCATAAGGGAAAAAAGTGTGGCGAGTTGTCCGAAAAGGCACCCCACCCTGGACAACTCGCCTGTAGCGAGTTGTCCAGGATATTGTGGCGAGATGTCCAGGGTAGTGTGGCGGGTTGTCTTGGGGCGGGTTGTCTTTGTGGCGAGTTGTCTGGACCCCAAAAGGCCTTTACCACCTTCTTTCTTTATTTCCTTCTTTTTCCCCTTCATGTTCTCCTTTGAAAATTATTTATTTCCCTATAACTCATGATCAATATCTCCTCTCTTCCCTCCCCTCTCCCTCTCTCTTGTATCTCCATAATCATGTCTCAATGCCTCTCTTGCTCTCTCTCTCTCTCTCTCTCTCTTTTCCACTTGACTGACCCTCTTTTTAATATACTTCATCTTCTTCTCCAAGACCCCCTCATCCCAATGTCCCATTTCAAAATACAGGCACAAAATGTACTCACATTACAACCAATTAGCTTTCATCTAAAAATTAATTTCCCTGTAACTCATGGTCAATATCTCCTCTCTTCCCTCCCTCCCCCCTCTCTCTCTCTCTCTCTCTTGGATCTTCAAAGTCATGTTTCAATGCCTCTTGCGCACTCTCTCTCTCTCTTCCACTTTACAAATCCTCTCTTTAATGTACTTCCTAAGTCTTCAACACCCTGTTATCTCAATGTCCCATTTCAAAATAAATACACAAAATGTACTCACATTCCAATCAATTAGCTTTCATCTAAAATCATCTGAATATCCAGATACTTTATTGACAACCCTTCACAAAAAAATACAGGTAAACAAGATAGGATGATGGGTGTATAACAAAATGATTGGCCTATGATAATCATCATAATAACAATAATACACCATCTAGCATGGCACGTTGTAATCATGTATGAGTATGAAGCAACAACTAGCATTTGTCCCAGAAGAACTCATATAAATATAGCCCTCAAATAAGATCACAAAGAGATTAAGCAGATAATCGAGCAGAAAGTGAAAAAAATTATGGATTTAAAGAACTGAAGTGCACATTACATATTATCAAAGCATTTATAGCCTTGGGGCCTTTCGACCAAACTAACACTGCATAATGAAACCATGGGGCGCTTCACAAAGTATTGGAACAAATAGATTTTAAGACGAAGCCACAGTCAAACTTACAGCTGTCAAAATCAAACTTGGTTCTAAACCTGGAGATGAAACACCCTCATGTACTTCGAAACAGAACATGGTTGTTACAATTCTACAACAGCATAAGGTGCAAGTCATTTAGATTCAAGATTTCACAAGGTGTCTGATCAGTAAGAACGATAAATTTTCTTTAACCATAATTCAAGGTAAAACAGGGTCAAAAGGACATAAAATAACGGACAGTCGATTTGGCAATTTAAAAACGTCGGAACAAATACAATCAGGATTCAAGATTCAATCAAAACATTTACATCAAAAACAGGTTTTAAAAATTAGATGACAGCATGGATTAAAAAAGTGAGATGTTTGGTTTCGAGTTTGGCAAATGAAAACCAAATATTATAAACATAGGTATGAGATAGAGTACATTCTTACATCTTTTCAAAGAATTGTGATGTGGAGTTACAATATTTGCTGCAAAAATGCTGGATGACTAGTGCAAAAAGTGCATCCATTTATGCTGTTATAAATATACAGCTGTCAAAATTTGGTGTTTTGATATAATAAAGTTAAATTGTCCAAGGTGAAAGATATCTGAGCCTTCTAATAGAACCATCTCTTATGATGCAGGTTTCATAACACTTATCATTAGGATTTCAATTAAAAACTAACATATTTCAAAGGGGTATCTTAAAACTGACACAAGTGAAATCAACACAAAATGTTAAAAGATATATAAACTGCTAGAAAATGTATCAGTAGCAGAAGATCAAGAAACCTTGCGTTTTACATTAAAACAAGGAAATACTAAATATGCAACAAGACTTTCCAGGGGCATTTCTAATGCAATACAAAAACATGAACACAAAATCACAAATACAAGGTATATCGGCAGTGAAGGCACGTTTGAAAGTTTTCAGTTTGCATGTATAAGAATGTACTTGTACATCTTCCAAAAAAATGGCATATTCCTTATGAAGCAAGACAGGATCAATGTACCTTCTTGCCTTATATTTATATAAGATTTAATCTTGCTCTCACCCTCTTTCAAATTTAATATTGTCGAGGATTTCTTTAAAAATCTTGGTCAACAATGTCTATTAAAATGCTTTCATCAGTGCCAGAGTATACAAAAATCCTGTCCATTATCAAGATATAAATGCACATTATCAATGCACATACATTTCAAATAAATACTTATTTTTCTGATTGATTGACGTGATTAACAAAAAAATCATATTTTGGATATAAAATTTCACTTACATAAAAATAAAAATGTTTATGAATTGGGAAACTGTTATAAATATACAAAACAAACAAAGTATTTTTTCAGATTTTAAAACAAAAGTGGTTGGGGAAAGTTTTTCTGTTCATCTACCCTGTTCCATTTTAATTTGTGAAGAAGTTTCCATGCCTCCAAAAGACTCCCACTCTCGGATAAATAAGTTCCACATTTTCATCATCTACGTTACAATTTACAACGAGTACTCTCCCGACAGCTACGTCGTGTACTGGAAATTCCAAAATTACAACAGCGATACAAAACATAGGAGATACTATATATAATATAACATAATTTACATATACAAATATACAAAAATTACCACTCTACAGTCGTCATAGCTCAGAAAAAAGCCAAATAAGCTTTGCCACTTATTTATTTTAAAAAAAATCATACTTCATAACAGGGAGCTCTTTTTGAATACAAAACAAGGCTGTCGTTTAAACAAAAGAGGAAAATACTTATGATTTTCCATTAATGGTTGTTGCATACAATACTTCCATATCCCCATCAGAAACATAAACAAAAACTATTTACTTATAAGAGTTGTCATCTTTAAAAAAAAGGATTTAAGTACAATTGCAGTTATATACACATATATAGGCACTTTAAAAAGGGCATCGAATGTTACATATTACAGAGATAGAAAAGATGGGGGAGAAACAATACCGACTAAAAAAATGGATTACATTTTTATCTAATGATGTTGATAGGAAAGAACTTTGACCAAAATCACTAAATATGTGAACAGCTCATATTTCAGAACTTATTACAAATTTTATGTTACAAGCCATTTCCTATTTGAGGTCAATAATGACGGAAAACTATTATTTGTAGAGTATAGAAATCATGACTTTACATTTTGTGTTTGTTGGTTTCAAAGTACACTGTACCACTAAAAATATTGCTTGTTTTTGCAGCTTCTCCAGTCCCTAATCCCTCGAGAACAAGGCACAAGTTGATCATTTACACATAAAAGTTTTGAGGTTGAAAATAAAATTTGAAAAAGGTAGAGAACGATCATCCCATTCCAGCCTATTAGTATGCATTCATCACAACAGTAACATTCAACTAAAATGGAACAAAAATACTCATTTATTATGCACAAAGGCAAATGAGACGATGTTCTTTAAGAGGAAAAAAATGGCATTGTAGACAATACCATTTTTGAAACTATTCTACGAGTCCATTTTTCCAAAGTGTTTTGATTCTTGATTTGATATATGTGTCGATTATCTGTTGGTTTTGTAACTTCATTAAAACCTCATTTGGATTTTCTTCTGTTTAAAAAAAAAACATAATTTATCATTGTACACTTCACCATTACCGAAGATTGTCTTGTGACATGTCCTTTGCTATGACAAAGAATTTCTGATATAACGACAGACGAATCAATCAATTCCATTCAATGTACATAATTGCCCTAATTTACAATACATGATACTTTAAAAATATCTTCTATATTATATAATAATAACAAAATAATCAGTCTTTCACCTATAAAAAGCATTGACATAGTATGTTTGTGGCAGTTGGATAATATACATTAACTTACATGACATTTATACATGTACAAATCAACAATGAAATGATATTTCGGTAGTAACGCATACTCGCATAGAACAATATAAGTACAGAGTGCATGGTAAAATTTAAGTACTTGGTCAACTTCACTAGTACGTTTATATTCGCAGTACACAGCCTCGTTGTAAATAGTACATTATCATATCGTAGTCATTTCAAATACACAGAGCCAGAACTACTCCAAAACATAGTTTTGTGCATAAATAAGAACATTTTTGATTGAAATGGCAGCTTTCCGTTCAGTACATATAATATTTAATACTTGTGTTTGAAGAAGAAAAAAATCTTCAAGTTTTAACCCTAGGGATCCATCAACATCTCAAACATTGTTCACGTCAAACAGAAATGCATAGTAAGCTTAGCCTTCCATTTTACGGCAAGGAAAAATGAACAAAACACATTTGTGATATTTGGTCTGAAAAGTGGTCCAGTATCGAATCGACTGTGCTCCATGTGGAATGTCTTATCATGAAGACTTTGATTAGAGTTAATAATCAAATGGAAACAAGAATGTTGTTTGGATACAAAAACCATGATTTTGGTCCGAAGAATGTCAGGAATGCGCTGTTGGTTATCACATGTATTTGGTCAAACAAACATTGGAATGTGTGTTTCAGGAAATGGATCCGGAGAGAATATCATCAACAAAGATGATGATTTTTCTGATTCTCCCATTTTTGGAACAGCTTTAACCAAGCAATTACGGAAGCATATTTCAATAAAAAAGTACTGGACTTCAATCTCCATACAAATAATGTGACGATCACCTCTGCGAACATTTTACAGCGGTTGCCCCGACTTGCTGCTCCAATCATTATAACACTACAGTCAGAATGTACTTCAAAGTTGCTTTTCCTTTGTATTTCTCTCTCCCAACAGAGTCTATCACTTGGCAATAAGCATGTTTATTTGTTTTTTAGATATATGTTACTCCTGTGCAAGCTCCTCCTTGTAAGTCGATGCCGTTCATTAACCTGCCGGTGTGCCCATGTCCGTTAAGTAATTCTTGTCCATTCATCTGCTGCTGGTTGGTAGGTACAGGCGGGCTAGAGATGGCCTCTGACCCGGACCAATCCGACGCTGAGATTGGAGATGGATTGGACCACTTGCTTGGGGATTCCGGCGAGGGCGTCGGGAAGGTCGAGTGATCCGACATCGCCATGGCGTACGTACAGGAGGGGTCCATTGTGCTCCCATTGTGGCTGTGTTGATTCGAGAATGACGTCTTCTCCGACATGGCGTCTCTGTGCTGGCCGTTTGACAACTTTGGTGCATTTAACAAATACATGTTCTGTTTGGCAGGGTTTAAGAGTTCATCTCTTATAATGTATTCTGGCATACAGTTCTCCGGCGAGTTGGGATGGCCATTTGGCAGTTCACTGATACAAGCATTAGGATTCATCCTTTGATACATACTATGCATCTGTTGAGGTACTGTGCCCCGATGGGGGCTGCCGGCGTACATGTTGTTGGCTATGGCGTATTGAGTTGCTTGGGGATTAGGGCTGGAAGCCATGTTGTATTGGGTGGATAGGGCGGGACTGGGAACTGCAGTGCAAGGTTTGGGGCTGGAATCACAGGCCTCTGGACTCATGGTCTGCTGCAGGGACTGTGTGCTGGGGCCCTGCTGTCTGATCAATGCCATGGGCTGCTGTGAGGTGTTGCCTTGGACCAGGACCTGCGACGAGTCAGGCACATGCATTGACATGCCGTTTTGTTGCCATATCTTCTCTGCTCCCATCGACCCCTTAGCTGGGCTTGGGTTGTTCCCGGAGCTATACAATCTACCGGTCATGTTCGGGCGCATGTCCACAACGTGTGGCCCTTGCCCATGCCTCCCGACGTCCTTCAACTGATAATGATCCTGCGGTATCATCACATTCTGCTTCGTCACAGGCAACGAATAAATACCTCCGGGAGGTGGAGTCCTGTTATAGCCCAGAGGCGATTCCACCGAGTCAGGTGGCGATGGCATCGGTGGCGGCAGAGACTCGTCTGAATTGGGCCGCTTCTTCCCCTTTCGTTTCGACTCTCCTCTTCGCGCGTCCCTCGCGTCTCCATTTTTTGTGCCCCGCTTCTTCTTAGGCTTGGCTCCGTTGGAGTAGCCGTTCGCAACCAGCTCTCCGTTGTGCATGTCCATTGGACTGGTGACGTGGCTGTTGGGGGTGAGAGCTGGACTCATCATGCTGTAGGTGTCTAGGAGACGAACAACATTGTGGAGGCGCATCCTATTGGCAATCTCCCTCGGAGACATGTCCAGATGGTCCGTGATCTCCCTGTTTGCTCCGTGATCCAGGAGCATTTTCACGGCGTCCACATGGCCCTCTTTGGCAGCGAGGAACAGAGGAGTTTGTTCCTGAAAGAAAAAAAATCAAAGATAACATAATTAATCATTCCATATCAATTCTACATTAGCACATATGTCGCTTTATAATCCTAATTTCTCATGACATACAATGATTTACACGGGCTAAATCGATCTCAATATTTACATAGAGAACATAAATGTAATTAAAACCTCAAAAAAACTCTGCTCAACCTTGAGTACTTATCACCTTCTTTACTGATCCATAATAAACGAGTGAATATCATTTGATGTGACTAAGTACACAACTTTGTGCAGTCTACTTACACAGGGGTAGTCAAGTATCAAGTATGATGCTACATGTGGTATATGGAAGAAAGTACTAACGCAAAACACATAGAGCAATGTGGCAACTGAAATATGTTCTGGTAGTGAAAAATCGATGCAAGCAATTGGAAGAGATTTTGATAACATACCTGATTGTCTTGCAAGTCCTTGTTGGAACCCTTCTTGAGGAGGAACTCAAGAGCCGGTAAGTGGTTAAGTGCCGCAGCCCACATTAGTGCTGATCGACCTGTGCATTGGAATAAAAATAGGAGAGAAATAAGAATATCAAACACAAAATTCCTTTGACAGAAGTGAAAAAACAAGTGGACCTTCTACTTTGCAAGTAACAATGGGAATGCACATGTACATGCATGAAAGAATTTGTGATAGCTAGTACCAACTTTGACCCTAGACTGAAGGCTATATGTTACCCTATCCTCGACACTAACCTGATGTAAGACCTAATTGCAACCCTAACCCTAAATATAAACCTGATAGCTGTGATGACGGAGAGCCTGGATCAATTGTTGCAGGAGCATATGATGGATCCTAATTTCAGGCCGCTTCTTAAGCAGTTGGGGCAAATAAACATGAATATCGTTCGACTAATACTAAGAACAGATCATGTAAATGATTAAAAATAAATATATGAATGAATAAAATGATGAAAAGGGGACATGTTTTATCGCTATCTCACCATCATTATCCGTGGCTGCGATGTCAGCGCCAGCGAGTTCGAGCTCTTCCACCATGTTGTCTACCACGAGTCTGACAGCGATGATCATAGGGGTGAAGCCAGCCTTGGTCTTAGCGTCGATCTGAGTTGACCTGTTCTGAATCAGCAGCTGTTTGTCAGAAAGAAAATTGCAGAATATTTTGTTAAAATCATGGATCAAATATTAGGCAAATGGCATAATTTGGGCAACTGAGAAATTGCATTTCTTTCAAACCCGGTTATGACTGAATTCAATAGGTTTTGAAAGCTACTCATTCAATAAAGATAGAATGCAGACTGATTCACTGTGCTTTATACAAGAGTTACGCTCTACTTTACATTACATGTTCTGTGCAACTTGCTTGTAATGTGCTGTGTGACAAAATTATGCAAGCCTGAATGTACATGCCTATCCAGTTACATGCACATCAACATATCTATGGGTAACTGACACATTACTATGCCTCGATAAGTTGTACATGTATGATCACATTCCTTTACAAGTCGCAGGGGACATTTGAAATTTCTCATGGAAAAGAAATCTGTTCATGGTTCTTACCCTGAAGACTTCAATGGCATCGGCCCTCACAGCAGCGTGCAGTGGTGTCTCTCCCATGTTATCCTCTGCATTTGTGTTGGACGAATACTCCAGGAGTTTCCTCGCAGCCACCGGAAGGTTAAACCTTGCCGCCAAGTGGAGTGCGGTCTCGCCCCTCGTCTCCGTCCGGTTATTGATGTCTGCCCCCCTGGTGATGAGGTCCTCGATGAAGTGGGCATTGGCCTCCTCCTCCTGGTCGCTGGTGAACGTCGTTGACCGCATGACGGCCAGCATGAGAGGGGTGAGGCCGTCGGGACCCTTGTTGATGATGAGCGAGGGTTCCTGGTCCCGGGGAGGTGTGAGAGCCATGGATGGGTGTGGTAGTCTGTTACTAGTCAGGGTGGTCCATTGCGAGTCCATCTCTAAGGTGGTGTGGCCCTGGCCATAGAGGGTGCTGGTCGGACTATGCTGGGAGATCTAAATTTGTGGAAGTGGGGGGGGGGGGGGGGGGGGATAAAAATTGAAACTCATTACTTTACTAAGCATCATCATGAAATAAACAACTTTGAATGTCTAATGTATACTGGCACCCAAACAAATTCCTTAAGATGCAACAAAATGCTCATCAAATGGAAAAAGCTATATTTATATATACAAGTCAATCTTTTCAATGCTTATTGTTTCTTTGCAGTTACTTCCATCTTTCATTACGGCTTGATTTGATACCTAAATTCAGAATAACAGGATATTTTCTTTTCCAATGCAATTACATGATAAATTACTACATTGCACAAATATGAGGGATATTTACATCCTTCCTTATATGCCTGTACGCTTTACATACTTATATCTGTCATTGCAGTAATGAATATCATTCAAAATAACTTCTGGACATTTTTTTTCAAACGGTCCAATGGCTAGTAAGAAACGCCAACGCCAAAGATGGCACTCATAGTTGTAGTAACTCAAGGAAGAGCCAATGAGATGACTCAAAGGAGGGGGGGGGGGGATACTTACTCTCTGTCTCTTGGCACCTCGGTAGTCTAAGACATTCATGGCATCTTCACCAGCATCAATGGACGAGCAGATAGTGGACGGAGGGGACTCGTTGCCGATTGGACACTCCCTGATAAGATTGATGGAGGGATAGGAAGAAAAAAATATAGCAATGAAGTCTGACTTGTACATGAGGGTACTACATCAGATGTGTATGTTAAACGTTTACAGAAGCACCTTGCAGGTAGTCCTTCATCTTGTAGATGCCATACAAATAATCTCCCTGTGTTACATTGCATTCACCATGAGATAGATACACCAAAGTCTTCAAGATTATTGAACGGTTTCTGGTGCAAGATTTATCTGTAGTGGTGTATGAAGTCATAGACATCCATAGTCAAATAATAGATGAGAAACATAATGCTAACTGAAAATAAATACTACGTGAATTAAAAATTCACGCAAAATGGAGGAATATAGTCTTATCAAGAGCCATCTATACACAGGGATTGGCCAAATTGGTTTCACTGGGTCACAACATGGCGTATATTCTTTTTGTTTTGTGCTTGCTCAACAAAGCAGTAGTTGCCATATTGTGTCCAACTCGAACCGGGTTGGCCAAACTCTGTGTATAGATGGCTCTGGTCTTATCTAGACATTGGAGATTGTCCTTACCTGGTGGCTTTCTGCGTTTCTGATTTGGTGGAGGAGGTGCGGACGAAGTTGCTGGGGAACCACGTCCCGTTGGTCCTCAACCGCTTACGTGCAATCACCACCAGGGCGGCAACCACAAATCCTCCAATGATACCAACAGCTATCAGAACACTCGAACTCGTGGGCCCGGACGATGGAGCTGAAACAAATAAAGAAATTATGATTTATAGTCAAAACGGAAAGATGCGTTCAGAAAACTGGGACTACAGCCGCTCAAGAGTATTGTGGCAGGATCCAAGTCATAGGCCCCCTGCAGAGGCGGATACTGTTTCTATATATACAAGAAGCCATCATTAACTTAAATACTTAATCAACCTGCTATTGGTTCCAGTAAGTCCTTTATTTCACTTGATAACCAAATGAAAGCACTTTTATGCACAGTTGTAATATTCTTTACTAATTTTGGTAAGATATTATGCCCAGTAGTCATTTATTAATGGAAGAAAAGACTTAGCTATTCCAACTGCATGGAACTGCAAGAAAGGACTGATAAAAATGCTCATGCACTACATGTATACATGTATTGTGCCAAAGGGTTAAAAAAGAACAGAGGCACAAGACTCTTACTTTCACTTCCGACTCCCACGATGGGTAGACTGATCGGGAGAAGCTCGTTGGTGACCAAAGCCGCAAGGTACGCTGCGGCATCCGCTGCCTCCTCGAAGCAGTTGCCAGGCCGATCAACGTGGCATTTGATGTTGTCAAGCAACAGGAAGCATTTAGAGCTGTAACAGAGTAGAGAAAAAAGATGGGTTGAATCAACAACGTTTTTTGGCATTTGTAGATTGTGGGTTGTGGATGTCGTATTAATTTTCCAAAATAAATGTGTCAATTGCATATTACTCGATTATACAATAGGATTAATGAATAAAGACTGTATCATGGGTTAAGAATACTGAATGCATCCTAAATCTAAAAGAAAGAAAACAAATGTATAACTAACCTAACAATCTTCTACGATCTAAAACTATGATTTACATTATAATCATATTATCAGGCATTTTATTGGAAGAGGAAGTAAAACACAGAAACAATGGTTGAAGTACCTAGCACAAAGAAAACAAAATGAAAGTCCTCTATATAGATATACAAGTTGACAGCGTTACTATAGTTCTTTTATGGTGAGTACGGCAGCCTACAGAAGCAGACCAGGGCATCATTTGTCATGAAAAGCATTTCAATGGTGCACTCTGGTACATTATCAAACTGCATTTGAAATCATCGCATAGCAAACTCACCCATCATCCGAGTTAGAGTTGACCTCCCTTTTCTCCACGGTCAGTCTTCCATCTCCGCTAACGACCAGTACATCCCTCTTGACGGGCGCACGGACCGCTCTCGGATCGCTCTCCCAAGGCTCGATCTTGTTCTGGTTGTCGGCCGTTGGGGCAAAGAGGACGACGGTGTTCAGAACAACACTCATGTCTTGAAGGAACACCTGGGACCTGTTGACGGTGAGCATCTCCTGGTAGTCAATTATGACGTAGACGATGAGCACACCATGGGCGTATTCTGGGCTCTCCTCGCAATCCAGTCCATCGTACAGACAACCAATGTTGTTACACTGCTCATCGCAGAACCCGTTCCCGTAGCGCTCCAGACAAAATTTGTTGTCCCTGTCAAAACAAGTGTACAACAGTATGCATCAGAATTTTTTTGTCAACAATGTAACAAATTAAAATATTTCACTACTAAAAGAAAATAAACCTTAGAAATCAAGGGATTAGTCATAGTAATACTACATCAACAAGTCAGTAAACATGCAAGTGATAGCTATCCAAGCAAAAATCAATATTATGAGCAAATTGTCTCCTTTTTGGAGCGAACAAGTTACAATTTTCTCCTCTTTGGAGTAATCAAGCCACAAATTGAAATACTTACATGCACTCCTCTGGCTTCTGATCTGCACAGTCAAAGCCATCAAAGAGACATCCCTGAGTATTACATTCTCTGTCGCACTTGCCATCTCCAAAGTAGTTCCAGCAAGGGACGTTGACAGCGGTGCAGTTCTCCCATGGATCCAGGTTCAAGGAACAGTCTTTGCCGTCCCATTCGCAGAGATGGGTGTTACAGTGATCCTGGGGGATTTGAAGAGTTCAAGGTAATTAAGTTTTGACCGATCGTTTATGGTGGTTTTATTTGAATTTTACATGAAAGGAAGCATATGCTTGTCTGTGTGCGCCTGGAGCATTTGATTTTAAGTTGATTAGGCACCTAAGAAATCTTATATCTTATTATTGTTATTAAATGTTGCTAAGTAAGAAGAGAGACCTACAACATATAGACCATTTAAAAGGACTTGAGTTATGATGATCAATGCCTTACCAATCCTAGGACCTTCCAGAAATGAGATCACTGCTCTAGCAAAATTAATACATTTGACAATTGGATAGGGTCAGCATGTGCAAGAGCACAACATCTTGTATAAAGTCTTCATAAACAAGTTTTACTGGTAATCAAAATCAAACATTTTATTCCTGTTAGAGATGGGTTCTCCCTCAAGGTAACACAAATTCAATTTTTTTTCTTCTCCATTTTAGAGCAGAGTTTTCATTCCACATACTAAATCCCAAGATCTGGGGACAAATGCATTACTCACATCGCAAATAGAGTTTCCCTTCCTCTGCAGGCATTCCTGAGAGCACCTAGGTGACTCTGTGGTGGTAGGCACGACCGCTCGAGTTGTCTCTGGAGGTGAAGTTAGGATCACTGGGTCCATTCCAATGCCTCCCGCAAACGTCGAGTCAAACAACTGGCAATTGTGACCGTTCCATGTTGCCGGGCAGTCGCAGCGGTACTGGCCGTACTCGTCCAGGCAAGTGCCTCCATTGATGCAGGGCGAGGAGCCACACTCGTTGTAGTCGATCTCACAGTTGTCACCGCTGACGCCGGAAGGGCAGATGCAGGTGTAATCGTCAGAGTCTGGCCCATTTTCCACGCAGGTGCCTTCGTTCTGGCAAGGGAGGGTGCCACAGGATGTGAGCCTGGTTTCACAGTGGACTCCGCTGAAACCCTGAGGGAAATAGCATTAGTGAAAACGGTTGTTTACAACAAGATCCATTGTGTCATTGTAATCATGATAAAAGGAAGGTAAACAGAGAGAGAGAGAGAGGGAGGGGGGGGGGGAAGAAAGGGGACAAAGAGAGAGAGATAGATAGAGGGATGTGCAGAGGTGAATATGTTGAAAAAAGCTGCATGCCACAGGAATAATCCCCATTGTGCCAAGCCCCGAATCCCCCGTGCCAGGTTGTTTTGGGGATAATCTGATTAATGCGATGGTTCTATGAATAGCGTGTGCAACACAACACAGTCCAATAAGCACGAACAATAACTGCTATTACGAATGCGCCCTTGCACGCACATGGCAGTCAATCAATGGTTAGCTTGCATGTACAAAGCACTATAACGGTAGCGTGCATGCAGGCTCATGGCATGCTATGAGTTAAAGTGAGAGAAAGAGAGGTGAAGGGGGAGAGAAAAAGAAGTAAGAGAGAGATAAAGAGATGAGAGAGATTTCTAGGCTTTGTGAAAGGTAGAAAGGGATGAAGGAGAACACATGAGAGAAATGGGTAGAGGAGGCTATGGGACATCAGAGAGAGGGATAAAGGATAAACTTTCAGAATGATTTACAGGAATCATGCAATAACAAACGCATTGTCTGACAAACTTACTATAAGGCAGTCACAGAGGTAACCTTCATCACTTGGTGAGCATGTTCCGCTGTTCTGACAAGGATCGTCCCGACAATTGGGAATTTCTTGCTCACAATCTTGACCTGGTGAAGAACAAAAGAGAGATCAGATGAACAACAAGCTTCCATAAAATACAAATTACTACTAAAAAATAGGTATGAAAGACATACTGCACTAAGCATTAAGAAATGCAACAGGCAAATGGTAAAGATCGATTTTTACAAACAATAGCAAAGGGATAGGTTTAGTTAAATTAAACTTTTTGAGTTAAGTTCAATCTCGGGTTCTAGCACACTCCGATGCCATGTGTAGAGACATTGGATTAACATAAAGATGAAATAGAAACAGCTATGCTGTAGAGATCATAATTTCTTCAAATTCCCTATTACATCACTACATACATTGTACATTTATCCGACCTAACTTGAGTACAGATTAAACAAAGGGAGAAAAGGAAATCATGATTAATATTTGACAGAGAGATATGCTTGTATCATACCAGTATAACCGGGTTTGCAGATGCACTGATAGTTGTTGATAAGTTGAACGCAGTCCTGGCTTCCTGTAGAATCACAAGGGTCTGAGAGGCACTCGTTCACATCGCCTTCGCAGTGCTGGCCGACGAACCCTAGAGGGCAGTCACAGGTGTACGTGCCTACTTGGTCCACGCACACTCCCCCATGGTAGCAGGCTCCGGCGTAGCAGTCGTCCAGGTTGATGGAGCAATCCGTACCTAGGGGGCAAGGATTGAGCAATTTCAGATTAATAGTCAGAACAAGGTTATATTCAAGCGGGACTGCACTACTTGTAGCTACTTGTGCCCTCTATATAGCAAACAATGCCTAAATATAGCCTGGAGTAAGTGATAACAGATAAGGAGATAACTTTGGATCACCAGCAACATATTATTTGTTTATTTATTGATTTCTAAGCATACTTTGTTCATGTTTTATTGTAAAACAGCATCTGAGGAACTAACACTTCAACAAGCTCTGCTTCAAGTTAGTTCCTCTTTTCTCGTGCTATTTTCATTATATTTATCGTTTCATTGCATATTTGTTGTGATATAATTATTTTTGTATTATCTTTTTGCATGAGAAATAAAATCATTTTGAATCAACAACAAAATATTTTAAAAAAATATAAAATGTCATTGTATCTTCTGACAGCAGTAACTGAAATTGAATTATATGAATTCAATGCCCTTCTGGCTGAAAGGGATGTTACATTTGCATATTTCCTTACCCTGGGTACCGGCTGGACATGAGCAGGTGTAGCCGTTGACCATGTCGTGGCACTGACCATAATGGCAGGGGTTGGAGGCACATTCATTAATGTTCTGTTTGCACTGTGGACCCTCAAAACCTGGCAGGCAGGAACACGTGTAGCTGTTCACACCATCTGTGCACGTACCACCTGATTGAAGTGAAGAGAAAAAGTCTGGTGTAAAGAGAGACAATATTTTTTCTCATCGACTGAATATTTTAGGTCACTCTTGTATGTCTCTCGTATTTATTTGTTATTTCTCCTTTATCTGTCTCCGTTTCATGTTTCATCTCTCTCTCTCTCTCTCTCATTCTTCCTCTTGTATACACTCTCCCATTTTAATCTTGGGTGTCCATCTTTCAACAACAAAAATCTCTTGTAATTTCAGCAATCACCTATTCTTAATTTCACTCTGTTTTAGATAAAAACAAATGTCCTACCAACAAACTTTGATTGCATCTAAAAATCACACTTAGATGTAAAGAGAGAAAATCCTTTTCTCACAAACTGAATTTTTTGGGTCACTCTTGTCTCTCTCTCTCGCTCTTTTTTACACTCTTCCATTTTAGTCTTAAGTGTCCATCTTCCAACAAAAGAAATCTCTTGTAATTTGAGCAATCACCTATTCTTAGTTTCACTCTGTTTTAGATAAAAACAAATGTCCTACCAACAAATTTCAATTGCATCTGAAAAATCACACTTGGATGGCAATCTTGATAACCTACCATTGTGGCATGGAGCGGAAGCACACTCGTCAATGTCAACTTCACAATATGATCCTGTGTAACCGTCCTGGCACAAGCAGGAGTGACTGCTTGTTGCATCTATGCACATTCCTCCATTCAAACATAGCTCACTCCGAGACACATCTAAAAATGAATAACAGATGCAGATGGGGGTATTAGGAATACTGGAGGCAAGGTAGATACACTGCACTGATTTTCATTAAAAAAGAAGAGATATTTTCTTCCGTGCAACTTTTTTGTCTTTAGTGCTTTCTAGAGCTTCTCATGGAACAAATCTTGTTTTTTAAATCCATGATGAACATAAAAAGTAAAGTCACATGCATGTGCATATGGATATACTGGCATGAAAAGCTATCAACAATTATCTGTTTATACCAAAGTGGCTATTGTTTGCAATTGCAAAATTATGTATCACCCAAAAATTAAAACAATTTAAACATTTCCAAATTTCGTGTAATTAAAATTAAATCGCTTGTATCAAATTACAGAGAAATCTGTAAATAAAAACAGCCCAAAGCAAACATAAAAAGTAGTCTTTATAGGCAGGTAGTCTTTATGTACAGTTTCCTTCAGTACATGGTTCAATGAGACACCATTTTTAAAGGAAACAAAAATGTGGTCTTTATAAACAGGTGGTCTCTCTACACAGGTGGTCCCTTAAGCCGGTTTGACTGTACTTACTTTTACCCGAGGCTGCGATATCACAGGACACCTTTGGTACATCGCACAGCTTTCCAATCCAATTCGATGTACAGCGACACTCATACAGGTGACCCATCGCAACGCAGTTAGCTCCATTGTAGCAGGGGTTGTTCTGGGGGCTGCACCAGTTAACGACGGACTGGATAGAAAAACAAATTATTTAAAACTAATTCTAAAGAAGGGGAATACTAAATGAATGAAAAAGGGATGATTTTTAAAAATTTGTAACGTATGAGGCATTTCAAATCCATCTTTTGACAACTGTATGAGATGTGATCCAGCTACAACTCCTACATGGTTAATTTGCAGGACTAGTTTGAATATCTAACTTCAACCCCTGACCCAACAATATGTCCTACCCTGACCTAACCTAATCTAAACCAGATTGCAACCCTGACCCTATATCTTTGATAAAGCCTAAAGCAAAATGATGTCGGAGCAAATTGGGGAAAAATCCCTTTGGCATGACAAAAGGATGACATGTTTATACCATTTTTTACTTTAGTGAAACAATGCACAGAGCAGATAAGAGACATGGAAAAGAACATTTCAACCGTTTGGTTCTTTTAAAAGTGAATTCTCTTTGTCTTCCCCGAAAGCTGTTCTTTGTCCATTTAAAATATCTATGTCCAAGAGAGAATATCCAAGAGTTATTCATTACCTCACAGTTCAGGCCCGTGAAGCCCACATCACAGTGGCAAGAGTAGGAGCCAAAGCGATCCAGGCAAGTTGCCCCATTGTCACAGGGACTAGAATCACATTCGTTGATCTGAATCTGGCAGTTTGATCCGGTGTAGCCGGCACTGCACTCGCACGAGTAGCTGTTGACGCCGTCGATGCAGGTGCCCCCGTAAAGGCAAGAGCTGCAACAGTGAGATAACGAGATTCTAAATGAGCTTATCTTAGCTAACAGGTGTTACAATCAAGAAAAATGGATTTATTCACACAGCAGTTAATCTCGTCAACTTGAAAAGACAGCACAATGATTAGTACACACAAAAAAAATAATGTATTGGTAATCTCTATGTACTAATTGTTCATACATAGTTTGTGAAAGCTGAAAGATCCAATACAAGGGAGCATAAGAGTAAATAGTGAATAATTGTAACTATGGTGCAGATAATGTTTTTTGTTCAAATTAATTCAAGGCATCAAATCAGCGTTAAAGTGCCATTGCGCCATAGTGAAATATTGTCCTGAAGCAAGGAAGCAGAAGGATTGATAGATTACAGGAGGGACTATCCTCACTCATATGCATCATTCGAATGCATCAATCGTAGATGGCAAAACCTTCAGGTAGAACACTTCACAAAGTAAGTAGAAGACGATATATACCACATTAATCTGCACTCATAATTCATAGGCAATGAAATCATTTGTATGCTTTCGATAGATCTTCACGCCTCCTTACCTGTCTGTGCAGTCCTGATCATTAATCTCGCAATGCATGCCACTGAAGCCAACAAGGCAAGAGCACGTGTAGCTGTCCACATATTCGTGACAGGAGGCACCGTTCATGCAAGGAGAACTGAGGCATTCGTCGGTGTCGTGCTGGCAGTTTTTGCCCGTGAATCCCCGTTGACAGGAGCAGGTGTAGTCCCCGGTCCCGTCGGTACAGACTCCCCCATTGGTGCAAGGTCCTGTAAGGGTAGGGAAGCAGGTTAAAGGCATCGTTTAACAATATTAAATCTGAGATTCATGGCCCTACGTGTTATCAGTGTATGTGATATGGTGTAATATTGAAACCTTAACAAAATTGCACTTTAAAATGATCATGAAGTGCCTCAAAAAAAATTGAGTGACCCGTCTTACCACACTCATTTTCCCCAATAGACTGTAGTGTTATAAAAACCCTTAGGAAAACAAATTTTGAAATTTCGATTTCCAATCATAAATATCTTGATAATCAGAAAAATCATGGGGTTCCTGACTGACCTAAAGGTTTATAATTATCTTTGCAGCATGAGCTAAATCCAGGATTTTGTTTCAGAATCTGAGATAAAGTTACCCAATGGTTTGGCAGTTTCATGTGCAAATTTAACTACTGTAAAAACAGAAAGTTGGAACAAAGTCAGTATTTGTCTGGGTTAAGCAGGGGAGGTTTACCTGGTGCGCACTCGTCTATGTTGACGTCACAGATGGTGCCCTCGTAACCGGGACCACAGGTGCACTCGAAGGTTCCCTCAAGGTTGGTGCATGTGCCGCCGTTCCGACAAGGGGAGAAGAGATGACACTCGTTGCGGTCGATTTCACAGAGGTTACCTGCGGTCAGAATGAAAAGAATAGCAATTATCCTGAAGAACGGTTGCATGGAGAAGTAGGTGGACGTAAATGGATGAATGGGATTAGAAGTAAGCATTCCATGACATTTGAAATGGTGTTTCTCATTGATGCCGTATGGAAATGATGACTCACTGTATTTCCTTGTTTCTAGACTCTTCACTGTGACATATACAAGTCAGGTAACTATTCCATTGATTCATGTCCCCTCATACTGCACAAGAGGACATTTGATCCATATAGTTTCGGAATATTCATTTCAATACATGTACTATAATGATAATAGGATGTGCCATCAGTATCACCACCTTTTCTACCTTTTTTTTATGCATATTTTTCCCTTCGCAGGTCAACATTTCATATGATGGTATCCAATATCATAAGGATATGTGCATTACCTTTTGAAGAATGTCCCTGTCATCCAATACCTTGCTGGTTATACATTCATTACAGGTAAGATACGCTTAATATAGGGAAAATCCCCCTCTTACAATGAATGTAGAAGTTTGTAAGACTCCTTACCTTGGAACCCACTGGTACATCTACATGAGTATCCTGCATAGTCCTCAGAGTGAACACAAGTAGCACCATTCTCACATTCGTTGTCTTCGCAGGGAGACCTTTCCACCTCGCACAGGAGTCCTACGAACATCTGGGGACACACGCACTGGAAGGAATTCACCCCGTCGATGCACGTCCCTCCATTCAGGCATGGCCGCGTGTCACAGTCATCAATGTTCATCTCGCAATTCTGGCCAGTGAATCCCGCCGTGCACAAGCAGTTGTAGATAGCGAGTCCATTGTCGCAAGCACCACCATGCTGACAAGGGTTGGAAGAGCACTCATCAAAGTCAGCCTCACACTGGGTACCGGTGTAGCCCGCCAGACAGTCGCAGCTGTATTCGTTGACACCATCCCGGCAGGAACCGCCATTAGTACAAGGAAGACTGTAACACTCATTGATGTCGGACATGCAGAAGGGGTCGTGATATCCCACGGGACATTGACAGCGAAAGCCGTTGACTTCATCTAGGCATATACCACCATTGTGACAAGGATTGCTCTCGCATTCATCAATATTGTTCTCACAATGCGGTCCATCGTAGCCATCACGACACCTACAGGTGTACTTGTTGATGTCGTCCACACAAGTTGCACCATTGAGGCAGGGGTTGGAAGCACACTCAAAGGTATTATGCTGGCAGTTGTCTCCTAAGTGACAAAAAGACAAGACAGGACGGATGAGTTCATTATCAAATTAACTAAATAAAACTGAGACAAAAAATCCCAGTGATTTGAGTTCTATTAACCCTCAAAGCAATGCAAATAAGCATACCATTGTTCATGGAACTGCTAATTATTGTGTTACTTACAAGATCAAATTGAAACTTTCGTATCATTTTGTAAGGGTTGATAGAGACGTAAATGCGTATGAGGAATAAATGTCACAGTACAAATATTTCCTTAAAAAACATGATTCATGAAAATATAATTTTTTAAGACCACACGAGTAACAAGAATGGCAACATCTCCTTAAACAACAAGAGCATATGACTAACCTGCTGTTCCATTGGGACACTGACATTGGTAGATTCCAACCAAATCCACGCAAGTTCCTCTGTTCATACATGGTTGACTTTCACACTCGTCACTCTCCATTTCACAGAAGGGACCCTCGTAACCTGTAATGAATCCATAAAAGAGTTTAGCTTTAGAATACCGTTTAAGAACACGAACATCCTATGCCTAGGGTAAAGGGTATCGTTAGGTTTAGGGGAAAGGATTAGGATCACGGTTAGATCAACCAACTGATATCCGGCCAGCTTCTGTGGTGGAGTATGTGTAAGTTTCTCCCGGTTTGCTTCTTACTATTTTGATAACAATGGTTATAACGATGGGTTCTTGCAATGAAACAGTCATCAGCAGATCAAAAGAAAAGGCATTTTCAGAATAACATTAACATTGCAGAATGACTAATAGGTGGTATAAATAGATGAAGGCAAGGGTTCACTGATGGGTTCAAAATGTTCAGTCCAGGGTTAATATCAGGAATTTAATGGAATTTATTTCAGTGATAGCATTTGACAGCAGAATAAATATCACAGGAGCATATGTCACACCAATGCAGCTTATTGCTATCGATGTAACACCCAGCTGATGTGAATGGCACTCACCTGTCGCACACAAGCAAGAGAAACGATTGACACTGTCCAGGCACGTCCCTCCGTTTTCACAGGGCGATGACGCACACTCGTTGACGTGCACCTGACAGCTAGTTCCTGTGAAGCCAGGCACGCAGTCACAGTAATACCGACCGATGGAGTCACGGCAAGAGCCACCATTGTAGCAGGGATTGCTCTCGCATTCATTGATTTCGATTTCACAGCTCTTGCCCATAAAACCTATCGTGAAAATAGGAATGTAAGGTTGACTTAACAATCATGTGAAGATGAATATCACAGAGAGAGCATGTTATAAGAAATCAAGTATTACATTTTGAGTCCTTTCTGGATACAACTGGTATGGACGTGTCTTCTAAACACTCTAAAAGAGACCAAAAAGTCCTTTCAAAAAGTCCCTTTAGATATCAGTAAACAAAGTTCTATAATAATATATAATGACTTTCTTCAACATTTTTCAAGATTATTCAAATGTTTCCAGTGTATAACTAAGCCGCACAGGTGTAAAAGGGATGTGACAGAGATGATCAAGACCATTATGTCATTATCAGCTTGACTAAGTTTTTGTGATTCACAGAGCAATCTTTCTGCTAACTGGCGGCTATGGTTTGTAGCGAATCAGCATCACGTGCAACCACGCGTCTATGCAAACCGGCACTGGTGACAAATGAAAGCAAGACATACCTGCTAGACAGACGCACTGATAACTGCCTCGGCTATTGTAGCAGGTTCCTCCATTGCTGCAGGGATCTTCCAGACATTCATCAATATCCTGCTCACAGCGCTCTCCGGTAAGCCCTTCATCACAAAGGCACTCGTAGCTACCTACTAGATTCCGACACGTGCCTCCCACTTGACATATAGCACCTGTGGATTGAAAATCATGATTAGTGTCCGAGCATTGCTATACATCATACCTATCGTATCAATATCCTAGTTAACGACTTACCAATAGTGAGTTTAATAATAATAATAATAATCTATTAAAGTCCACTCCAAATTTTATTAAACCGAAACAGAAATTCTTTTTGCCCAATTGATCGTGAGCCCGACAGCCACTAAGCAGCACCAGATCGACGTTGCTCTATCCCTTATTGTTGAACGCCAAACAAGGTAGCAACAGCTCCCAACTTCCATTCTTGTGAGTATTGTGTATTATCAAGTTTTCTTTTGTACATGGGCATACTAAGTATTAATGAAAATGCATGCTGCACAAATCAAATGAATGATATGAAATATAGTGAAGACAAAAAGACGTACAGGAACATTACTCAAGGAAGGTGGAATTTTGGTTATTTTACAGATAAGTCGTCTTTAAATATGATTTCTTTAGTATAGGTTTGAATGAGAAAAGAGTTAATAGTTAAGTTTTCCTATACAGGCGGTTTTTGGACGTACTTGGCGAAGAACTGTGGAAGGGGAGATTAAAGACCTGAACCACACATGGGATACAATCCAAAGACTGGCCCAGCTTCGGAAGGAGTGGAAGACTTTTGTTGCTGCCCTATCAGACCTGCCAACCTCTGGAGTTCAAAAACTGTATTCTTTAGTCCCAAAAGTTGTATTTTACTGACAAAAGTTGTATTCTTGAAAATAAACATGGATTGTTACGCGGATCAATGCCTCTTACAGTTTCTACCTAGAGTCTACAAGAAGAATTTTTTTTATTGATCATTGGTTGAATATGCATGCATGATTTTGTCATGACTGGTGTGTTCGATGAACCAATGAACATCCCCAAATTGCCGATGTGATATGCTTGTAGGATACTTTATAGGACAGAATGGACATTTTGCCATTAAAAATGGCGGACGCACACACAAAATATTAATTTAAAAAAAAAAATCGTATTTTATTATGGGAAATCGTACCGTCGTATTTGCTTCTAAAAATCGTACTAAATACGACTAAATCGTACTTGTTGGCAGGTCTGCCCTATGCGCCAGGAGGCATAATGGGCAGTAAGTAAAAGTAAGTATACAGGCGGTTACTAATTAGGCTTCTTTCAAACATGAAGAATGAGAAAAACTGTTAAAGCGAGAGAAAAATAAGATCTCTATAGAAAGGTGGTCCTTCTAAACAGGTAGTCACTAGAGGTTTGACTGTACATACCAAGGCTGCACTCATCAATATCATCTGAACAGTTGAAGCCCTGGTAGCCAGTGGCACAGGAGCACTCAAAGGAACCGTCCTGGACGGAGGTGGAACACACTGCCGTTTGATGGCACGGGTTGCTTTGGCACGCATCATCCAGATGGCATAGAAGACCTATGAGAATTGCGAAAAACCACATCAAAGAAAATAATGAAAATTAATTCATTTTGGTGGGGGTGGATTACAAGTTACCTCTAGACACTTACGATAATAAAAACAATCCCGTTTACTCGAGTCCGAGTCAATTTTTTATTGTTTTGACCATTCAAGCACCCCCAATGCACAATCCCTCTCATGTACTAATATCATCCACCTTTACCAAAGCCTTCTTGAGTTTATTTTGCAATGCAATCACAAGATCAGACCTTAAAGGCTGTCTGTATTGGTTTGACTAGGAGGGTATGACCACCCAGGGTGGTTACTGACAGGTGGCTATCTCCAGGTGGCTATCTCATCAACTCAGCTCCCAATTAACATAAGAAAAAGAGGATCATTGGGGACCAATGGTCACCGATTAGGCATTGTTTTCTATATAGAGGGAGCAAGTAGCTACAAGTAGTACAATGGGCCTTTAAATTTCCTTTTTTAGGGGCGTGGTCACGACTTACCCGTCTTCCCTGGTGGACAGGTGCACATGAATGTGGACACGCCATCCGTACACACTCCTCCGTTTGTGCAGGGGTTTGGGGTGCAGTCGTCTTTGTTGATCTCACAGTATCGCCCCTCCCATCCAGCGACACACACGCAGGAGAAGTTACCAAAGGTATTTGCGCAGGTAGCCCCATTGAAACAGGGATTGATAGGGGTGTTACACTCATCCACATCCTCCTCACAAAAGGTACCTGACGGCAGAATCATAATCAATTAATTCAAGTTATTACTCCTTCTGATTCATGAATGGCATCATTTTTTTTACGATCACCAATGCATTGATGTTTGGAACTTAGTTGTTTATTTGTTTAAAAGAAAAAATATGAATCTAAAACCCTCTCTATTGCTATGTATTTTAATGTTAATATGAGATTACCAAGACGAAGACCAATTTTTTGCTCACTGTAAATTTGATCCACTCCAGTATTAGGGGGGGGGGGGGGAACCCTATCAACAAAAGTAGAGGCTGTACATTTAATACAAATATTTGGGGAGGGGGGGGGGGGAGGAGGGGTGTGGGGCAATTATCCGCAATGTATCCAAAATTAACAGCCCCATGTCATAGAGATACTGATTTGTCTGGATGCTAATTGAGAGATCCAACATTCCCTTTTTGAACACTTGCTCCAGGTATAATTTCATCGAAGATCAATGGCTAGGGTTCAATTTAATCTTTCTAAATCATTAAAAAATATATTGAAAATGTTGTATACAGTGTAAAATATAAAAATGTACAAATATATGATTAAATAGTTTGCCTTAGTATCTGTTTAGGGTAAGATACAAAATGTTTGAGGATTGTAGTAGGAATTCCATCAGAGAATTGACTGTAGAGCAATATTTGGCAGGAGCATTTGTGGCTAGTTCATACGTCGTACACCCCTTACCTGTGAACTCTGAGAGGCAGGAACAGGAGTAGTTATCGACCCCATCGACGCAACTTCCACGATTCATACAACCGTGCTGGGTGCAGTCGTTCAGGTTCGTCTCACACGTTTGTCCAGTGAATCCTACGAACAAAGTGGAGAAAAACAAATAATATATATATGAGGTGTATATATTACTCATTCAAATTTCTATGTTAAAACACCAGATAACTTAGCAATTTAGGGGTTTTTAAGGCATGCTTTATGCGCTACATTTTTTCGCATCTTATGACACACTGAAAAGTGAGTACGCATAGGACCATTATTGTGCACAGCTACCTTTTTCATTCCCACTTGCAATTCGTTCAGTCCACACATACACAGTCAAAAACGGTTGCGGTAACGAGCCTTGATACTAACCATTACGGCAGGTACAGCTGAAGGTGTAGCTTCCAGTCGAGGCGCAGATGCCTCCGTTCCTACAGGGATCAGGCGAGCATGGCTCATAAACTTCTTCACATTGGTCTCCAGTGAATCGCTGAGGGCACTCGCATCGGAAACCCCCTATCAGGTTGTGGCAGGTACCTCCATTGAAGCAGACGGTCGGGCCGTTAGGTCTCGTGCATTCATTGATGTCGGTAGCGCACGTCTCCCCCTCAAATCCTGTTTTAAAAAAACATGGAAGGAATTTGCATTCAAGTTTGACAGGCATTCTTGACTTCAACATTGACTGAGCATTATTGCTTTAAACCTTTTCCCCACTATATTTATATATATTTTATATACATATATAGCATTTTAAATGCACTTTTCAGATTAAATTTATCATTCTACTTCCTTGTTTTGGTTTTAAAATTGGCCTTAAAGGGATCCGGTAACTTTGTCTTAGATCCTTTAGAAATAATCCTTGATTTAGCTCATGCTTCAATGATAATTATTAACCTTTAGGTCAGTCAGGACCTCCATGAATTTTACAAGCTGATCGCTTGTCTGATTATCAAGATATTAATGATTGGAATTAGAAATTTTGAAAACCGTTCGCTGAACGGTTTTCATAACACTACAGTCTATTGGGGAAAACGAGTACGGTAAAACCGGTCACTCAAAGATTTTTTACTTTTTGAGGCACTTCTGGATCATTTTGAAGCGCGATTTACCATATTTACCATATCACAGACACTGGTAACATGTAGGACCGTGTGTCTCAGATTTAACATTGTTAAAAGATCCCTTTAAAGATATTCTGTCACTATAAACTTCACAATACATTTACTCGTTTCTGTTTCTGGGGAAACAAAAAAAGTACAAATCTTTGAGTGACCAATTTTACCATACTCGTTTTTCCCAATAGACTGTAGTGTTATGAAAACTGTTGGGAAAACGCAAAATATGATTTCAGTTTCTAATCATAAATATCTTGATAATCAGACAGGCGATCGGCTTGTAAAAGTCATGGGGTTCTTGAATGACCTAAAGGTTTTTAATTATCATTGCAGCATGAGCTAAATCCAGGATTTTGTTTCAGAATAAAAGTTACCCAATCCCTTTAATGGATTCCATCCACCAAAGAACATACATGTACACAAGCTTACCTTGTGCACAATTACAAGTGTAACCGTCACTAGATGACATACACTTGGCTCCATTTAGGCACGGATTGCTCACACAGTGGTTATCTTCTGTGCAATTGACACCTGCGGAGAAAAGAAAGGAGAGAATTTTAGAGTTAATCACAAAAGTAAAGATAAGATTCATTTTTATTTCATTTCATTTCATAAGGAGAAGTGGGGTAATTGGCAAATGAGAATATCCCATCTTCAAACATCAACTCTAATTCTGTATAAGTTATTTTCTTCATTTGCAAACTAGTATAGGATTACAAATTTAACAACTTTCGGAAATGACCTAGCAATGCACATGTGATTGCAAACATGGAGTGTATTGAAAGTAGCCTGCATCAATTATTGTGAAAACAACTCACACAAATATCTGTGCCCCTGTCGTGAAGTAAAAATATTTGTACACAAAAATATTGGTTTCTATACATTACAGTGTCCCATCTTAGAATAGATGCATAATGTGAAACCATCACTTCCAAGCTTGCAGAAAATATAAAACAGCTCTTTAAGTGATTTCAATTTTAGTCTTAGTCTTTGGCACCAGAATACAATCAATTATCCTGTATCCCTTCTGCGGACTTTACATACAGATTTTAGGGTACAGTCAAACCTGCTTTTGCAACCACTTGTCTTTACAAAGACCACACATTTATTTGTTTCCCTTGAACTCATTTCTCACTGAAACCTGTACATAAAGACCACAAGCTTCTATGAGACCACTCGTCTTGTCGTCATTGAGTCTTATTTGCAGGTTTAATCTCTCTCACATGGTGCACCCGCAAGCCTACTGTGTAGGTTTAATTGTGTTTACTTGAATTAGGAGATGTTCTTTCTTGTGTGTACCTGTTTTTGCTGGAGTGCAGAAGCATTCATAGTTCCAGAGGGAGGTTGTGAGCCGGCATGTGCCACCACTCTGGCACGGCTGCTCTATCTTGCACACGCTGTCCAGCTCCCTCTCGCAGAGACTTTCTGCGTACCCGAGCAGACAATTGCAGGAGAACGAAGGCTGGCTCCCGTCGTCGTTGAACTGTACCTCACATTCCCCATCGTTTTGGCACAGGCCGTCATAATAACATGGGTTGTTGTATTCGCAGCGGCTCCCTGCATGTAAATTGTCACACCTGTAGAGAGGAAGAAAAGAAAGGTAGAAGAGAATTGAGAAATTAGTACAAATAAAAATCACAGAGGAAAATTTGTTGGTTCTACCCTTTTATACAATATCTCAGAGCACATGATTTTGTTGTTACAAGAAATTTGCAAAACTCCAAAAGCATATTGCCTTAAATAATTTTGTTGTAGTGATATACTGAAAAGGGTATCGATTCAAATCCTAAAATATTGATTTTATAATATATAATTTTTAAGAAATCACAAATTAGTGGTATTTTCATGAATGTATCGTTACTAATGGAACACATTGTGCTACAGCTGATTTGTTCAAATTATAACTATATCACTGATGAGATTGTTACTGAAATACTGATTCACTGATGATGTTTAATGACATTTCCCATTGACTAACACAATGAGGTGTAACATTCTCTTTCTAAATATGTGAACTAGTGAGTAGTGACATTTATTCCACGTACTCTTACTACAATCCAAATATTTAAAAGAAAAAAGATATAATTGCCTGTTTGCATTACTTATGAAAAGGAAACAAAAATGAAAGTCAATGACCCCCGATGCCCCAGCGGGGCACCATCTACCCCCCTTCACATCTTTTGCAAGTAATTATGGGGCAAGGTACACTCAAATCTTGAATTATATTTGTAAAGTAAAGGTGCAACTAATTTGGCACACCATGAAGCATTAGGGCAGCAGCACACAAACAAGTTCTCTGCCTCTGGCATTACTTGATTTCAGTTATAATTGTAGAACGGAAACATGTTCGATTGGTTCCAGGGATCATAGGGCCTTGTCAACAAATTTAATAGGAGCAAAAGAGATTTTTAAATGATCTTGTATTATTAGTAACATGTGATCGATCTCTTTGGCTCTCCCCCTTTTCTCTTGAATTGGTAATATTAGTCATACATGTAGTTTCATTTTCTAAATTTTTGAAGATTCTCAAATATTTGTTAATCTTATGAATGGAAATCCCATTCCATTAAAAGATGAGAACAAGTAGATGGAAAAAATTAAAATGACAAAGAGTCTTCTTTTAATACATTGCATTTGGGGGAAACCAGGGTATTGAGAGAAAATACAAGCAGAAGCTATAGAAGTTGGTAAAAGGACATTGAAAGTGATGCAACTCAGGATCTACAGTTACAAGCTAAATTTAACATCAAAGACAATATTTTCCTATTCTAAATAAATCATTATTCATGCAGGTATACCCATAAGGAAAACAGGAGAAGCGTCTGATCAAATAAATAAATTATTCTCTAGTTATTGACACACTATTTGAAACAAGATTTGCAACAAATATTTGTATAAGTTATCAGTGGCAGTTATCAAATACTGAGATCCATATCAGCTAATATATCGCTACTTTCCAGACACCCTTTTCACACTGAAAAAGACCCAAATCAATTTTCTTTCTAAACAACACGTTCCACCCCAATTATTCCCATTTAAAAGAAGAACAATGTTTCTCAAGATAACACAGAGCGTGGTCTCTGATGTCGGCGTGGGAAACGGCAGTTCTTGATGGCACAGAAGAATAAGTTGTGTCCTCAAACTATACAACAACATAAAGTCATCCATACCCATGCATGACCATGGGGCTGCAGAAAGTCTTTTCATGGCAACGAATCGACTTCTGAGCGCAAGAGGGAAAGAGGAAGTATGGATGCAAAAGAGTTCCTGCGCTTTTAATGTGCAAGAAGTGGCAGAAAGAATCCTTCAATGTTGAGGATAAATTGAAGTTGTATCTTGTTATAAAGTATTTCAAGTCATAATCTGAATATTTTAAAAAAATCAATGCAGAAATTAAAGAAAAATGAATCCAAACTATATGAGAAGAAAAAATAATGCATAATGTGCCTAATAATAATAATAACTACTGATAATATTGGGTTCTTATGTAGCGCTCATGTCTGTCATACTTGACACTCCTGGCGCTCCCGATTACATGTCGGCCTATGTGCAAGCAACAGGCATGTGCAATTGTGGGGATGATGATGTATCAAGAAAATGGGATTATTTTAAAGCCTGTCTGCACTAGTTTGACCAGGAGGGACTAGACCTCCCTGCATTGTCACTGACAGGTGGTTATCTCATCAAATCAGCTCTCAATTAACATAAGAAAAAGGGGATCATGGGAGACCAACGGGTACCGCTTAGGCATCATTTGCTATATAGAGGGCTACAAGTAGTGCAGCCCCGCTTTAAAGGAGAAATGGAATAAAAGCAAGTTAACCACACCAAAGAAGAAAAGATTGGCAGAAAGAGGTGGAGATGGTGAAGAAATCGTTTTTTGAGAGGACCATAAAAGAAAATAAAGCCTCCATGGCCGAACAACAATAGCCTACCAGCTCCTACGCTATTGTAATGCATGCGCTGAACCAACAAAGGCTCCACAACAGCGAGAGAGAGAGAGAGAGAGAGAGAGAGAGAGAGAGAGAGAATTGAGTCCCCTTTTCAGAGCCAAGTCGATGATGACAAGCTAAAACTCCATACACTTCTAGTTCTCCGCATTCTATTAAATATTGGTAGTTCAGGACCGCATGCAGTCAGTGTAGATGTAGATCAATATGCTTTTCAATTCATCCTCTCTAAGTTCAACATGTACTGGGTACATGTAATCCTAACTTTAAATTGGTAATATTGATTTCTTTCTTGAGCAAAAACAGAGGAGACCTCCAATGATAGATACCCATAGGAACTATTACTTGTTTTCCTTCAAGATCATAAATTCAAAATCATCATGAGTGACTGCTGTGTCGAACAATTAATGTGGGCCCATTTTGCCTGTTATAAAAATAAATGTTCAACTTATTGTCTTGCTGTTGTTCTTCATATTTTAAAAAATTTGTGTTTTTAGACATTTAGACAAGTAAACTTGATAATCATCTGATATCATAGGCCTATAAATTGTTTACAGTTGATGATCACGTTCTTTATATTTGAGAAATGAATTTAATTGGTTCATATTGATCTCTACATCAAATTGATATACAATTCAGAATCCAAGAATAAAACATCTCATATTTCATCATTCACCCTTTTCTTTCGTCACCACCATCTTTCTGCACAAGAACCTGTTCTTTCTTTGCAGTTGCACATCAAACTTGCCAAGCCTATGTGCACACACCAATTTGTGCTTATCCATCCCTGCACTAAATCACTGTAAGTTCAAGAACAAACACTACATGCATTGCTAGGGGTGTACAGTGCACAGAGAAATCAGGCACAGAGCCCTATGTTTATGTTCAAACTGCCGCCGACCTTCGACCTCTAGACCACTTCCTAAGTAAGTTTTGTTCTGCAGATGGCTGCAGGTGCCACTGTGTTGGAGGCAGCCACTGGCATTCCAATACGCAAGACACACCACAGAGGAGAGAAAGAGGGGAACAGAAGAGGAACACAACCAAGAAAAGAGAAGCATTATTGCTTCAGAAGAAAGGTCAACAGTGCCATAGAAGTTTACAGTACCCGCTCATGCATAATGCATGAGAGTAGACACAAGTGACCAATGGGAGTACAGCTGGTCGTGCGCCAGACAGGTGTGCATAAATAATGAGCTTGTTTATACAGGGGCTAACCCATCGGAGTGTAGGGGAGTAGGGTAGAGATGGAACTTGTATGGAAGTAGTTCCGGTAATGCTGGGATCTGGTAGAAAAAGTGGATATTTTCAGAACATGTGTTTCCATTTGCATTTACTATAATGAAGTGTGTAGGGAGTGTATTACTGGTTACTATGATATAGTTGTAATAACAACTATAAATGATATATTTCATTTCAAGGTTCAAGGTTCATTTTATTTCTTTCTTTCACAACATGATATTATACTACATTTTTATAGCTTTAAAAAGATTTTGAAAATGTAAACCTTTAACTCTTGATTCTACATGTTGTCAGTATAACATAAATTCAGGAACAATTTTCAATATCTAACAATATTCTTTTTTTGTAATATGCTCAAACAATCAGTCATATACCATATATGTTTTCAACCTATGTCAACAATATGCAATAAGCCTTCATAAGTTTAGGGCAATCAAAGTTATGGTCCTAATGTTCAAATAAATTGTGCTTACCCGTATAATTACATGTCACTACTAGCTGTTATCAATGTTCTCTTATAATTTTTTATTCATTGTTTTCATATATATATATGGGCATACACTACAATTATGTCTTTGCCTTTTAGGTGTACAAGTCACAAATGGACGCTGAAATACCAATGTGCAGCTCCTGAGGAGCAAACCAGGATACATGCCTACAGGCCTGTCTTATTATTGCCCTAAAAATGGTACATGTATAGACAAAGAGCAGATGAACTCTTTTTCGTCAAGTTTAGCCAACCTACTTTTCCACCTCGAGGGAGCATCAAGGCATATCCCACTCACTCAGTAAACAAGTATATAGCAATAACTGTTACAAGTAAAATAGTATCATATGGCCAGACTGGTCGATGTGGCAGCTAGTGGCCTGGATGAGATATGGTAGGCACTATATGTGAGTGGGTGCAGTAGAGATGGACAGATTGTGGGTGCTTTAGTTCGTGGCAGAGGGCATCGAAAATGCACCTTTTACTTGATGGTATGGGGTCAGGTTCTGGACCTCTGAGGTCCCTCACCAATTTGAAAGAGGTCATCGAGAGAGGGTCTAGTCTTGGTTCCCAAACTTGAGATATGGTCCAATTAATAGACAGGATTTACATATTATTTCACACCATTTCCAGCATAGATGGAGGAATAGACTTTTCATTAATGCATGCTGATGCAAATACATTACAGGAATTACAATAGGAGAACTCTTTAATAAATTTTGACCTATATGTATATGACGATTTATAGACCCTTTATAATACAAATATTAGATTGGTCTATTTAAACACTGCAATCCAACATTAGAATGTGGGAAAAACCAAGGATTTCATCAGAATAATTTATTTACAAGCTGCCATGATTTTGACCACAGGATCTGAAGAATCATCTAATCCTCAATTTCCGAGTGCAATTCCTAGTCCCGATGCAGGATTTGTAAACATTTCTTGGAAGACATTCCCTGATATCCAGATTTGCTTCACTCTACCCCAAAAGGACATCCATGTAAACAGGACATGATAGACTGCACAAGTCTGTAATACCAACATCACTTTGAGAAAAATATAGCCAAAGATATTTCTCTGATCTGGTTCAGCAAAAAACTATGCCAGGATCGTCTGTCTTGAGACGTGCAGGAAGTCAATGTACAAGTCATTTTTTTTTTTTTAAAGTCATATTGAAGGTCATCACATGCTGCATACCACATTTGTGTAGTTACTGACCATATACTTGGACTCGAGTATGTCTTTCAAACCAATGACAAAAACCTTGAGATGGGCCCAGAAGTATGAATTCACTTCAAATTTCAAACTCAAAGTCATGAGAGCAATGACAATGAATTATAAAACACTTGTCTTTCAAAATGAATTGTTTCCTGTCCGTTATCTCAGCTATTGATACGGTTTTACTTTGACCCCTCAGGGTCCACGCCATTCTATTCCTCTTCTCACTATTTTCTTGATAGTTAGGTCACTCTATATTTGCAGAGTATGTTTACCCAGGCTTTGTGTGCCCCTGTTTGTTCAAAAACTTTAGTAGGGGGGACCTAGTGCAAATTGCATGCACGAGTGTGTACATGTAGGCCTACATTGTTGATTAATAAAAAGGTGAGTTCAGGAGTAGTTTGTTCCATTTGAGTACAGACTATTTGATTTCCAATACAGCTTGCTCATTTTGTTGGAAAATGGAAGTTTTCTTTTCTGTACGGAAATTGAGGGGGGGGGGGGGGTGGGTGGGAAGAGGATTGGCTCTGACAATCTGCTCGATAGATCACTGTGTTCCTAATTTTTCATTTTTTTTGTCTGCAACAATTTTTAACATTTAACACGTGTGTCGACATATCACTCATATGATCAAATTGAGAAAATCTATTTCGACCTGTTGATGAACACGAACTAACAACATTTATGATTCTAATTAATTCATTTAAAGCATCCTGTTTTGCACATTAAACTGGTGTCTGTTAAAGACATTTTCTGCTGCTATGGCATAAAACAAAGGTGCGCATAGCTCCACATTGTAAAGTGCAAGTGAACCCCTCGACCTTTCCCCCCTCTACAACAACATTAGGGGAACAACTCAGCCAATACCACACATCAGAACAGGTATAAAGACATGTCCTGCTATTTGCAAACTAAATACAATTGTTCAATGGATATGGAATATACTGCAATTAAAAGAATATTCATGAGAAGTCATAAGATACTAAACTACTATAAACAGACGTGCAAATGCAATTGTCATTCCAAGTAAATATGTAGACCTGTATACCTACAGTATGTGTGTATTTTACTTCATCACAAATCAAACACCTCATACTCTTTTCACACTGGTTTTGCTTAACCCCGTACTTTGCTTAGCCCCGTACTATCCTTAACCCCGGACTATTTTTGTTGGCTTTTCACACACGCTGTTTTTAGTCCCGTACTAGCGCCTATTCCGGAATAAGAAAATTCCCGCTGTTCTCACTGCATTTCGTTAACCCCGGATATCGTGAATGTTATTATTGGACATACTTCGCATCTGGCCAGCTGCGATACGCTCCATTGCGTAGTACCGGACTATTTTTCGTTTCTGTTCTCATTCATTTGCTTAGCACCGCAATTGTGGGGTTAGCAGGAGTTAGCACCACAATTGCGGAGTTAGCCCTGCTATTTTGCAGGGTTAGTTAACCCCATACTATAGGTGGGGTTAGCCAACTTTAGCCCACTTTAGTAAAAACCAGTCTGAACAGAAAGTGGAAAAGGCTTAACCCCGTACTATAGGTGGGGCTAAGACCCCCCCTTAACCCCACCTATAGTACGGGGTTAAGCAAAATATTGCCAGTGTGAAAACAGTATTATACATGTATGTAGATACTTTTTGTGGAAATCATTGCACATAAGATACAGGCCTCACAAATTCTTACTAAAATGCTACTATTAATAAAATTTCACATCCATTCTTGGCTACATACAGGTAGAGCTAATGTGTAAAAGTATTAAATGAAAGTTCAGCCCTCCCCCCCCCCCCCCCCCCCCCGAAAAAATCCTATACATCAAAAGCACTCTGAGCCATTCTGCAAGCATAGAAATCTGACCCTATGCTATTCTAGGTTATGAAAAGAACTGAACTCTGCCATTGAAACCTGTCTATTCTACCCCCATGAAAGTTTTCTATGGCTTGCATGTTTTCTTTTCACCCTGCCGAACTTCTCTCTCTCCTCGGGGTATACTTGGTCTATGAAAAGGGAGAGAAGAAAGTCTGAATAGCTCTGTAAGGTGGACCCGCTTCGCAGCTCGCATTTCAGAAAGAGTTCAGACGGGTGGGTCGAGTTGTGGCCCATCATGATTAACTGTGCAAAATTTGACATGGATGATACATACGTGTTTAAATACTATTTTATGTGAGTGCTCAAGACGCCTACAGAACAAGTCACTCCATTGCAGCAAGGATTGTAGAAATGATGCTACAAGCACAAATTCATTGTGCTATAACAGTATAAGCTCACTGATACTTGGCACTCATCAATATATTTGTTGAAGATTAAACTTAATTTTCATAGACGTCTGTGCTTTGCATAATAACTTATACTTTTCTTTTAAAGACACTACCATATACAAACTTTTGACTCGGAGTGAAAGCAGCCGCAACAATGTACCCGGTACTTGTTTATCGATATGTCTCAAGATGTAAGAAAAACTTTCCTACCCCTGGATGTAATTGTAAAGGGGATTATTAATGTTCATTTTCACAATTTGTTCTGGTTTTCAACAATATCTCTTTATCGCTGTTGTCAATTTGTAATTAACCATAAATCTTGCTTTACATAATCTTATGAATTTTTTTTTCAACATGTAAACTATAATATAAGTCCCAGCCTAGATTCCAAAGTGGTCCTTTTCACTGGGTGCTTGAATGCGATGCCCTACTTGCTCAAGTGAACACGCTTCTTCTTTTTTTTTGCGAGGAGAGCAGAACAGGTTGCAGTATTTGAATTCTAAAAGGTAAGGTGTCGATTCGAAAGGCTGAGGTCATGCCTCCAGTCTGACCCGCCGAGGGTCAATTCACCTTTAGAGGAACTGATCGCGGGCTATCAAGACTCAATTAGCGCTGAATTAAAGATGATAGAGAAACAAGTTCATGGTTGGGTGAGAGGGTAAGGGAAATTAAAAGAGAAAGAGAGAGTGAGAGATAGAGAGGGAGGGAAAGAGAAAGAGGGAAAGAGAAAGAGAAAGAGGGAAAGATGAAGAGAAAGAGGGAAAGAGAAAGAGAAAGAGGGAAAGATGAAGAGAAAGAGGGAAAGAGAAAGAGAGAGAGAGGGGGGGGGGGGAGGAGGGGGCAAAAAAGGCTGTAATGAGGGTAAGAAGATAAGCCATTGGGGGGAAAGTGAAGGAAACTCCATACAAAATGAGAATTAAAGAAAAAGATAACAAATATACCAAGTTGAAGAAATAGAGAAGCACCATAAGGGCAAAACGAGATGCATTTACTGGGAAAAAAAGAGAAAATTGTATAACCTATGAATACAGAAAAAAGGTGAGCACAAGAGCGGGGTTGGGGGTAGAGCAGGAGAAAGGTGAACATCGGGTCATGAACGTTTTTTTTCTTCTTCTTTCCAACAGAAGTTCAAAATCTATTTCAACTACTAGGGAAATGAAAAAGAATCAGCCATGTATGAAAAATGTGTTATGCCAATTTCAATAGCTGACACATCACAACAACTTTTTAGAATGTATCGCTTTTCTTTGATGTATTTTTCCCATTGTGTTTTTTAGATTTCTCACATGTTAGTGCACTTGGTTGCAATTAATTTTATGAATTCCGGTGCATCTTAATAGTACCCGATGTTCACAATTCACATTAGCACAAACAGGAAGAAAATTGAATTTTGAAAAGAGGGGCGTTTTAACTCGATCATTCCATGAATATTACTTTTAAGGTTGTTTACAAAAACTAATCTTGAATCTATATACCAAATGGTGAATGATTCTAATCAACCCATGCCCCCCAATCTAAGTTGTTTATGATTACAGTAGCAGATTCACCTATTGTTGCCTTGAATAAAGTTGTTTACAAATAAAATCCTAGCATCAATTTAACAACTGGCACACATCTCCATTTAACACCAATTTAACTTATGATTGAAGAAACAGAGCCACTACTAATTCCTTGAATAAAACTTCTAAAGGTTGTAAATAAATACCTTAAATCAATGTAAAAATTGGCAAACATCCCTCATTAGCCCTAACCCAACTTGTTTATGATTTTAATAACCGATCCAACTATCGATTCCAGGTATTTTAAGAATGGTAGGGTTAAGATGCGTAGATGATAGCTTTCCTAGGTCTGGGGCAGTCTTCTGTGGTTAAAGCATGGTATAAGAGTTGGCAGGGGGCAAAAGGTGATGGTTACAGATGGTTAAGTAGAGCATCTCTTGGCTACGATCGGCAAGTCGCTCACGATCAGAGACACTAGCCACCTTCATACCGCGTACAGGTCGCGTCTGCTGCCCTCATCAGCAGCCAAAGAGAGCCCTTGTAATGAAGAAAACATGCCGTTATTGGCGAAAAACCAAATTTGAACTCGATCTACCTAGATACAACGAAGACCCCCCTTGCACAACAAACTACGCGATGGGTTTTGAAGAACAAATCCTATCCTTTGTTAGAAACAGAGCCTTAATACAAGAAGACGTTTATCTCTTAAATCCTCTTTATTATAATTTATTCTCAGTAAGAGTATTTATCATCTTGACAGCACTTTTCAAGACACATTAAATCAAATTCACCATGATGGAATCCCTCACTTGATCTTAAATAGTGACTCTGTAGCTTTTAATAGAACACGGTGGTGTATTTTAATAGTGGACACATTCATTATATATCCATAATATGAAGAAAATGTCAGATATAATTTATGACCGATTAACCTCATTAGTTACAAGGATAAATTGAGGAAACCAATGAAAACCGTTCTTAATATTATATTTCATGATATGCAAACAAACATGAAATATGAGTAATGAACAAAACTTCGACCAGTTTCTATCAGCAGGCACACTCTAGCTGCTGTGCTGGTACTCTTTCCAATAGGGGCAAAAAAATGCAGAAGTAAACTATCCCCTTCCCCCTACAAAAAACAACATAAATATATAGATCTACAAGTGGGCCTACAGATACAAATACAAGCCCATCGATATGAATAATATGTTAGTGTACAACCCACTGGCCTCGGCTACCTCTCTCTAGTCTTTTCTCATGGCCGTCACTGCCAATGTCGCCATTTTGTGGTGGGGATAAATAACACAAAAGTACAATCCATTCGCTATTCAATCTTGGCAACAATTTCTGCATGATTGCGGCATAAATCGTCCCGTCACAGATGGCTGCTAACGCACAATACCCGCTCCACAATAAGCCAATTTTTTCTCATAAAATTTGGAAACTGATTGCAAACGCCATGAACCGTGGGCTCTCTACAGTAACTTTCACGATGACCTGTATGGAACGGCAATTTCCTGTGCATTTAGCTAAAAAATACAAGACTTCTGTTTGCTAATATATAGTCATCATGCTCCGATGATGACACTTTTTAATCAATGGAAGATCTGAATTTATAAGCAAAGGAGTAACTGATCACTTGCTCCAGCACTCCCATCTCATTTTGTTTCATGTTGTTCCCATAATTGCAAAGTCAAGTAACCTATCTTTCGGCCTTTGAAAAATAACAACAGCAAAAAAAAACAATCATTAAATGGAAATACATGAAGATGGAAGACGCCAGGAAAATATACAGAGAATGTTAGAATGGAATCCAGAGAGAGAGAGAGAGAGAGCGAGGAATATTTTGTGCATTTTGAATCTGATATCTCTTGTATGTTTCTGTGAATTTACAGACTAATGGAATTCATAATTCTGAATAATAAGTGAAGAAAATTGCCAACCATCCTCCACGCAGACTCGCAGAGTTGGGCAGTATTCAGTGTCATGGTTCATACCCTGGAACATGCATACCCTATCTTCGAATTGGTGAAGTAATACTCATCCATGCCTCGTTTCTTCCCAAATCCTGTATATTTAATCCAACTTGAGCTTCTAGAAAAAATGAAAGCAGACCCCATACCCTGCGAGACAGCATCAGCATCACATACCTGTAGTCTTAGACGTAAGCTCCTTTATAGCAAGATTTCAATGAGTTTCAGTTTATTGCATTTATGTAATTACTAAGCACAATACTGATAATTTGAGCGCATCTCATGTAAGAAAAGTAAAATTGTCTTTCTAACACTAACACCCGGTATGGTGACCGCGCCTTTTCAGTTATTGCCCCCGCTCTCTGGAACAAACTGCCCGCCTTTATTCACTGCGCCCCCTCTGTATCTCAATTCAAATCTCTACTCAAAACCTATCTTTTCAAATTGTAAATTGCAGTTGTGCGTCGGTCAATGGAGGTGCGCACCATATTTGTCTTTATTTAGTTGATTGCCACTGTTTTTCTTACCTTATCTATGTTACTTTTGTATTTTTGCTTTTTCTTCTAATTTAATTCTACGGGTTATAGTCTTCTCTTAATCAGAACACTGTGCGCTCAGAAACATCAGTATTAAGCGCCTAATAAATGTTATGTATTATTATTATTATTATTTCTTAAACAAACAACTTGTAAAGAGTCAAATTGCAATGTTTTTATAACTTTTTGCTCATAACTATCTTCTTTTTTCAAGACTACAAACCACTAGTAGGGCTGGCTCCCTTGCAGTTGTATTTTCATTCACAATATCGCAACTGTGCAAGAGTATTCATTGCTCCATACCTCCACCATAGTCAACCCCTGCCTCCCCCAAATTCCTTTCCATGCACCCTTCCCTTTTGAAAAGCAGACTATTCTTCTTGCAGGCATTGCTCATATTATACACCAGTCCGTCCCTGAGGGAGAGAGCACCAAGCGTGGGAAATGCTGTCGTGCTTGTGACAAGGAGAAATCAGGGGGGGCGTTTCACAAAGACTAAGATCGACTTTAAGTTGGACATAAATATGACAGGCCATTCATGCCATCATTTGCTCTCACCGTTTACTGGCATTGGTCTCTCAAGGGAGGTACAAATTGTGGTCACAAATCTACAGAATTTACCTTTTTTGATAGTTCATTATTAAAGGAAAAAATATTATCTAAAGATCATAATTGAGAGACCAATAGTGAGAGAAACCAGTGGCATGAATGGCCTGCCATAGTTAAGTCCAACTTAAAGTCGATCTTAGTCTTTGTGAAACAACCCCTTGTGATGAATTGGTGCACCATTCTGTTTGACAAAAACCCCTTTTCGATACAATAAGACTTTTCAATACTTCTCTGACAATGTCATTTTTCAGTGTGTGTCCCTTTTTGAATACGGTAGGAGGAATAAGAGAGGATTTGCGACAGAACAAACTGAAATGGATAATCTATAAGTGTAGACAGATCAGATGCTCAGATAAGGATATCTTTATCCATCTGTTATCTATATTTTATATGGTTTAATCCAACTGTCAATTACAATAGGTTTTAAGATTAATAAACACTGAACAATACTTAATCACCAGTATCATAGTAAAAACTGATGTACAGATTAATGAATTGTAACTTGTTGTATGGGTATCTTTGGCAAAGTCAGACACTTGTAGGCCTACTTAAAGTCCATACTCATCATTTCTTTCATAGCCCTCTATTCTAATCTGCTACATGACTACATGTAGGACCTGATAAAAACAAACAACTCAGCTGTAGTGTAAAGTACTCATTAATAATAATAGCCCTTGAATAGTTGTTTGTGTAGGCCTCAAGACCTACAAAAACCAACAATTGCCTTTTTATCTCTACCAAATTACAAGATCATTTAATGAATTTGCTGCATTAAGTCTTTAACAAAGTAAAAGATCATTAAATGAGTTACATGTACATTAGCTGCATCAAGACAGTTTAAGCTCATAAGCCACATAATTCCTAGCTTAACAACTTGATAATTAACCCCACATGAACTTCATTAGGTAAGCACACTGAAGTCAAGTCTTCCCGCCATTTTGTATTTGTTTACATCTAGCCTCCAAGTCGCACCTCATGCCTAAATGCAGAACAAGCGGAGAAAGGGCTCTGTCCCCTCATTCTTTTGTTCTACCCTCTTTCTTCCATCTCCCTCCATTGATCACTGTAAACTACCTTATCCTCCCATTACACAATCCTTGTATCGATTTGCCACTGCGGGATCAATACCAAGGACCACGGAAAGTTGAGGACAAAGACTTTTGTCCTTCCACCTAACCCGTACATTACTGTAAGAAGGATACATGAATGGGCTGGGTTAAACTGGCCATTTATATTCGAACCACATCTCAAGCACATGGTTTCCACTCCCAACACATCCATGTTCCCTAGAATACAACATTTGGGCTCGGGTGATGACAGAGACCAGATTATGTTGAATTGTGAATTACAGGGATGACTATCAAGTAAAGCACTGCAACTTGCAAGACTTGCGGCTTAAGTAAAGTACACATAACTAATTATAGCAGGATCTTAGGGGAACCCATTTGTTGTAAGACGCATGCTTTATCGTGGCTACTTCATGTAGTCATCCTCCTTATTGATTTCTTTGTCCTTTGAATAAATGCCTTGTAAGAATGCCCTTGCATATTTGAATCTTGTTTAAGAAAAGGCACGTGCTTAGGGAACAAGGCCGTTATGGGGGTAGCTTTATAGGTAAAGGGGTGCACTGGTGGGCCACGGTAGGCACCAAATGATGGCAGTACAGGTGAATTTGTATTGTTCATGAACAGGTGCAAGGGGAGCACTTGGTTAACTTGCAGAACAATGTAATCTCAAAGCGGTTTAGTTGAGAGGCAGGTCAGCAGCTCACAATAGAGCGCCAGGTCACGATCAGAATCCAATCGCTCGGATCCTCAGGTGAATTTAAACCTCAATCACAACGAACAACACCAGACAGCCACGAGGTGCTTATTCAAAACTTGAACAAACACTTCAACTGATTCAAAACTCAAAGAGCAATTGGGAATGATTCCAGCTAGCCCAGACTCGGTCAGATCATGTGACTTGGTAACTGTAAGGAACGATTTAAAGACGAGAGTTAGAGCCAAAGGAAGCTGGCGAGATCTTACGAAAACAAAACCAAACTTTCAAGAGCAAGTCAAATATCAGTGATTAGGGACTTTGGTCTAGAATAGATTGTGACTTTGGAATGTCAAATATAAAATTACGTTATTGGCACATGGTGCCAGTTTTAGATTTAAATGTAGGTCTCAAATTCTTTTCCATCTTGTATTGAATTCTGTCCCAAAAGCCGAGCATAGCAATGTTTTAGACGATTATTCTGCAAACAATTCTGCAAAATTCACCCTTTTCTTACAAATCCACCCAATTTCTGTCAAGCTGGGCTTTTGCTTGACTTTTGTAAGCATTTGTTTATATTTAACTGACATCTTACTTAGTAAAGTGACATTGCCAATCAACAATTTTCTTTACATGTAGAAACTTCCATTGACAAGAAGTTCTAGCTCTACGGGTTAGTATTGTAGCTGGGCAGTTTTAGCTGGAATCTCCTACATGTAGATCTATAGGTCAATTATTCAGCTTTGTACTACTTTAATTTTAATTTTCCCAGGGAAATATTTGCTTGAAACATCTTCTCATAAAGAAGATGTAAAGCAAGGTGCAAACATGGATTTCATGTTTGCAGTTGATTTTTTTCCACAAAGGAGACTCATTTATTTAAATCCTGGATTTAAAGCATATCACGCAACATTCCTCATGAGAAAAACATTGTTTACTCTCCCAGCTTCCCATACTACCCTGCGAAGAATAGTAGATAGACAATAACAATCATTCCATCTCGCTCAATGATTTTTAATGTGCTTTATGAAAATGAGGGATAGAATATCCAGCTAAGTTCATCCTTTTCAGCACAGGTGGAACAGAACATTTCCCGCCTTTAGCTCCAGGCACAAATACTTTTTTGAGCAGTCAACAAAAAAGAAAGAAAAGTTGCAACAAATGAATCATCGATGCGGACGAGGAAAAGGCCAATGGATAGAGCACATTGTTTACCATGAAATAGAATTGACACTATTGAGTACATTACGTTCCCATCATAGCTTATCGTAGGATTGAACTAGTTATTAGCAGAGTGTAGTGTCTGTGCACGTACATGAACGCTTGGGTATTTTGATGTTGCAAAATAAGTATATAAATTTGACAAACACAGAATGGGATTTTTTTAGGGGAAACATGTAAGGAAACTGATCCTATTGTAATTTACTGTAGTTTACTTGAAGTTGAACTACAAGTGAAATGGAAAGGAGTGTGATAACATTTTCAAAACTTATAAGAGCGTGGGTTCTGAAGAGAAACATGATTGATAATAATGAAAGTAAAACTGTAGCTGTAAGGAAATACCTGGCTGATGAAATCATCTTAAATGTAAAGTTTCAGAGTCATAATCCATATTTACACTCAAATAATTCCCCCTCCCCCATGAACCCTTTAAATGCATCTATCTGCTCCGTTACTGAAGCAAAACAAAGAAGTCTCTGAAATGCCAGCCCCTTGAGTAAAACATTGCAACATCAGATAGGTAGAGAAAATTTTAAGTCTTAAAGGCATTGTTTAACAATGTTTATAGTTTTACAAATCTGAGAGGCATAGCCCTATATGTTAGTGTCTGTGATATGGTGTGATATTGAAGCCCTGAACAAAATAATGAACTTCAAAATGATCATGAAGTGCCTCAAAAAGTAAAAATCTTTAAGTGACCGGTTTAACCAACTTATTTTCCCCAAGAGACAGTATAAATGTTATAAAAAAACGTTGGAAAAACGGTTTTGAAATTTCGAATTCCAATCATAAATATCTTGATAATCAGACAGGCGATCGGCTTGTAAAAGTCATGGGATTCCTGACTGACCTAAAGGTTTATAATTATGATTGCAGCATGGGCTAAATCCAGGATTTTGTTTAGAATCTGAGGCAAAGGTACCGAATCCCTTTAAGACTTCTACAACGTTTGTCTGTCGTGTACCTTGCTTTAAGTATTAGACAACTACAAAACAGGACATTTCTATGGTTTCCCTCTCTGCACGACATCCTCCCACCACTTGCAACAGGCTTGCAGATGTGCCAGTCACTGGAGAGTGGGCTTAGCACCCTTCCTTTATCCAGGAACACAGAATTTATTCAACTAATCCCTCTCCTTAGAATTTGAGTCTCAATCAGTGGATTTGAATCAACAAGGAACAGGGTTGATTCACATCAACATGCTGGTGTGGTTCACAAGGATTTAGATTGGTCTTAGGATGCGTTTTATATTGACCAATTTTTTGCCTAGAATCAGGTTTCTCAAACGTCTTTCAGGCAAATTTTTAAGGTGATAAACGCAAAGCCTGTTTCAAACGTCTTTAGGTATGGGCATATTGTAACGCCAAAAAAAGTGCATTTTGAATGTGACATACAGCCAGAATCATGTTTCTGAGAGATGATAAACGCAAAGCTGTTTTGAACCCCACATACAAATCGGACCTCCCAGGTTGATTTCCGGTTCGGAGGCTAGCGCGCGCCATGAGTTGTGTATAAGCGTGTTTGTGTAGTTGACCTCCGAGAAACTGTCTGCTTCCTGGGTCAAACGGCGCAAGGCAGCTGCGCAGAGACAAGGCCTTTATTTTGAATCATGAAGAGTCGATAAACGGGACCTCCCGAAAATCACATTCGTATAGTGGGGTTCGATATGTACATATCTAGTGGCAAGACACGATAAACGCACCCTTAGATTGGTCTAATTCGTGGGAAGAGGCTATGTGGGTTGTGAATGCAGATAGAGTAAAGTCCTGCCCAGCAAGCAGAGTCAAGTCCTGCACAGCAAGCACACTCGAACATAGTCTATCAAACATTAGGTCATGTCATGGACAACAGACTCGATTTAGAGCAAGTGGCTCCGTCGTCTAATAAGCCATTTCGTCATGTAATCAAATTTAATGTACAAACCTTTGTTAAGTGCCTCTTACAAATAATTTCATGCACCTGGTACGAATTGTATTTTAATAGTAAGAATGTGAATTGCATGCATTATGTATTGTTAAGTAAGTAGGGCAAGTCATAATGCAACAAAAGGAACGATTAACGTATATAATTCACATTCTGACTATAGAAATATGATTATTCGAACATGTGAATTAAATAATTTTCACAAGATTTGTTGCACTAAATTCTGATTATATTACGAAAAAGGCCTATTGAGTGAGGAGGACCTACAGTATCTGATCCAGGTCCATGCTGAGCTTACTACTGATTAACCCCAATGCCTCTATCTTGAGCAATCACACAGTGGCTCCACTAATTTCTAATATGAAAGGGGTTTAAATAACCACTATTAGCACTACAGAGAAAGGATAATGTGGCCTTTTGTGATGTGCTTTGTTGTCATGGTCAGCAACCCTACTGCCCATCTGGCAACCACTGAGCTGACTGCAGATGTGGAGGGATGTAGTATTAGGCCTTCAAGCATTAAAGGTACTACTTTAAACTTCAATTTTCAGGACACAAAATCCATGCCGAAGGTATTACATTGATGACTGGAGGATAACCAAGAAATAAAGATGCAGGTTGAACATTTATATCTATATCTATTCATTTGTTATCCCTGCAGTTGTGGCATGTTTTCTTCAAAGAGCATTTTGAAAATATACTGATCAACCCATAGAACAAAAGTCCTCTTAAAAGAGGACACTACCAGGCACCCATTGCATAAAACTTACTATCAATATTAACTACCATGCCAACATCACTTAACAGCCAATCTGATCATGGTTTCCATGGAAGTTACCATCAATGCTAATTAGTTCTAAGCAATGGAACTCAGGTTAGGAGAATTACAATTTTCAAAATTTCTAGAAATTCATGTTTTTTAAAGATCAATTAAACTATTCATTCATAAACATAATAATATCTTTACAATAAGCTTATAGGACCAACCATGTCATGAGGCTACATCAACTACAGAATCATGTCGAGCCGCAAATACCAATAAAGTTTACCAGGATGCAGTATTCTAGGCATCCTTTAATGAAGATTGCGTGCGTCTTGTGAGGACAAACCGGGAGAAAATAGAGTCAAGTCTCTACCGGAGCAGGATGCACATCTGGTTCTCTTCCTTCCCCTCCCTCTTTAAATGAAATGAAAAGAGCTATCAAGACCAATCGAGACCTGCAAGCTTTTTTTAAACCCACATAAATAAACCCAACTCCTTATCCTCTTTGTTTGATTCAAGCAGTTTTGATTCCCTATACCTGAGCATTAATTATACTCAATGTCATCGTTGAGTAATACATTTGTCTTTGTTGTGGATGCTTCGTTGAATCAAACAAACAAAAATCAATTGCAATTGTCTTTTACACCACTACTTCAAAACCACAACAAATAACCACATGATGATTGTACCGAGCCTTGTTATAAGCTGTGTCATTCAGATATTGATCCACCCATTTTACAGACCAGTCATATTTAGATATTTTTCTGCCATCATCCTTGTACGTCTAAATTTGCCAAATTTTACATGATGTACCCAAATTGGAACAAACGTAAGGATGCTCAAATTGCATGGACGGCAGGCATTTTCTGCTGCTCTACGCCTGACATAATTGGTGACCGACGTCCAGCACCGGCACTGTGGCTGCACCAGCGCTCACAATAGTACCTCTCACCTAAAATACCACAGACTACCACCCCCCCCCCCCCCCCTCCTCCCCTCCCCATTACCAGGAAAAAAATGATGGGAAGATTACCCTGCCTGATTGCATGCACCTCTGAAACCTATGTCTCTCTAGGCAAGACATGCGCATGCATCCTATTTTTTCGGCAGCAACTAAAACAAAACAATGGAGGTTTCACATTAGCCCTGGCACAAAAAGCGTGCAGGATACAAGCTTTGGCTGCCTTCCCCCTGGCAAATGGCATGTGTTGCTTTTCACCGAAACTATTGATTACTTGACAACTTCTCTCGCACTCTATCTCTCTTTCACTCTTCCTTCTCTCTCTCTCTCTCTGCTTTTTACTCTAACCTTTTCATGTGCAGAGTCTCTCCCTCTCTCTCCCTCTCACTCTCTCTCTCTCTCCCTCTCTCTCGCTCTCTCTCATGTCAGTATTTTGATATTGATTTGGCTGGGGACACCTACAAGTTCAAGTTCATGATGAGAGTAGTGGAAGGTTACAGTGCATGTCATCTGGCCTGTCTGTCATGTTGATTGTTGACACGATACTTAACGATCTCTATTCAGTAGTTACTTTTTGTTTCACTTTGCAATTAATGTCAAATATTTTCCCTGTTCAAAATCTTTAATTTACATGATGTACATATGTGCTTCATTTCATGATACTCACAAAGAGGAAATGAGTCTTCTCTTGGTAGACTAGACTCACCAAGTCTTTATTTTGACTGAATGCAGCTGAAAACTGCATGAGCAATACAGAAAGCAAAGCACATCTTCAACTCCACTTTATTCGCCTTGAGAGATATTCCAATGACCCTATAGTAATTTAGTATCTCACCCTACTATCTCACATTATCCAGTATAAGGGAAGTATTGCTCATCTTATTGCAATCACAAGGTTAACAAGACTGGAAAACATGTTATAAGGTGGCTCGCTAGCTAAAGTGGGCTCATGATTAATTCCTGGATCAAACCATGGACAACATGGCTTGGGCAACTCCTGGGATGCCCTGGGATTTGAGATGTAATCAATCCCCATAGACACCAAAGGCAATAAAGCCGCTTTATGGGTTCACAACATAACTCATAAGCTGCATTTACACTGAAATCAAAAATCGTTGATTGTCATATAGCAGTGTTATGTCAGAAGTTTCTATGTAAAATAGCAGCAAACACAATGAAAAACAAATTGAAAAAATCTACCTTTTTGAAACGCCAGCAGAAATTTCACTGACTTTTACAGTGTAAACGCACGCTCTCGAAACATTGTTGAAAAATTGTAGTTTTGGGTCACCTGACTATCCTTGTCTCCATGCAATCGCATGCAAATTGCAAAGCAGCAACAAGCCGCGCAGAGCATTATTCACAAACAGGTTTTTGTGGGTTTTACTGGGACTTTACTGTCAGTCCCCCAAAATGGATGATTTTGGGCTTTGTAAATGGGTCTTATGCTTCTCCCCCTTTTATCAACTCAGCATGCATGATAAAACTATTTTGGCAGTCTCAAAATAAGACAAGGGATATGACCTTTCGATTTTAAATATTTCAAATCAACAAACTTGAAAATGAGTAACATAATAGTGTATGGGTATAATGTTAAACAATTACAAAATAATGCTTTCTATAATCATTGGAGCTAATGGAGGTAAAAAACTATCAAAATGATATTGAAACTTGAAATTGAATGTCGAAAGTGAGAGTCTTTGTCTTTACCTAACTACAAGCACAAGGCACTACAACCAACACTATTCTTGCTTTCATGGCGGAAATATGATAAATCTGATGTAAACTTTAATACTCTTCAAATTTAAGTAGTCCAGTTTTATGAACTTTTTTACATGTAAAACTCTAGTCTTTGTTAGGATTTCCAACCAGGCACCGCATGCCTACAAAGTCCAGAGTTTCAGGATTTGTTATTCTTCTGCCTAGAAAACTGCTCAAATATCTCAGTTTTGTAAGTTGCATGTACTGGGTGCTGCATCCCCTCAACTCTGCATGGAACGCCACCACCAACATGTAAACCATTCCATATTTGGTCATAGAGTGAGCGTGGACGAGTCTACAGGCATCAAACTTGGCCAAAGTTTCAACCTCCTTTCCCTCGTTCTCTCCCAAGTCTCTCTCTCTCTCTGCTCACTCTCTGCTTCCTCTAGCTCAATCTCCATTCCACTTTCACTCATGCTCTCTACCTCCATCATCTTCTCCCATTTGTTAACTTCACAAGCGGCCATTGGAGCCAATTTTTTTTCTTCCACGGTCTATAACTGGTTGTCTTTGCCTGTGGGACACATGTCCGTAGATGTGGTTTGCCTGCAATGCATACACGTAGTTGTCAAGACTATTCAGTAGCAACTGTTACACTTTCCCTTGCTGAAGTTTGTGAGGAGTTAATTGTTAGGAGTCAGTAAACTGATGATTAGGTCTACCTAAATGAAATCATTGTAAACATTTAGCAGCCATCTATCTAGTAGTAAGGAAAACAGCCTTCAATATGATCACTTACATGTACATGTGAATATTGAATAATACCAACAGGTTTATTGTTGCATCTTGAATTTCTAAAATGAAAGTCTGCCCAACTATTTTTGAAATGTGCGTTACTCTGAAGCGCAATAGATGACTTTGGTTCTAAAGCAAGTTGTTTAAAGGGGTCTAAATTTTGATAAAACGTCTTTAGGGTAGAAAATGTGTTCTTTGAGGACATATAAATTATAAAATAGCCAGAGGACTTGAGGAAGACTAGGACTTGATTGACTCATGGCAGACAAGGCTGGCAGGCTGTGTGCAGGCACAAGGGCATGGGGCTGGTGGTGGTAGAGTAATTGGGCGTCGACATCACTGGTAGCACTACAGGGGTAGGAGCCCAATGGCAACTGGAGGCTTAATTGGGACAGCCTTGGCCACGCTGAAACCTGATTACAAATCCACAAGTGTAAATTCGCTGGCAATTGTTGACATGTTATTGCCACGAAATGACGAAACTATGACTGAGTTTTTTCCTTCTTCTATGCTTAATGAGGACGATTGTGTTGCTGTTGCACAGAGCTCATTAATAGTGACTCAATATATAGGGTTGATTTGATGTGTCCATTTTGTGCATTTCTGCTAAGTTGATTATTAATATGTAACTGAACTATCAAAACACATTTTAATGAAGATATCTAATTTTATTAGTGTGTGTGCACTATAACTAAAAAAGAGAAAAGTTCTCTCATAAATTCTCAGTAGGCCTAAATGCAAGAGAGTTTAATCCATTAGTAATCTTTTTTGAGGACAAAAGCCATGCAGGTGAAATTGATGATCAGTGGTCTACATGTACAAATCTCAGTAACTTTAAATTTCTTAATTTCTGACTGGGAATACATCAGCACCTCGTCAGCTTACAAATTGAATATTTCTCTGTGTCTATTAATTATTCATCAAAATTTCTTTAAAGTCAGTAAAGCAAAAGCATATTTATTTGTAATCGGCAAATCAAAGGCAGGAGTATCGCACAAATGTATTGGTCTGAGGCCAACTTTTCCATTGGCTTCATGCAGGTAATTCTTTAGAGGCAGAAGTAAGAGTTGCATACTTGAACTTGACTACAATCCACATTGGCAACACAAATTCAACGGGTTCCCGGGCGCGATGAATGGGGTGAAAAATGAGAACCAAATATCATATTAAACACAAACAAAGGACAGAAAATAATGGTTGTCACACTGAATAAGTAAATTTATTTCCCAACGCTATTGGGCCTTTTGAGGCAGAACCAAAGCCCTTTCTTATTGGGAGATGGGGTGTGAAAAGTTCGTCGGAGCCGCTCATTTTCCCACACTCCGCTATGGGTGGATATAATGGGGCTCACATCAGAGACACATGAAGCCCTACAATTGGGGGATGAAAAAAACATGAGGTATGAGGTATTTGAGCTGAATAAGTCATACCTTATCTGATGACCAGAGTTCAGACACTTTTTGATACATGTAGCAAAGTATTTTCTGACTTGTGGATCCGATTCAGCCAGGAAACAAAAAGATATCTCATCAGGAAAACGTAATGGCGCTTATCTGCTTCTCTCCCAGTTATCTGCCAAGATCTCCAAAAGACTGATATGGGAACTGCACATGATCTTTCTACATGTAGATCATTATCACGAAACGAAAAGGACGGAAAACTATCTTCTACATATGACTAACCAAGGGTTACAAATTGAATGATTGTAGTCAAGACAATATGGTGATCACCTTTTGATAAACATTGTTTCAATAATTACTACTCAGTAATTGATACCCATACATGTACGTAAAGAATACAAATGTACAAGTAGATTCATTCCCAATTTCTCATGGATGGATTCTAATCAACTCTACTAGAGTTCTGGGAACCGGTCATCAATCCACAAGCTTTTTATCTCCAGACTGGTACGATAAGATTCTCATCAGCAGTATACATGCGTATCTCATCATAACACAAATAATAATCTATAATACCAGTCAACAACTGCCATTGTATAGTGAACTTAACGCGTCGCCCTAGAATTTCATATCCATCATCCCTGTACACTCACTCTCTAACATCGTTAAGTCAGATCTTTTTCCATCAGGGGCTGCCATCCTATCCTCGCCCCCCCCCCCCCCCCATGTGACTGGGGTCCAAAGGACTGACCTGCTTTTGATAGCGTTAAAGTGGGGGGAAGAATGATCCCCCGCTTCCCGCCAAAATCCCCACCCCACTCCTGGAAGAGTGGAGTTGGAGTGTTTATGCAGGGACGCAGCATCGGTGGGCGTTTTGAACCCTGATGACAGACCTGAAACCCACAGGTCCTTCTGATGGGGAAGTAGGATTAAAGAGGAGGTTGATTATGGGTCAGGCAGTTTCAATGTGAACAGAGCTTATTGGGGGAAAGAGTGATGACAATGTGTATTTTAGGTTTTTTAATCCACAAAATAATAACATTAATGCACTTTGAGCAAATCACATACAAGGAAAAGCACTGAACGGACACAGATATGGAGACATGTGGCATCAAATATGGTCCAAATTTTTAAAACTATTTCTTGTAACGTACGTTAGGAAAAATGCTGGCATTTCAATGGCAATCTTTTTTATGTATGTCATATATCTACTGTGAAATCCTTCCACGTTAGAAATTAGTTTAGAAAGCTCCAAAATTATTTGCCCATTTTTATCAGAACTCAATCGTCTCTTTTAACTGTTCCTTTCTTTAACCCTCCAACACACCTTAGTAAGGTAATGAATGATCTCTGATGCTAATAGTTTCTGCACAGTGCACACCTATCCGTAATTGCTTTGTTCTTGCCAACTTGTTGCTACTCCTACGTTTAAGGTGTTTCTTGATGACATACACTGTAATTTTACACCGCTGTTGTAGTTTTATTGTACAATTTCTAGCATATTTTTTGTGTGTCAAGGCAAAAATTCCTCCTGATTCCCCCAATACATAAGCATTTTAATGATGAAGCCAGATATTTGTGTATTTTCTGGAAACGAGGATGTTGAAAAGCTAGATGTACAGGACCGTGAGGTTTGGCTATAATTAACTTTAGTCGTTACCAAGTAAACGATAGCAGAAGTTACCACCATGCCACTCTGGTTAAGGACCTACACAAGTCCGATAAAGAGCGAGGTCTTACACAACTTCAGAACGTTGAAAACTTTTCCCACAGCCAATAGAGGTGGTGACAGAATGGTGCATTTGTGAATCTAAATCAAAAGTATTATTCCTGATGTCTTCTGATAGGCTAGGTGAATTTGATTACTGCAATGAAATGCATGGCATTGGTCTCCTTAAACTGTTCAACGCCACCACCACCCCCCCCCCCTTCAAACTCGTTCCACGATCATCAAACTCTCAATCCTCCATAAATGAATCCTTATTTTGGAATCTCAACATCTTTCTCAAGAGATAGGAGGTTGTATTTTGTTCGTGTTATGCAGGTTTCCATTTCATTATTGAGAGGACTCTACAGATATTGCCAAGAAGGTCAGAATGAAAGCAATGCTGTGCATGCTTGATTCATTTGGAAAGTGAATACTTTTCATTTTGCCATCTCTAGAATGATAAAAAAAAAATCTTTAGTTTCAGCACTTTGCACATGACATGTTTGCATGTAAATGATACTGGTGAGATACAGCTTCAGAATTATATTGAATTTCAGTCTTTCTGAATGTGGAATGCATCATTACAATATTTTGTAAAATCGTCAAATACTAAACAACATTCATCAAATTTCACTACATGTACATGTAGATCGATTGTTTGACTTTTTGCCAAAATATGTTGAAGAAACTTGTTCGAAAATATCTACCAAGAGTCTAAAACCCAAAAGGGCATTAAATTATTCTTTTTTTTAATGAGTTGGTACCAATTGGTTGGTACTCTTCTTGCTCTTAATAACAGATGAAACGCTACCTTTTAAAATATCACAGAAAAGCACCGAATTACAGTGCATACATGTACATTGTATAGCTGTGTGGCCACCATTTTGTTCTCAAAAGATTCTTTTCTGCAAATTCTGTGATGATCACATGACTATAAAATATAAATGAATTGCACTTGTATTTTCCAAGGGATATTGAATTACTATACTTTAAAAAGCCCTAAAATGAATTATAAGCTGGCAGAATTACGATATCTACATACTGGTGAAATGAAAACCTTCCACTGCCAATCATGAATTGTCTTTCAAATTCACAGCTTACAATAATGTTTGCAAACAGGAGTTCATCTACTTCAAAATATTTTGAAGTTTTAGTAAAGATCAAACAGTTCTCAAAACATATTTGGTTTAGGGTATCTTATGATATTGAAAAACAATAGAGGATTAGACAGCTACTACACATGTATGTTTTTTGTTTTGTAAATGAAACCACAGGATCCTTAATTCTGATAAGTGATAAATAAAATGTTATGAGAGACACATCGTCTCATGTTAAATATAATGTGCAAATTGTGCATCTTAGTCTTAGATTCTAGAATGCATAATATTGCAGCAGAAATAAGATTTTTTTTTTTTTTTTTTTTTTTTTAGCAGATGTTTCTGCATTTATTGATAAATCAAATATAAAACATTCAAATAACAATAATAGCATATAATATAATTGATTTACATAAAGAGTGACAACTTAATACACACAAAATAATTAAAAAAAAAAAAATGCATAATTGAAAGCTTGAAAGTATGGAGGAAGTATGGAGGTAAGTAAAAATAATCAAGATAAATGCAGAGGCCAACTATCATAAGCAGGGAAGCTTAGTCGATAGCAGCCGGGAAGGGGGGGGGGGGGTACATGGCTATCATGGGGGAATAAATCAAACCATCAACTATTTTGTTTTCACTTTTGATTGTGTAACTGTTTTTAAATTGTTAACAAAACTATTTGGATATGCTGTGCACGCTAATGTATTCATTTTCGTTTTACTTTTTTTTGGGGGGGGGGGGGAGTTTTCCAGAGCCACATGTACATGTACAATTGCTCAAAGCTCTCATGCATTATTATTTTTCTTGTAATAAGTTGATTTGTATGAAAGCAGAAAAATAAAAGAAACGGAATGGCAACAGTTTGAAATAAATTGGGCCAAATAGTAAGGAAGTTATGAATGTTTGAAATATGAGATCACTAAGTCTACGCTTCAGCCAATTTGAGGTGCCTAACTGCCTACATGTATGCGTATAGTGATTCCAACTTTCAAAAATTCATTACTTTTTTTATATTTAGTCAGATTTAATTAAAATTTCCATCAGTTTATTTCTCTTATTTTTCTGCTTTCTTTTAGAGTAGTTGTCTATTTGGGTTAGATTTCCCTTTAATCTTTGATGACATTGGAGTCTGGACTTTGTTGGAATTAATGCATGCTAGAAGTAAAACAGAGTTGCCATTGACATGATGCAGGTAGATTTCTAGCCAAAAAAAGGGTCCAAAATGAAAGTTAAATATCGGCAGGAAAGGAGGGGAAGGTGGCAGAGACACACTTAGGATACAGGCACTTTAATTAGCTATTATTATAACAGGCATGTGGATTGGTTAAACTAACAGAGAGCCCTAACCATCGCATGTAAAGGAACAGGAAAGGCATCACAAAACAGGTACCTGTAATGGAGCAATCAATCACGGAATATGACAAAGAGACAATTAAGTCACATGTAAGCGTTGCCAAATTAAAAGAAGAACATTAAAAATACCACAGATGATACCGTTTGATACCATTTGATGAAAGCAAGCAAAAAGTGTGTTCACTCTATGTTAGGATCATTTAAAGCCCCACTGTCCTACTTGTAGCTACTTGCTCCCTCTTAGAAAACTTCCCCAATCGGTGCCTGTTGGTCCCCCATGATCCTCTTTTTCTTATGTTAGTTGAGAGCTGAGTTAATGAGATAGCCACCTGTCAGTGACGTCGCTGTGTGGTCTAATCCCTTCTGGCCCAGGAGTGTTGACGGTGTTTAACACCTTTCTTGTTCTCAGGGGATGATATCATCTGCTGAGAGCCAGAAAGGCATTACATATATTCGTTTACACAGAGTAAATGCCCTACTGGCTCTCAACACATGATATTATGTATTTTATAATTTCTTAATGGCCAATGTAAGGCCCCCCCCCCCCCAAAAAAAAAAAAAACATGTTTAGCGTCCTGCTTTTTGGAAAAATAGGAAGGAGGAGGCCCTTTTTTTCTTCTTTTTTTTCTTTCAAGATGGCCGCCGACATAAAAAAAATTAAAACAAGGGAAACGCTCTCGGCGGTCTCGCCTGCATAACGCAATTCAATATGATAAACCAGAACGTCAATGACGTACATTGTAGTGCTCATCCGCATCTCGCAACAACAAATATCGTGGTACACTTTTGAACTGGTCAAAAAATAAAAATGTGATGCCCTGGAAGGGACATAATTTCATTTCATTTGCATAAAGTACCATAAATAATCAATGGAGCAAAATCTCAAAATTCTGTGTAGAAGTTTAGTGTTCCAAATTTAGCTCTACCAGATAAGGCAAACCAAATCAAAATCGGTCAAGAAATGAGGGAGAAGAAGCAATTTTTGTTATATTTGGAATAAATTTGCATAAATTACCATAATTAATTAATGGAGAACAATTTCAAAATTCTGTGTAGACCTTTAGTGTACCAAAGTTAGCTCTACGATATAAAGCAAACCAAATCAAAATCGGTCGAAATATGAAGGAGAAGAAGCATTTTTTGTGATTTTTAAATTATTTTTGGAATAAATTTGCATTATTATCATAATTAATCAATGGGAGTAAAATCTCAAAATTCTGTGTAGAAGTTTAGTGTTCCAAATTTAGCTCTACCAGATAAGGCAAACCAAATCAAAATCGGTCAAGAAATGAGGGAGAAGTAGCAATTTTTGTTATTTTTGGAAAAAATTTGCATAAATTACCATTATTAATTAATGGAGAACAATTTCAAAATTCGGTGTAGAAGTTTAGTGTACCAAAGTTAGCTCTACCAGATAAAGCAAACCAAATCAAAATCGGTCGAGAAATGAAGGAGAAGAAGCATTTTTTGTGATTTCAAATAAATTTGCATAAATTAGCACAGATAATGAATTTCACGATTCTGTGTACAAGTTTTAAATCCCCCTCCTAGCCCTATCATATGAAACAATCAGAATCAAAATCGGTTGAAAAATAAGGAAGCATTTTGAAAATCTTGATGATGATGCCACAACATAGTCCAAGTCTGTTGACCTGAAATGACCTTTGACCTTGACTTTGTGATCTGAAATTCTACTCACATGATTGGGGATACTTGATTACCCTATAGTCCAAGTTTCATTGACTCAGAACTTATACTTTAAAAATTATATCAAAAATTCAAAAACTTAACCTTAGGTTAAGTTTTCGATGATGATGCTACAACATAGTCCAAGTCTGTTGACCTGAAATGACCTTTGACCTTGACTTTGTGATCTGAAATTCTACTCACATGATTGGGGATACTTGATTACCCTATAATCCAAGTTTCATTGACTAAGAACCTATACTTTAAAAATTATATCAAAAATTCAAAAACTTAACCTTAGGTTAAGTTTTTGATGTTGACGCCGTCGCCGCCGCCGCCGTCGCCGCCGCCGTCGCCGTCACCGGAAAAGCGGCGCCTATGTCTCGCTTTTTGCTACGCAGGCGAGACAAAAATCAGAAATAGACAAAAGTAGGAGGAGGGCGGAGACGCTAAACATGTATATTTGTTTAAATGGCCTAAATGGTGTAATGAACTAATGACCTTTATACATTGTAGCTTGGTTTGCTTGTGGGACAGGAATATTTTTTTTGAAAGTCAGAAAGGCATTAACTTTGTGTTGAATGATGTGCAGCAACGCTTTTCCGGCTGTTAATGAAAGATATGGATACGATGTGCCTGAATTCAGTATGAAGTTTGCTTGGTGATGATGCAATTACTCATCCTACTTTACTATAAATAACCACTGTCAGTGTTTGTCTAGAGCGCTACTTGTAAATATATCACACTCATGATCAAATGTGGTCACTGCATTTCTTCAAAATGTACATGCGATACTAAGAACTACAACTGTATGTGCAATTCCTGTGGTTTTCTCGCAAGTCATAAGGCACCAATGCAAATGAAATCTTGAAGTCCCTTAAATATTTCTGAGCAACACCCTACACCAGCTAACTGAAGTCAAATATCCCTATAAAAAATTGCCTTCAATTGCGAATATATACATGTAATATGGGTGTTTTACGTGCACTTTGTGGCAGTTGATTCAGTCGGGCCATAATGACAGGAAATTCTTTGAGAGGAAGAGAGAGACACTTCCGGGGTATTTCTTTTTTCTTGTTTTCTTTCTCTACCTCCCTCTCTCGCCCACTCTCTCTCTTGTATTCCCTCCCTCTCCCTCTCTCTCTCTTCTATATTACCTAGTCTCCTTGTTCCTATATCTCTACCGGTACTCACTTGTCTGTCTCTCTCTCCCTATTTCTAATTTTCTATCAAGCTCTCTCTCTCTCTGATCCCGTCTCCTCATTGCTTAATGAACTTCAATTGTTTGTTCTCTCTAAACATAATGCAGGAAAGTGTGGTAGACATTTATGTAAACTGTAATGTGACTTTTTAAGTGCATATGATCATATTCCCAAACTAACAAGAATGAACTTTAGAAAATGCAACGAAAATGTGGGTTATCTTTCGGAACAGACCACAAATTAGAGCCATTAAAAAAAATCCCCACGTACAGTATGATACACAAATTTGTACATGTATCTAGTAGACTATCTAATGTATCCGATCGTCAGGAAGTTGAAACAAATTGGGCTGCAGACCTAGAACACTTGTATAAAAAAATGTACAGTCCCATACAGCCTTATCTGCGTTATAGAATTCCGAAACAGACTACTAGTACTCGCTAATAAAATATTCCAAGCAATGAAATATTTCTTTGAATAAATGCATTCTGTTTCCCCAGAGGTATGCAATGTTTATTTTATCAGCCAAACTCCCATGACAGTTCACAAGCAGTTGGTTTTCAGCCTGATTGATCAGCAGCGATGGATGCTAAACCATGGAGAAGATGTCCAGCAAGTACATGTAGTAGTAATACTGCCTTGATCAAAACTGGTCAAAACTTTACTGACCAATAAATAACGGCTCGTTTTGATACTTTTGATTTCATATTGAAATTACTTTTATTTTGTTTTTATCTCTAAAAGGCCTCTATATCCACCCCTACTAGCTCATCCAAGACACCTTCATAATGGAAACCCAAGCAAACTACTTAGAAAACTCCACCCTAAAAGTTTATAGGCGGTATGGTAATAAATTCAGTACATGACTGACAATGTCTTTACATTTTAAGTTTACATCTCTGGCATTTAACACAATATCTCATTTCCTAGATATATCTCAAATAATTAGATGGCAGAAGAAAACTCTCACAACAAATTTCTGATTCCTGTCTGGAACACAGCATTTATCAAACTCAAATTGCAGTTCTGATTTAAAGTCCACTAAAAATCTGAAAATGTTATCCCCCTCTCTTGTCTCAGATGCCCAATGATTGACAGATCCCCAAAGAAGAGATCTTTAACCAAAAAAAAGGAGTTGTGAGTGACAAAGCGTTGGGACAATAGTTGACAGGCACGTACAACAAGATGGACAGGGGCGAATTATTGTGAAAGGTAAGAACAAGAAAGGGAGAGAAAGAGAGAAGAAAAAGGAGAGGAAGAGATTAGCAGGACAAGAAAATGACTCAAATAATACTCTCAGCAAAATGATAACCTTCACAGAACCTTCATGGATTTGTTTTATGTCTGAGGAGTCAAAATGGAGAAAAGCAACCTCTCTAGACTAATGTAGGAAAATGTACAAAAGGTTATCATTTTGTGTCTCCACAAAGTTTCCGATTTATGTAGATCTAGACATTTTCAAAAAAGACATTTTCAAAAAAGGCATGAATTTATCTTAAAATGTCTTAAACACTTCCAAGATTGATCATTTATCACATTAGAATGTACTTCATACCAACATAGCACCTGAATAGATTAGGCAGTCATCTATGTTTCTACAGAACATGAAGAACTGTCTAGAGGTCTAGTGGTCGAGTGGATATGTCACCAGAATCTAGATCACAAGGTCTGCGGTTCCAGTCCCGCCGCGGCACTAATGCCCTTTAGCAAGACATTAGTCTACAATGGCCACATTCGACCCAGGTGAGGTGAATGGGTACCTGGCAGGAATTATTTCCTTGAAATGCTAGAGCGCATAATGGCAGCCATGCTAAAGCCGGGGTAATAATTTCCAAAGCTCTTTGGAAGCGCAGAGACGATTTAATGTGATATGCGCTATACAAGAACCCATTACTATTACTATTATTATTATTATAATTCGAAAGAGTTTATCTCTGATCTCCAGGTATAATTGATTTTTACTCGGTCAAAATTCTACTGAATACAAAATGCCACCTTCCACGTATGGCCTGCAAAACCTTTTCTCGATTATGAGATACTGACGGACTTCTGTCACAGAAAGGATATAGTTTTGCAATTTCAATGTGTACTTGATCATGTGCCACAGTTGACACACCGAGGAATGTTGAATTTAAGATCTTTCAAGGAAAATTAGATTTTTTATCAGCTACAAAGGGGTCTCCCTCTACCATCCTGGTTCAAGATTAAAGATTGAAATGGAATTTCCCCACAGGTGGCATTTGTCTCAATTTCTATTCTAGGATACCAATATGAAGTATCGCTGCTGGAAGATAAAAATACTTCCTGGAGCTGTTAACTGACAATGTAACATGAAAGATAAATTGAGTATGTGGACTTGCTAAGTGTTGTTAGGACATCTTTAAAAGGCAGGGTATTCTACTGACTCTAATTCAGATTGTGTCTACAGCAATGCCCCACAATGCATCACCAACCAACTGCATGACGTGCACATGATGATATTTGGGTACAGGAACTGGAAATCGCCCCATGTACGCCTCCACCGAAAGATGGTGCGATTGAAAATAATTAACAGCAGTGGTAGCAATGTCGGTAAAAAAACCTGCCTTTAAAATATGTTGATGGAGCCTTGTATGAAGAACATTTCAAAATCCAGGGGGGTGTTTCACAAAGATCCAAAGTCGAACTTATCTCTAAGTTGGACTTACAATTTATGGAAAGCCATTAGCATCTTTGAAAACATTTTGTAAAAGTTATTGTAATAGGCATAAAATGTTAATTCAAATCATTCATATTTTCTATCATCAAAGAGATTTCATGTTCTGGATGTAGAATTTATAAAAAGTCTAAAATACTTGAATTTCTGCTTTTGAATATATTTCATTTTAAGGCTCTAATGGCTGTCCATAATTTTTAAGTCCAACTTAGTGTTAAGTTCAACTTAGGATCTTTGTGAAACACCCCCCAGGACAATAAAAACCACATATTGAAGACTACATGTTTGTAAGTAAATACTACATGACTACAGGAACCGACACAAGGAAGTGTCTTATGAAAAATGTTCAAGACATTAGATATGACTTTCCCTCTGAAGACTGTGAAATTCAATTATTCAAGTGGTAAAATAGTCAGTATTCCCTCTTAAAACTGGTAACACTTGCATTTTGATTGTCAGGCTCAAAAAAGAAAGTTTAAGGCATTGCCAATTTGAAGATTTTCAATTTATTTATAATTTCTTCTTTAAATCCTGGTATTTGACATCAGGGAATAAAAGAATGTCACCCTCCAGCCCCCCCCCCCCCCACCCCCCAAAAAAAATTATTGAGTCAATGTGGACGATATTCCTGACTTTATTGTACATTGTATCACCACGAGACAGGCACATAAAGGTGAGGTGTAAAACTTCAAAGTGAGAGAGGTCAAAGGTTACTTACTGGCATGTCACCTCTCCATCTTCTGTGTCTGGAAGAGTACAGATCCCGCCATTGCATGGGTTGGGACTACACGTACTGGTACCTGAGTGGGTGAAAGAAAGGATGTAATAATGAAGTATAACCTTGATAACTGGATAACTAATGGTTCATACTACATGCATTGTGATCAGTGAAAAAAATACACGGGGGCTCAGGGCGAAATAGCCCCCGAAATGCCCTAAAGAGCCCCTGAAAATCAGAAAAGAGCCCCCATAACTTTACATAGAGTTTAATGCAAAACAAATTTTAGAATGTTATTTTCAGGCAGGCAAGCTTGAAAAGTAGCCCCCGAAAAATAAATAATTTTCAAAAATAAATTTTCCCTGATTGTGATTGAAGCGTTATGCTTGATCCCACCGCTGCCACCATAGGCCTGTCTTCACTATCTCGAGATTGCCAAATATCCAGCTATTTGAACTATCCCGATCGCAAACTATCCAGCTTATTTGCGTCTTCATCAGACCGAAGTAGCAATTAGAAGGATATTTGGTCAGGATTGTCATCCCAAGATATCTTGGGATAGTTTGCAAAATATCCTACTATTTGGCAAAATATCCAGCTATTTGTCCCGTGCGTCTTCACTAGACCGAAGATTCGCAATACACGCTAACGCTGAGCAAAATATCTCCAGGTAATTTCTCAAGGTCGAGTTTCAAGTTTCGAGGTCGAATCTCGAGATAGTGAAGACCTGATTTGTTACTTCCGGATTACTTCCCAAATAGCGGGCTATTTGGCAATCTCGAGATATTTGGCAATCTCGAGATGATGGAGACGCGCCTAGTGAGAGCAAATTTAAAAGATCAAACCATTTAACAATATCTGATTTAAAAATCCTATTTATTACTTAACAGTCAGCTAGAAAATTAAATTAGAAATATATCTTTACAACTAAATACTTTTCATTTTACACTCACTGACAAGAATTATGGTTCGTCGAATGCACTTCATGAAATGCTGGTATGACACAGCTTGAAATGGAGGGACAGTCGTGTAAATATATTTCAAGAGAGAATTTGGATTACACGGTTATTAAGAAGTTTTAAGAACAAAAGACAAAGCAACATTAATGCACACTTGAGTAAAGAAAATCGTGCTTTGTATTGTGCTTCAAGTGATCTCTATTCAAATGTGCTTGAAAAAGACTAAAATCAGTCAACTACTTCCAAAAGTGACTGAGATGAAACATGATCTATAGGTAATACTTCCTTCTTCCTACATGTAGTTCATTTTCAGCAAAGAATAACTTCAACATTAAATACAAGAACGATAACATAGAAAGGGACAAAGAATGTATACATAGTCTGTATAGAGATCAAAATTCATACCAGTTTTCTTGATCAGATTTCAAGGGAATTTATTCTCCACTGCTCGATGTACATGTACATTATAAAATAATGTTAGATCTACAGCTGGACAAAGTTCTGTTCCAGCACAGTTTCGTTTGGTAGTACCCTGTTGCGCTATGCCCCCTTAAAATAACCAAAGAGACCTCGGTGGCTCCCCACACAGCAGGGGGAGGTCCACACAAAAGGTACTCTAGGTCAAAAGACCCTCAATACCAGAGCTCTCAGTCAACTCAGTTGCTCAAATTATTTCCAAAGTTAAAAAAAAGTTATAACGGTAGAAACGAAAAAAGTCCATCCCTTTGACTTAGATAATACAGCCTTACAATAACATGTAAATGTATAGCATGTATGTATAGAAGTGTGACTGACTTATGAAACTCAGTTTTGATTAAAAGAAGATCGACTAGCACAGCTGGAAAACCTTTCCTGCTAACACGCATCCCCTAGAGTGGGACTGCACAAAGATTGGCAATCTTCCCCTAATCACCGCAGGTGGAATTGAAAACCAATCATATTCCTTTGTGGGAAAAATTACTGTAAAGTTATGATATTATTTCTCTTGGCAAAACACTTCAAAATTTATACAAATATACATGTTACAACCATAAGTGATGATTAAAGTTTATCATACTATAAAAATGTGAACAAAGACAAACTCTTGGGATATATTTGAGCTATTTCCTTCCGTGGGAGTTTTCCGTTGTTAAACAGGATGCTCAAGAAGGAAACAACGAATGTCCAAAACTAGAAATACTTGGTTAGAACAAATATCACCACATCAGAACCTGAGAGTCCAAGGAATCGTTTTAAAAACCTAAATTTATTCTACTTTATAAAGAAAACAACATGTGTTTCCTCAAGCAATGTGTCTCATAAACTTACATGTACACGTTCATGTTTAAGTATTTTTTGTATTCAAATAAATTGAACTAAAATAAGTGCCACTCAAATAAATGCTGACGGAATTATTATAGAAGTAAGAAAGTTCTCTACAGAACTACAAGTAATTGATAACAATATAAAGTGAGAAAAGACCAATACATTTCTTCAACACACACAAAGTTTGCGTTCTTAGCACATATTCTTCACTTGTCATCTTCAGATTTCTTCTTGCCCTTTTGATCAATCCAAATACAAATAGTTTTTAAGGTCAACTAAACAATTAGTTGTTTCCCACCTTGCTCTTTCTATTTCAAATAGAACAACAGTGAGCCACTCCACAGGACGACGTCAGGTTGGCGGCAAGAGACACAGGTCACGTTCCGCAAAGTTTGTTCAAAAACTTTTCAGACCTTTCTAGCTGAGTTTTGAGGTGAGACTTGACCTTGCTCAGTTGCTCACGTTATGATTTAAACTACCTTGAGTTGTGCATGAAATCCTAGAGTAGAACCTGTGCATAAAGACCACTCATAAATGTAGCTGACAAGAAAAGCAGTTGCACAGGTGGACTTACTCTGCAAGTACAGGTTCCTGTAATGTAAATGTACATGTATGTTTTAATAAGAAAAGGGATTCTTTAGCAGCGATATCTTTCTAGAAAATTAGTCGCTATAGCTACAGTAGTTTAAGTTGACTGTTAATTTGAACTTGACATGTGTTGTTCAATCTTCTATTTGTATATTTCGCACTCATAATTCCTGACAATTAATGGAACATTAATGGAATAATTTATAATTTCAACTGATTGAGGGACATGAACTACACCACAAAGCTACTGGAGAGTGGAGAGTGGAGAACCAAGACTACTCTCTCTCCAAACTTTTGTTGTTGACAATATGCCACTACAGACCAAATGAAAGAGAACTGTGAAAAAACACATTGGTTGGTATTATATTATTCTGCCCCTTTACTTCTTCAGAGAGGTTTGGTGAGTATGGCATGAGCCTCGTTACGTGAAGAATGCAAACCTGACACCCTTGAGCACGTTAACAATGGGCTTGTACTTGAAACCCTTTCATGAAGAGCTGAAGATGGACAAAAGAGAGCGAGAGAGAGAGAAAGAAGAGAGAGGAGAGAGAGAGAGAGAGAGAGAGAGAGAGAGGGGGAGGAGAGAGAAGAGAGAGAGAGAGAGAGAGAGAGAGAGAGAGAGGGGGGGGGGGGGGAGGAGAGAGAGGGGGGGGGGGAGGAGAGAGAAGAGAGAGAGAGAGAGAGAAAGAGAAATAAAAATAGATGTTAACGAGGACAATGGAACAAGTTGGAAGGCAAATAACAAGTTTAAGAGATGGCCTATATTCAAACTTGACAAGTTGTCTTCATATTCTCCACCTTCATTGCATGCCTAGTACATGTACATATGTACATACAGTTGTAATTGTCTTCAAAATTCAAATCCGATTAAGATCTTTGAGGGATTTTGTACTTAAATGACAGTATATGGGCCAACTTCTAGATGGACACATACAATGTACAACTGTACATGTATATTTCAGTCTCTTGTTGATGTTTGAATGTTATTTTTAAAATCCTATCCTCCTAATGTATATATAGTATACCACATCGTTTTGTAAAAAAAGAGGGAAGTTTCAGGGTAGTTGATGGATAACGTTACACTAAAGTGTGATAACTTCTAATGTAACAAGAATGTGATTTTTGTAAGATTATAACTCAAGTAATTTGAAACTGAGTCCCAATACAGACCACCCACTGACTGCAATATAGCTTCAACGTAGGCTCATACGTATGTACATGTACTGTACTACATTTAGAAGTGACATGGTTTATAATTCTTGAAGAGCATGGACTATAGAACTCCGGCGCGTATGATTGAATAGGTCCAGGACCAAGCCATGATCTCTGGTTGCAGGAGACAAGGATGGCACAAGCGTGACAAAGCATGGACCACTTGGCCCCACAGCTCACCGTACTTGTTTCACACACACGTCATAATGGAACACCAAGATAAACATCACCAAATACCACTCTCACAAAGGATGGAGGTGTGAAAATTGTTCTTCGTTTTATAAACTGGAGTCCTTCTTTTGTAATGGTTGCACAATTAAGTCTTGTGCAGAGCTGCCAACCTTGTGCGACCAAAACAAGGAATCATGATGGCAAAAAAAAAAAGGAATTTCAAGCAAAAAAAAAGGAATTCGTTAAAACAAAAATTACAACCACGCGCGACACAATTCCAATGCTTCTTTTTGAGAATACTTTTCTCTTCAAGTATGTTTCAACCTTAGTTTTCTATTGAATTTGTGATCAAAATAACATATTAGGGCAGTTGTTTGACGTGCGGTATGTAAAAAAAAAAAAAAAAATATATATATATATTAAAAAAAAAAAATTAAAAATTTAAAAAAACAAAAAAAGTATTTTGTGAAAAAAAACGTAATTGGGATTAAAAACAAAATGGTTGGCAGCTCTGCTTGTGCCTTCTACCGCTAGCGTCATGCAGATCGAAGGCCCATCTTGTAAACTATTAAGAAAGCCTTCTCTAGACTTCATTTTCTACACAAATGGAGATTCATTTATAAAACAAGATGATAGAGTTTACAGCTTATAGTATAGACGTCTAGCCAGCCTCACATGTACTGTACATGTAGTGTAATACTATAATTACATAAGTATTCAATTAAGACACTAACTCACTATTAAAGTATTAGAGGAACATATCACATTGTAAATCATCCCAAGAAGAAGGAACCATTTCTAAATAAAGGATACTCAAACTGAAAATACTACAACAACTTTGATTTTGTTGGCACAGAACAAGACAACACTGTAAATCCTTCCGGATAACTAATTGGAAGTTTGTCTACCTGATTGCATATACCGGTATATGTGCATCCAAGTTGGCTACAATGTACATTGTACAAGTATCCTGTAAGTATCCTGCTTCTATTGGGCAGATTGCTTTTAAAAACACATCTAAAACCCTGCGAAGGACAGGTCATCATCACATTCAGCAATGATCAACACCCATTAATTTTTGTGTCGACTTTGAATTCTGCTGACATTTTTAGGAAAACGATCAGCCGACTGCATGCCTAGATGTATATGGGTTTAGCTGCCAGAAGGGTACCAAATTTGTGTAAGGCTCCACACTTGCGTTTTCCACAGGGGGTTATATGCTTATGATTAAAATTTGAGGGTCTGATTTAAATTTCAAAATGTCGGATGTCCCTAGTTAAAAATTGGGGGGGGGGGCATCTATGTACATGTATAGGTCTAGAACTTATTGGATGAAATGAGCAGCTTTTTTCCCCTTTAATACCAAACTTCATGCATGTTTGGCCTATAAAAATCAGAAATTTCCTACAACATTTCTTTTTCAATCATGCATGCACCCTTATCAAATCAGTATTATCTCTTAAATTGTGTTAATCTGAACTCAGTCAACTCATTATAAACTCTCTCTCCCTCTCTCTAATACACCTGAATAAAGTTAGTCACAATTAATCAGTTTTCACACCTCTGCAAGTTCAAGAGAATCAACATCTGGCAACCAAAAACAAAAGAAATGGACCAGGCTCCTTTCTGACTACACATGCAAGGCATGCAGCCATGCAAATGTAGCTTCCACCATTGTCGCAAATTGATTTCGCGGAAAGCGTAGGCATGCCAGCTGCGAAGGCAAAAGTTCATCATCAAACCATAGAAAATCAAAATAATAACTTGCGTTGTATTTACTTTACAAATGGCGATGACATATTGCATTAAATAGCGAAATTGCTACTTGCCTTTAAAAGTTTAGTTCAAACATAATGTACAATGTACATTGTAGACCAACTAGACTAGTGTGTTTATGGTACTTTTTTAAAGGGATCAAATTCTATTAAAAATCATCAACCATTTTTGTAGGAGCTTCAACACAATACATAATGTCAACCTTGTTACAGTGTTGTGCAGGCAATGGCCTAAAACAGGTAATTCAAAATATGTAGAGACAGTAGAGTACATGAAAAACTTTGAAAAACATATGTTGAAATCAAATTTTGCAATAACAATTTAAGTAAGAAGCTATGACATGAGCAATATTACCCGTTTGATTCACAACACGACTATTGCATATTAAATTGCATATTGATATAGAAATTAACAATCCCTTTCTAAAGAGATCATTCTCAAGTAAATCATGTTTCCTTAAGGGAAAGCTCTAAGCTACATGTAAGGGAAATTTGGCTTTCTTTTGCTGAAGATTCCATAAAAGATTACTGTTTACTTCTTGCACTTCACTCAGATATGAGTCTGTTTCCAAGGGACCTTTTCAAAACCACCACTTAGACCAAAATAATAATTCCCCTCTACAAAATGGAAATAAACAATCCTGTTTCATCACGTAATAAATAATTATCATCCAAACCAACTAAACTGTATTGAGTATAAATGAAAAGTGAAAATAAATGTTCATATCCCATAAGCTTTCTTTTATGTATATTCTGATTTTAAGAGTACACAAAGTACTGAAAGTGGCAGATAAAATGTATAAAGATTGTATATAATAAATACATGTACAGTACATGTAGGCCTACAGTACTTGAAGAGAACAATGATTCTGACATTAAAATGTAATTCACTTTTCCTTTCAGTCCTTCAACTCTATCTCGATTCAACAATGTGGCTCTTTGAAATTTCAACATTTATTAGGCAAAATAACAAAAATAACATGTTTCTAGTCCGGACTTTTTAAAAAAGGGATTGGGCAACTTTGTCTCAGATTCTGAAACAAAATCCTGGATTTAGCTCCAAGATGGCTGCCATGCTAAATATAGCTGGCCAAGCCTATTTAGTCACCAATATTGTGCTATGTGAGTATACTGATGTGAGTATACTGATGCAATGTCTGACAAAACAGATGATTTGCATCACTTTAGAAGCTATTTTAAACAAAATGTATATCATAGGTTGTTTTTTTTTGCTGGGCAGGCGGGACGAGAAACACTTCTTTTTTGTTATTTGGCCTTAGGATTAGAATATCACTTTTTTTAAACCTGTGCCTGACTACAAGGACCTGTACTGTACAAGCAAAACATCATTTTGAGTGTACCCCATTTTTTCCTATAATAAATTCTTCAAATTTATTTTAGTTCAACACTCATTCAACCATGATGTAACTGTACTTACGATAATTATCACATATCGTATGTCAAGTTTGTTTATAATTACATGATGTACATGTATGTAAGTTGCGATTTTAGGCTACATCAAAAAACAAATTGAACAATTATTGATCAATTATAAATCTTGAAAAGCACATGTTACTGAATTTCAAAAACATGCATACCGTATGGGACGTTCCTTGTTTATGGGTGTACACTTTTAGGTGAAGGCGTTCATGGAGATATTTCCAGTTCCTGTGCCCAAGCATTATCACACGCGCATCATGCAGTTGGTGATGTATTGTGGGACTACTTGGCTGTCTGGCACATCAGGGAACGCATATAATTCCAATAAGATTGACTTCACAAAGTCCATACTATTAAAGAAGGATCCAGTTTACACTTTTCTCTTAAGTCTTAACACACTTCCTAAACCAATTTGGCAAAGTACAATTATCAGTATGCCAAAGCAATGTGCTTTGTTTACAATCACAATCTTTTAATACATCCCCTTCAGCGGACAGCAGACCTGGTCTTGATTCCAGTGCTAGATAAGACTAAGAAGCCCATCTTCTTATCTTGATGGTCAACTCATCACCAAACAACGACCAGCTGAACTTAAAACAAATCACAAGAGATAACTTGTCTTTTGAACACAGCCTCTGATTTAATTTGGAAACATGCTGGCCAGGCCATTACTGTTTAGATAAATTAGATTATCCATTTAATAATTACACTATCTGCTGAAGGACAGAAGGGTGTTGACTTATATACTTGTATAGGGACCTACATTTGCATTGCCCTTCTGGCACTGACTAAGCTGATAATGTGTTTGTGTCTTCATTTTACAGATGCAAATGTACTGTACATGTAGGCTACTGCTATGGTAGCTTACAGCAGAAAACTTTTCTCACAACAATTAGTGCAATTACAAACGATTAGCATTGAATTACAATAGTACATTTTTAAAGTAATTAGATTGCTGAGGAACAAGAACAACACATCAAATAATTTCCACTGAGGAAAACTTACTCAAGCCAAGACTAAGACCTGAAAAGTTTCTTTCTTAACGATCGAAATATTTTGCTCTATACTAAACAAGAATCTTGGCTCATTTGTTCATGTAAGTTATATTTCAAATAAAATTGTATTATACATACTTAACTTACTTACTATTAAACGTTACTTAAATCTGGCGAAAACTAGAAAATAATAATTAATACACACTGAAAAAAAAATGCTTTTAATATTAAAGAAATGACAGAATGTCTTGTACTGCACAGGATATTTAAACAAAAATATATAAATATAATTACATAGGCCAACATGTAGCCAAATATATATAAACCAAATTGTTCACTGCTTCCTTACATGTACATGTACATGTTAGGTATCTAAGCTTGTCTAAGTAAATAATGTGTAGTTGCTTTTATGCCTTAAAAACATAGATGTACACTAAACATGTATCGTGAAAGTAGTATTTTATTAAATTATTATTGAAGTATCAAATGCAAAGTAGCTCATTTAACCTTTAAAAGACTAAAGTTCATGGAGAGTTCACATTTCAGAATCAAATGAAATATAAAACATAAATATTGGAGATACATTACACATGTACACGTAGATACAAATTACCTTGTACTACTAGTATTATAGTATACAGCTATGGGCATTATACATCACAAAGGCCTCCTTAGAGTCCTAACCTACATGTCTGTATAACTGTAATGTAGCCATTGATATCAAACATAATATTTTCAGTGCATATAATATATGCCTCATTTTCTGTATAACCAAACATATTCACACAACTGGTCACATGGCTCAAGTTTATATATATTCAGTGAAGTTTCAAACTCATCATACACTTAATAGGAAGCATATACATTACAGCCAAACTATGAACTATTGGAGGTAATAACTTTGAACGTTAAATTGTGCGAGTTATATTTGGAAGTCACCGGCTCCTACCACCAACGTCATAGATCGGTGGGGATTGGGGGCACCTCAATCACCCACCGTGCAAAAAAAACCATGGCAAAAAAAGTGTACGACTCGCGCGGACCAACTTACCACTGACACAGTAACTCGTCAAAGTTGCGATCACTACCACCAGTAATAATCCTACTTTGGGAAGATAAAAAAGAGAAATTCCTGGATGGGTAGTCCGCCTCATCTTCGAATTCACAAATTATAGCAATCCAAGAGTCTTGTTGATCATGAGGTAACCATCATTTCATCCAAAAAGGCGATTTTCTGGTCGTGGATATGTCACGTTAGGAGTTTGGTATCTGCTTCCGTAAGCTTATGTTCCGTATACAGTCCAGCAAATTTGTGCTATCTCTATCTAGCTAGTGATGAGGTATACACACGAACGGTACACACACACAGTCACTTGTTCGCATGAGGCCGGGCCGTTGGCGTGTATTACGTATGGGTTTTTTCTTTTGTGTTCCTAGAGAAAAAAAGTTAGGTCGGCGTGTGGCTGTGTAAAACAGGCGCACGCCATGACAGGGTATTCCTCCGCGCTCAACTTGTTGAACAAAAAAGTTTACGTCGCTGGCATTGTTGCTCCCAAGACCCCTCATTCAAATGCAAATTTTACCATTTTCTCCGCACGCTCTGTCCAGACTACACAAAAGAAGTGGTCAAGCCGATGAAACCAAAGCTCAATAGGGCTACAAGGGAATTACATCCGAATGGTCAAACAGAACATTCATAACAAAAGCAATCGGTATGGGCTAAAAGATAATGATTTTTTTCTTCTTCTGGTAATGGTTGAAGGAGTGATGCGGTGAGGACATCCACATGCCAAGATATCCCCCGCCGACCCATTCCCTTCTCGAATTACCCTCCGCAAAGTCTTGTACAGTGGTAGAAAGAATGTCTGTTTTTGATCAAAAATTTGAAGACGGATTCAAAGGTCGGCCTTGGCGCTGCACATTTTCCATATTTTATGTTTGATCATGGTAGGGGTATCTAGCTCGCATGCTTCGGAGTTTATCGGGGTGTTAGGCAACTGCGGGTGTAGGGTAAGATCCCCTAGAGGCATAAGGCTGCATGAGGGAAGAGGGTCGCGTGTACTGGGGATCAGCAACGCCCTTACCCCCGCAAGTTACCCTCTAATCAGCCATGGGGTAACACGCGCCGGGAGTGAGGCGACAACAGTCATATTTCTTCATCTTGAAATATACCGACTCAACAAATTCATATCGTGAATGGGAGTCTGAGGCTTTGGGTATACGTGGGGACGGCGTTCGTTTTTCCTTCGGCCGCTGTTAACAAGTTTTCCTAACACGTGCAGTGGTTTTTGGTCACAAACTGCAACAAGAGAACGAGTAAATCTTGTGACAAATTATGGACTTGCCTAAGGCTATTACCTAAATTCCTCTATTCTCTTCCATCTTTTCAAAAGCCCCCTATGCCAGTATGTATAGGAATTAAGTCCAAGAACTTGACACATATGAACAAATTTGACCCACATTCGGCCAAAAGATCAATGAGGCATTTTGTGTACCTCCCACCAGACGACGAACAATCGAGTGCACTAGAGCGTAACACCAAGGTGCCGGACTCGTCGATTTTTATGAAATGGGGGTTTATCGTAGAAAACTGGTGAGAGTGTGAATGTCAACACGGCTGTGCGAGCGTGACTTGTCAACTCTCTCTCTCTGTCCATGTCCATGCTCTGTCTCTCTCTTCCCTCTTCTTCTCCCGAAAAAAGAAAACAAATCAGGAAATTATATATGTTAGTCTAGTAGATGCAGATGCAGATGCACATCACAATGCATAAGTCCATTGTAATCCCTCCGTCTAAGATGGGCGGGATCACCCTGCAATATGAATACGCGATTCCTTCACTAGCAGATCGACCATGAATATTTAGATCTGCTCATAAAGCGAGTCAGAGTGCCATTAATTTGCTAAATTTCAGGAAAACTAGAGAATTCAGTGTCTCGTGAAAGATATAATCTAATCCCTACACACCTTTTTTGTAAAAGATCGTCCATAATATCTAAATTCCCTTCAGTAAATTGCTGAAATCAACATAAAATGTGTCTTTCCATCGCCGCGGAGCCGAGTCAAATGTGGTGGTCGAAATACGCACGGCTGCGAGCACGGTGTGTAAGCCTCATTGTCCGCTGTGTAAAAACTTCGCTTACGCACAATGCATAAATTACGGAGGTCGATACGTAAATTTCAGAAAGCTTCTTTTTATTGGATTGAAATTGGCCCTAATTTCTCGACAACCAATCAAATTATGTGTTACATCAGACGACAGGGGATTATATACCCTATGTTGTGGCGTCCGACCTGGCCCAATAACAAGTAGTAGTTACGAGCATTATCTCCTTGAAGTACACAACCCCAGTGAAAAAGGTGAATTTTCCTGTGACCTCCATAGAGAAATCACAAATTGAATGATTGTTGTCCATTTTTTAAGATGAAAAGGCCCTATTTTCCAGGATACAAATCAGTTCGAAATTAGTATCAGTGGAAAGAACAGTACTTGAATATGTGATTTCCACCCGATCTGGTGTGAAATCAAAGTTTGTTTTCCTTGTAGGAGCATTTCTTTGCACACTTAGCGCATTTTCAAAGACGATTTCACGTGTTGTAGACCGCGGAGCGAGACCGCGTGAGCAGATGCCCGAAATTTGTTCATATGTTGAAATATTCTTTAGAATGGAAATTCCAATGGTTCGCAATGAATTTTCCCAAATGATTTCGGCTGACTTGGGAGTATCATCAAAATAATGAAGGTCCAAGACCCCAGCCAGGTCTATGTTTCTCGCCATCGTGCACACCGATGTTCAAATTCTTCGTGCTCCCCGATAAAATAGTTGAGAAAAATGATGCCTGGCTTTATTTCCACCTCCCTGATCAGACCAAGGAGGATATTCAAAATCAGACGCTGTATTGCGCACCCCATATCCTTTCCACCGGCATGATAAAATGAGAAAGGGGAAAATGTTTTTGTTAGTGCTTTTGGATATAATAGGCATTTTTATGTTCTTTCTAATATAGGCCTACACATCCACGCCCAGTTCATGGTTGTCGAAAATTGCTTCTCCGTGTACCTGCCTCATTCATTATTTAGTAATCCCAATTCATTTCGATTCCGAGATATTAGGCCTCTCTTGGGGAATGTCTTCCATTTCACACGCTCATTAATTCCTTCCGGGTTTTGACACCAAAAAGCTACTTGTAAAACAATTGCTGCAAAATGGCGGAAATGGGAGTTAACACAAATTAGCTAGCAATCGACAAAATATGGCACTACGCAGAACTAACTGTAGGGCCTAATTGAAGTTACAACTTTGTATCAGACTGGTAGAAGGCAAGAAAAGAATGAAAAATCATTCAATGCTGGTTAATAGCAGTAAAATTAAAAGTTTAGCATTGATTGATACGATCACGACTGCGAAAAGCTATTATACATTTTGTTGTTGCTTTTTTCTCGCTCCTTTTCTCTTTCTTCGCTATCTGGCCTACAGTAGTAAAAGAGAAACAACCATAGAGCTTGCTCTACTTGTATGTTAATTATTGACATGTTCATGGAAAAAAAAATCGGCACTGATAACGCTTTAAATAACTCACGATGAATAGTAAATTAAAGCAAGAAACAAAACAATTCTTCCATTGATGAATTACATCACAATCGTACTGATCTTCTTAGACAGAAATATTTAATACGTTAACATTGGGCTATCCAAAGGGACTTTTAAAAATCATTTGACAAATGATATTTCGCTGAGATAAAACTTCAACATCAACATTGTTTTGTATCTAAAACACCTTTTCTCTTTCTTGTGTGGGTGTATTTGTTCCCATCTCCATCTCATTAAGTGCATGAAATTACATTTTCTTCTCAATTTTTCTCGCATTTCTTATTGTTTTCTAAACCCATCTTTTTTCCATGATATTTGCCCGTCTTTTGTTCTTCCCAGTAATTGTCCCCCTCTATATTTTTCATCCAATACACATTTGGAATATCCCGAAATAACTTCATAGATCTACATGCATAGGACCAAAATATATAGACTTATAATCCCGTCTTCACCAGGGACGTCATTTTTTCATTTGGAGAGGTAAGCAAAAGCACACCAAGATGGCGCCCTACAGATTGTTTCAGCACTTCTGGGGAGCTTTTAATCATAATGTATATCCTCTCCATGCATGAAACGTAGGGGCGTCTGGGCACTGGGCAGAGCAAGCCCGTTACCTTTCAATGATTTCGGAATTGGAAATGTCATTATAATTTATCTTTTTGAAAAATTGTTACAAGAACGGGCTTTGTTAAAGATACTATGTTCCTTTTGCAGCCAACATCAAATTCTGTAGAACTTTGCAGGAATAACTTTGCAGAGAACACATCAGCATTACCACCGCCGTCATTATCACTACATAATTATCACCATCAACGTCATCATCAAGGGTGTCGATTTGTATCCGTGGTTGGGGGGGGGGGGGGGGTGATAGGTGCCAAAATATTTTCGGCAATGGATCAAAGCAACCAAGATGTAGAAGTGTGTGGCTGGTTGCACCCCCTCCCCAGGCGCGTAGCCAGGATTTCATTTTAGGGGGGGGGGGCGAAGCGCGCTCCCTGGGGGGTTGGGTGCAGGAACGGGGGGAGTTTCCCCCTTCCCCCGCGAAGTGCGGAAGCTTTGACGTTTTATTAAATTATTAGAGAAAGAAGACGATTCGATGGACCGTTCTTGACTCTATTCTTGTTTGAATCAAGTTCCCCTTCCTCCGCGCGTAGCGCGGAAGCTCTGACGTTTCATTAGATTATTAAAGAAAGAAGACGATTCGATGTACCATTCTTGACTCTTAATCCATGTCTGAATTCAGTTCCCTCTCCGCCTCACGCGCGAAGCGCGGAAGCTTTGACGTTTCATTAAATTATTAGAGAAAGAAGGCGATTCGTTGTACCATTCTCCACTCTAAAACCTTAATGTTTGAATCAAGTTCCCCTTCCTCCGCGCGTAGCGCGGAAGCTCTGACGTTTCATAAGATTATTAAAGAAAGAAGACGATTCGTTGTACCATTCTCGACTCTTAATCCTTGTCTTAATTCAGTCCCCCCCCCCCTCCCGCGCGAAGCGCGGAAGCTTTGACGTTTCTTTAAACTATTAGAGAAAGAAGACGATTCGTTGTACCGTTCTCTACTTTAAATCCTTGTCTGAATTCAGTTTCCCCACTCCCGCGCAAAGCGCGGAAGCTTTCTCCTTGTTGTCCCCGATCTCATCACGAATTCGTCACAGAGTTCATCTATGTTTACACTGTCTGATTGTCTGATGTGCATTGTAGTTTGCTACTTTTGCGCTTCGTGCTTAACATTTAGCTCGTTGCTTTTTAACGCTGCGTCTTTGCATTTGGCGCATTGCATTTCTATATTGCTGTTGATTGAACAACTTGAATAAATAATTCCTGATGAAGCCGTATGGGCGAGAATTCAATTTATTCTTGTCTCACATACGGTTGTCTAATTTACTTCGTATATATGTATGTATTATGAAAATGAGATAGCAAAATATGTATATTGATGGTCATCTTGCGAGTAATAACCATTACTCTCATCGGGCTCTCATCATTAATTTTTCTCTTGATTTTTTTTTTGATGGTGAATTATTGGGGGGGGGGGGAATGATTGTACAGGCCATTCCCCCACCCGAAATATTGGGGGGGGGGGGATATATCCCCCCCATCCCCCCCCCGGGATCGACACCCATGGTCATCATCATCATCCGCATCAAACGACATCCTCGTCTTCTTCTTCCTCCTCATCATCATTACAAATCATCACCATCAACGTCATCATCATCATCCGCATCAAACGGCATCCTCGTCTTCTTCCTCCTCCTCCTCATCAATACAAATCATCACCATCACAGTCGTCGTCACCGTCAAGCCATGGTGGATGATGTATATTATATGAATAAAACATTCATGCAGAAATATAGAATACTGTTTTACCTCCCAAAGATCTTACAATTTCTGTTTCTTGAAATCAATCGTAGTAATGATTTGTTGTACTTTTTATTTTCAGATTTCCTTTCGCCCATTAATTTTGGGAGTAACATATGATATTGAGACTATTGGTTAATGTTCCATGGTCATGCACGATGTGAGGATATGAGGGGAGGAGGAGGGGGGGGGGTAGAAAGAGAGATCGAAAGAGAGAGAGAGAGGAGGGGGAGGGAGAGAGAGAGAGAGAGAGAGAGAAGGGGGCGCATTGGGTGGCTTGGCTTGCATATTCAACCATGTCGTTATTGAGAAAATGTACAAAATCAAGTTTTCTGTATCATGGCTGTATATTGGACTTAAAGGTACTATGTCCCTTTTGCAGCTAACCTCAAATTCTGTAGAACTTTGCAGGAATTATGAATATGTCATGACTATGTCCTATCTGTGAAATTTAAACGTTAGCAGTGTCCAAATATTCAAATTATGCAAGGAAACCCGTTTACTTGCTAGATTTTACTATCAGACACTATTGAGTGACTGACTGGCTCTTTTTCTTCATTGGTAATAACATACATAAAATGAGTTGTAAATGATACATGAGCATTTGTCTACATCAATAACCCACTTCTTGTGATGGCCAAAATTAAACTGATTGAATCTTTGCGCAGCATAAAACTTATGACCATTCGGTACAATAGTCTGAAAATCAAGACTATTACTTATTGGCTATATAGCTCCTAAGTCAATTTGACAACTAATAGTCGTTATTTTCCCATTTGAAGACATTTTCAAGCCCCACCTTTTTTAGGGAAGTTCTAAATTAGTATTATCTTTCTAATGCCGTCGGAATTTAACCTTTTCATTTTTATTGCCTGCAAATGGGACATAGTACCTTTAAGTTAGGATTGGCTCAATAAACGACGGAACTACTTTCTGGTTTATTCAAGATACTTCTTTTTTTAAAGTATAAGCTATCACCACAACATCCTGGTATACATATTTAATCATTTAAATCAACCCAGTATTCCACCTACGACTATGATATTGGTTTACCAATGTCTAGATACTGATTTCTTCCTGGAATAGCGGTCTACAGTTTTATACCTTCGGTCTAAAGGATACTACGTTTTCTCCGACTCAAAAGTTTTTCTCACTGCCAAGGAATAACATTAATGTTGTTGATACGCGTGTTGATCAAAGGAACACAACAGGCAAAGTTCAACATCCTCAAAGTAGCCGATTAAAAATGGATTAACTTTAATCCGGGTGAAATCGATTCACACCTGCCTGAAAGCTAATTGTGACTATGTAACGCCTCTGCAAGGGATTTATCTCGATTAAACGGTTAAGGATCAGTTGTCAAGCGGTGAATCGTTTCAGAAAGATCATAATAGCGGATTTATAGGCCGAAATGAAGCAAACATGAGTAGACTATGCGGTATCCTCTCTTTCTTTAGTATTTATTGTTGAGCAATATACAATTTAGCAGAATGGTTCTATACATGCATTACAAATACAGAATGTATTACACCGCCCCTCGACGCCCAGTATCCTTTTGATCCACCCCCTTTTATCGTCTCATCTACCCCACATCTCTCTCTTGTACGCCCCCTTCTCTCCCTCCTCATATCCAATGTATCCCTCCAGTCTTCTTTCTCGTTACCAGTCATTTTCCTTGTTTCTTCTCTCGTTTTCTCTGAGCATGGTTGCGGCATTACATATTGTATTCCACGAAACCCTTTCTAAAATACCACGAAAGTTACAAGACTCCATGCATCACGTCATGCGTTTGGGTTAAATTTGACCTAGGTTGCCAGACCGTTGTTTGTCATTTACCTTTGATTGGCAAAATAATGATTAAAAAAATATATATATTTTGTCACACACCTTATCATACTTAGATTTACTATTTGAGACTACAATATGCATTGTACATTAGCCACCCTAACAGATCAAAGCTCTGCTCAAGGCCTTAGAAATGTTGGTAAACTATCAAGTTAGAGTCTGTGCGTGTAGCCTATAAGCCAAGCCAGGAGCCACAGCACACGAGCAGATATCCAGGGCTATTCATGGGCTCATCGCAGCTCCATTCACTACCCGTCTGGCAGCTGTGTAATGAAGTCCCGGCTTTCCCTCCAGCTCTTTCCCACGCTCCCGCGCGTCCTCCCCGAAACGCTCGGCGATAATGCTCCCGCCTCTGCCCAACACATTTAGAGGATTAACAGGACGAGTCATAATTAAAAACTGTTGGTTTTTGGAGGGGGTGTCTGGAACGCATCAGTATACCGGGGCCATAGCAACGTTCATGTATCGCATCCTGTTTTGGGGATATTAGTACTGATACATGTGATCGTTTGCGCGCGAAGTGAAATTTATTTTACTGGGATGCGATTTCCTATTATTTCCTGAAAATAAACATTGCGTTAGTCAACCCACGCATATTTGGCATAGTTACGGATGAAGGGGGAGGGGGCAATTAAGACATGGAACTATGAGTATGACGCGCCCATTCGAATGGCAAAACAAAATAAGAAAGAAAAAGTGAAAGAAAGAAAGACAGATAGACAGAAATAAAGAATAAAAGAAAGAAAAAAGGAAGGGAAAGGAAAACAGGACAATTGAAGATGACTCGATGCCTAATTGGCACACCCGCATCATGCTCTCGGTCGCTTTGATCCCTCGCGTGAAGTCGCGTCCCAGTCAGTTATATCACTGGTGCCCTCATGACTGAACGCAGCTGCTGACAATCCACTAGTAATTTCCCGAGTTTTAGTATTATCACCATCTTGTTATGTGGAAGCTTTAATTAATGCTTTGATTGTGGCACGTAGTAGAAACATGAAAATAACCATGATCATTACCGTCACATCCGTTATCCATCATACTAATAATACATTTTATGGGTAATATTCACAGCGACCAATATACGAGAGTCACGTGCCCTGCGATCGACTTGTGAATGTGGAGGGGAACGAAATGAGAGAGAGAGAAAGAGAGAGAGAGAGAGGGGGGGGAGAGACCGAGAGCGAGAGAGAGAGAGGGGGAGGGGCTTGGAAGGGAAGATGATGAGAGAGAGAGAGAGAGAGAGAGAGAGAGATAATATGTCGAGAGAGAAGAAGAGGGGGAGGGGGACGATGATACGATCGTTCCCTGACTTCTCTCGTATTATATCCATCTGGCAAGACAGATGCCTTCCCCAGTGGCACCAGTGACCCCTCAATGAAATAATGACAATGATTATAAACAAAACACAGCAGTTATGCGGTCAAAATGTTATACATTTATCTTTATAATATTTATTTGAAGAATACGTTACACGGAAATACAAACAAGCCATTATTTGCAACACGAAACAAATGATTTTGATTAACCAAAATGCATAACGTTACCATATTGAGAAATATTGGGAGTGGGGGTCAAAGTATTACAACGAAAATACCAGAAGTAAATGGGTAATCGAGGTAGGCTGAAAAATTAATTTGAAGTTTTTCTAGCCTAGCTAAATATTTTAGAAGGAAGAAACTATGGACAACATCGAAATTATCGAGAAAATTCTTTTTCTCGCCGGGTCCTCTACCAAGGGCACATGTACAATTCTCAGATATTTGTATCCAAGAACAGATTAAGCTCACAACATTCTTCTTCCCTAGAAATGACATGCCACAATGGACGTGGACTGATATTCTTGAAAATGTTTTTCAGGGAATTTTTTTCTCTGATGTCCTTCCACACTTGCATAATATTAATAACAATGAAAACACTCAGAAATTATTTTTCATCTTTCCCCAGATCTCAACTTTCTCTTTAAATCCGGTTTAAAATGTGAATTTTTTCCATCTGTTCTTTGCATTTCATTTCTCCTTTATTCGCCATAAAAAGGCACATGAAATGTTAAAAAAATAAATAATAATAATTAAGAAACAAAAAAGTGCAATAAACGATATACTTTATGGCATGTAAAATAATCTATGAAAATACACAGAACAAAAAGAAAAGAACAACACCACTATACAAATTAGGTCTAGTCCCGCATACTATTATCTCTAATCAAGTTTGCAAAGCTTGTAAATATGATTCTTGAATAGATAGAGTTCCCCTAATATAATACCAGAGTAGTCGATCAGGAGCTGTTTCCAAATGGTCGTAAAACTGGAGGGGGGGGGGGGGGGACCAAAGGCGCCATCTAAAATCTCCGCAACGTGAAAAATCATCTCTAATAAGTATAACAACAGGATCAAGACCAAATTAACAGAGGATTAGGGTTTAAACGAGCTTTGGATTTGATATATAGAAGGACCCCCAAAATAAGAGGTGTATGAAGGGTAATACCACCAGTCTCTTAGTACAAAAGATCATTAGTACGATGGGCTTATCGAAGGATAATCTCTAACCGATTAACGGGGGTGTCTCGGTCTTTCGTTCAAAATTATTAGTGGCCCGTCATTTGGATTAATTTGAATCACTGGTGGCGCAAGTCCCCCCCCCCCCCCCACCCCACACACGTGCCCTACCTACATGTACCTCTTCCATGTCCATGTTAATTTAAAGTATTCCGTCTGTCTATCTGTCTGTTTGTCTGTCTGTCGGTCGGTATAAATATCTCTCTCTCTCTCTCTTCGCACTTCCCTCTCTATTACTATTAGTCCATTGTCCGATACGAGAGTATCCCTTTTGCAAAGAACACATACATGTATATGTAATTGCATTTATTAAAGAAGAAATTCTCTCAAATCAGATTTCCACACGAAGTTTATTAATTTATCACAGAATTTCCATCGATCTCTTTGGCTTCTCGCCGGGGGAGGGAGGGTAAAGATATTTTACCCAATTGTTATCATTTTTGAGACGCTACTACCGATCTTATGCATTGTTATCTACACTCGAAAAAGGACACAAAAATACTCTGAAGTGAATCAAGTTCCAAAGCGCGGTTTGTAATACTGATCAAATATTGTTCGTCGGTGGCCCAGATATTATATTCGAATTAGGCTTTTATTCACCTCTTTTTGATCATGCCACTATTTTCCTGCAGATGACACATATATTTCCAGTCATTAAAAGCAAAAACACATCCTTTTAAATCAAATTCCATCACGAAGTCTCTATATTGATCACAGTTTGTGCCTTGAGGGTATTTGTCCCTCGTATCCATTTATTGAAAAATTAATACATGTCAAGTATTTGTCATCAGTGCGCTCAAGCGTCGCAGAGCGTGGGAAAGAGCGGAGACCCACTGATTGTTTAATCCCCCGTCTTGTTGCCATGCCAACCTGCTAATTGAAATGTAACAATGCTCATTGTCAGTCATATCAGCATCTCATCATGTATGGATCCACCGCAAACATGGCTTCGAGTACTAAAGGTTTACATGTCGGCCTAGGATTATTTCGTTTTCATTATAGGCAATAATGACAGAGAAAAAGATGTAGTGGCTGGAATATAGACTACATGCCTGAAGTTGTCATGTAGTCCGTTTCGATCTCTACAACGCACATGCATAGTACAAGAGCCTATTTTTTCCCTTTCCTACCTTATTCTTCCCTTTTTAAAATAAAAAAATAAGATATATTCCAAACTGAAGTAAAAGCGCCAATAAAGCAGAACCACACTCGTTACACCCACACTATAATATATAATCTTCTTAAAAAAAGGGACTTAAAACATTTCTTTTTTGTAATCCAGATTTTTAGGATTCTCGGGGGGGGGGGGGCTATATACAGTTAACAACTAAATTATACCCTTATCGAGTTTTGTCATTTTTAAAGTAGGCCTATGTAAAAATATCTATATATCTATCAGGCTATAGTTCATCCAGACGTTGGACAAAGCCCTTCTCATAACATTTCCACTCTCTTCTGTCTCTAGCTGTCCCAGTCCAAGCGGCCGTTCCCATGTATGATGTTAGGTCATCTCTCCATCTTCTCTTCTGCCTTCCTCTTCTTCTCTTTCCCATCCGTGGTTGCCATTCTGTTTGTCCATCTATTGTCCTGAAATCTTGCTGAAAAGTATGATTTGTCCCAATTTATGCTTTCTGAGAAAGCGACATATTAAAGCTTACATTCAAAAGTATTCAACAATGGCCCTTATCTTTCATCGTTGAGTTACGAACAAAAAAACAAAAAAAACACCAACATTTACAAGGGGTATGAATAATCTAGTTATTATTACATGTCTTTATGATATTGCCCGGATTGTCACGCGAGTTAGCCATGTTCTGGGTGCAGGAAGACCTGGGTTTGGAATTTGACAAAAACGTCAAACACACTAACCAATCTTTTTCAATGTTTTGTTCAGTTTCGTACATGCAGGTATGATTTTACACAATCAGGGGGCGGATCTAGCTTTTTGCCAATGGGGGGTGGGGGGGGGGGGGGGTTGACCCAGTGGCGGATCCAAGATTTTCCACAAATCGCGCCGTTTCACTGTTTTACTTTTGTCTTCTTCTCCCCCCCCCTTTTTTTCTTCTCTATTATTATTATTATTATTATTTTATTTGGCAGAAAACACATGATATCAAAATACAGAGTTGAAATAAACAATTAATAGCAAATCACACACAAAAAAGGAACACTGGGTGCACCTGGCTGTGCTGCCAGGCATTGGGCAAAGTTAACCAAATAACTATAGTCCGCAGACCGCCCTCACCTATATCCCAAGGGGGGGGGGGGTTAAACCGCCGAACCCCCCCCCGTAGATCCGCCCCTGACAATGAGAGCCGACATGGGGGAAACAAGGTTGAAACGAGGTCTGAAGGCCGTACTGTATTTTAGAATTGTATTCCTTTTTATGTCCTTTCTTGGGCTGCTTCCCTGTATATTATTTTGAAGATATCCCCAAACTATGGAACAGCTTGCCAATATAAATACGAAGCTGTCCATCTCTCAATGTCTTCAAATCCAAATAAAAAAACATATTTGTTCAATTGAGAGATTCTATTTTGTAGAATTGAGTAACAACAAAAAAGGAGCTCTGAACCAGCGCAGCTGAATATATTTTGTATAAAAGCTGCGCTATATAAATTTATTATTAATATTATTATGATTACCTTTGGGATTTCACTTGAAAAAAATTGATTTAGTTTGATTTGATTTGATTTTATAATGAGTAGATTCATAGGAAAATGATTTTGTCAATTTGACATACACGTACCTTCTTCGTTCTTAAAATAGTTTTGTTTGTTTGTTTGTTAATTTTGTGTTTTTGTTTTCTTCGTTAGTAACTTCTGGTATCATCATTTCCTCATCATTTTCCTTTCTGTTTAATCAATGCATGATGTTCACGCCTTAGGGGGAGAATGATTCAGCATAAGTTCATTTCATTTTTACCTTTGGCTCGCCTTGGGCAGCGGAAAGAACTCGCCATTTTATTCGGTTTACTCTCGGCCACTTCACAGCGAGACATCTTCGCCACTTGTTTCCCGCTCTCCAGGCACGCCGGGCTGAGGGACACGGATTCAAATGAGCAGTGATCTGGATTTTGGGTCATTATAGTTTGCACTTTTACACTCTACATCTAATAGGTGACAAATATATGTTGACGTGTGGAACAAGGGTATTCTAATACTCTAACATGAGGTGTATGATTTGTCATTTGAGGGGAGAGGGCAGCAAAGCAACGCCATTTCTTCCCTGAACATACTATATAATAGTAGGCCTAGTTCCTTCCAATCTCGTTTCTGAAGCCTGATTTGTATTTATAGCGGAGAGGAAGTGAATCGTCTATTTTCTTGGAACTAGCAACAATTTGGAAGTTTATTAAAATTAATAGAATACACTTCATCGTATATTCCTCAACGTCCAGTTATAGGAACCAAATGAAGAGGATGAGGGGGTGCGCACTGTTGCTTATTTCAGTGGCGGATCCAGGGGGGGGCCCCGGGGGGCCCGGGCCCCCCCCCTTGAGAAAAAAATCATGTAAAATCACGCGATTTTTACCTTTTTTGGGGGTTGGGCCCCCCCCCCTGGCGCTCAAGGGGGGGGGGGTGCAAATTTTAAAATTTTCGAGGACCAAAAGACTTTTCGGCCGGCGCGATTTTCAAATTTTCGGGAGCAAAAAAAAAAAAAAGTTGGGCCCCCCCCCTTAGAAATCCTGGATCCGCGCCTGGCTTATTTAGTCCTTGTTGCTTGAGTCTTGGTTGCGGAAAAATATTTTGAAATGAATATGCCAAATTTTATAAGATAGTAGACCATCGACCGAAACGAGAGAGGGAGAGAGAGAGAGAGAGAGGGAGAGACGAGGAAGTAGCTCCTCACACGCACAAATAATATTTTCTTCTTCAATAAAACACTTAAACTGAGAGATGGCGCTCTTCGTTGTTCTCTCGTAGAGTATCTATTACCTGGCGATCAAGAATTCCGCTTATATTGTTGATTTGGCTATAATAGCCAAATCAACAATATCATGTCTTCTGGCAAAAAGAGGTCAGGGGAGGGGAGGGAAGGGGGGGGGGGGTAGGGGGGCGCTGTTTCCTATATATTTTTTAATTCTCACCTTATATATCTTGGCAGCGATGTGTTTACTTCTATAATGGAGATCATATTGACTAATGATGACTACACATTTTTTTTAATGTATAAGTTATAATTTTAATGTCAGAATATTAAAAATTGGAAAGCTGATGTGAATTGATGTTACAAGTATCTCGAGAATATATTGTTACGTTTGTAACATTCTCCTAATTTCAATACAATTTATATATTATGTATATATATATTCATCATTCATCAATAATAATTTGATATATTGACGAAAAATAAAATTGACGAAACATCTAGCAATCGACTAAACTGACGTCTTATATCCGCCTACAAAATAAAAAAGGAAGATATCTCTGTGTAAAAATTATATATATTTTTTTCGTATACCAACTAGTTGTAGTAAAAGCATGCATTACACAATGGCTATGTAGATATGTCCTTACCTTATACTGTTCTTGGCCAACACTTTATTAATTTATTATCTTCGTTTTCTTTTATAACTCTTATTAATAAGCAAACTAGGATTAAAAACGTAACACACACTATAACTGAATTTTTTTCTCAAACGTATTAGATAATAAACAGAATGGAATAATATACTATGATATTTCAGACCATTACCCATATTATGTCCGAATGATAAACAGTTATTAAAAATTCCCAATAAAGAACATACAACACGACGTAAAGAAACAAAGCGTAATTTAAAATCAATTTAGAGTCAAGAAGATTGGTTTGATATTTATTTTGAAAGAGAAGTGAACAGTTCATATAAAAAATGTATAAGCAAACCTCTTTGTCATTATGATAAAAATGTGCTGCTCACAAGAAGTGAATCAAATAAAAAGATAATAAACGACCATGGATTACTCAAGGTATACTTAAACCATCATCTAATCGAATTCGTTTACATAAAATATCAAAACCTACAAATGAAAAGTACCGCAATAAATTGACTTAAATTATTTGTTTGTCTCGCAAATTACACTATTGTAATAAAAATTGTAAAGATAATAATCAGTCATTATGGCAAACAATAACATCTTAGGGAAGAAAAAGGGTATACTTCAAATAATATTGAATTTAATGACAATGGGGATCACATTCAAGACCCAAATGATGTTGCTGAGGCATTCAATAAATAGGCCTACTTTACTAATATTGACCGGATTTAGCTTCCAAAATAATCAATAAAACTAATGATTTTTTTTTGTGTAAATACTTAAATGATAACGTTAATCCATCCTTATTTTGTTAATCCAACAAAATATATTCAAGAGATTTTAGAAATTATTCGTTCATTAAAATGCAATAAATCTAGCGGCTATGCTGAATTAAGCAAATCTTTATTAAAACAAATAATTAACTTCATAGCTTCCCCATTATCACATATCTTTAATTTATCTCTTTCCCCAAGGGTTTTTTCCCGACCCACTAAAAATTGCGAAAATAATTTCGATATATATAAAAAGGATGATCAATCTAAAATTACAAACTACCGGCAATTGTGTTTTTTTTTTTTTTTTTTTTTTTTTTACTACCAAGCATTTCAAAAATATTACAAAAACAGTATATTAACGATTATATTCTTTCTTAAATACGAATAACTTATTAATTCCTGATCAATTTGGAATTAGAGAGAATCACTCTATTGATTATGTTATTCTACAATTATGTGACAAAATAACTGATTCCCTCTCTAAAAAAGAAAACACGGTGGGTGTTTTTATGGACCTATCGAAAGCATTCGATACCATGGACCATCGAATATTTATTGCAAATTAAAAGCATATGAAGTTAGAGGGGCTGTACTTTCTTGGTTTGAAGACTATTGGCGTAACGACACCAATATGTTATTTTTTAGATCTAAAACATCAAATATTTCCATCGTAAAGTGCGGAGTACCACAAGGCTCTATCTTAGGTCCCTTATTGTTGTTAGCATATAGGCCTATGAATGATATTATTAATGCATCACCACTCGTAACATACGTTTTGTTCGCAGACGATACTAACGTATTTTATTCACACAAAGACTTAAACATTCTTATTACAACCCTCAATTTAGAATTAATTAAATTATCATCTTGGTTCAAATCCAATAAAATCTCTCTAAATATTGATGAGACCAATTGTATTTATCTCAAAAACATATACACTCTAAACATGTACTTCATTATAATGTTTTTTTAAAGATGACATGCCCATAATTGAAAAAGAAGTTACACAATTCGTAGGTAGTGGTGATTATTTTACCTGACTGCTAAGAAAGCATAAACGCTTGTTAGTAAGCAACCAGAGGACCGACGGATTTATGTCCTCTCCGAGAGACCTGGTAATGAGGATTAATGCCTTACCAAAGGGCACTAGCGCATCGCCTTGGTTTCGAACCCGGGTCGCCGGATTACAAGACCACTGCACTACCAACTGAGCTATCGCTCAGATGTATACAGTGTGTCCCAGAAAAAACGAAACCGAGAATTATCGATGTTTTATCATAACTTAATCAGAATTATAATTAATAAATGACACATATTTGTAAAGCTTAGATCCTCCTATTTCATTTGATGCAAGTCATATGATGCATATTTCACGCATGAGTAATTAAAAACAATTTGAAGAGAGTAAACCTAAAAGTCATTTTTAGGGCGGTATCTGAATTTCAAGGAAAAAACAAAAATCACATTTCTAGTAAGTTCAATTTCTGCCCTTTCATATGACACCTCAATCAGGAAAAATGAGCCAGGAATAAAAAAGTTCCGTTTGTTTAAAGTAATGCTTGCATTTCCATAATTTTAGTACCGGGTAAACGAATTCGTTTTCATTGGTTTACTGCAGTAATTTCGTTGACGATCAGCCATGCACAAAGAAGACGAAAGACTATTTTGGTGAATTTCAATTGTCACTCTTGATGTAAATCATTATGTTATATACTCTTATTGTTATTTGAATGTTATGCATTTGATTTATCAATAAATGCAGAAACATCTGCTAAAAAAGGAGAAAAAGAGAGAGAAAGAGAGAGCGAGAAAGAGAGAGAGAGAGGGAGAGGGGGCGGGGGGGGGGGGGGGGCGTACAAAGTAAACGATAGGACCCTCTTCCACTTGTCGATGGTCTTGTAATTCGTATGCCATCCCTCAATAAGACGGGTGCCCCAGTGTTGGCACTGCCCCACCACGGTTTTACCAATGCTATTGTCCACTAGACTGATCTATACTGGTATCAACAGTTGGTTTTGTTGCGCGGTAATTTTTTACAAAATCCGTGATTTGTTCTTTAATGTGCTGAGCAGTTGAAGATACTGTAAAGCAACATTCACATGCACATCCTTATCATTTAATTTCGTTAGAAATCATCTCTATTTCTCTCTTAAAGATAGTTTCATAGAACCGTTTTTTCGTGCTGACATTTCTTCTTTCGCTCTCTTTCCTCCCTATTTTTTTCGTGCTGACGTTTCTTATGTCGTTCTCTTTCTCAAAGGGAGAGGCGGGCGATTCGCCGCGCCGCCCCCTGAATCCGGTATTGGATTAGAGCGAGAGTGAGACAGGCATAGAGAGAGAAATGGGAGTGAGGGAGAGAGAGAGAGAGAGAGAGAGAGAGAGAGAGAGAGAGAGAGAGAGAGAGAGATGTGGGGGGGTTACATCATATATCAATAATATATTATTACCGGTATATTACACAAACTTCTATTTTTCTTGTTTTAAATTGGTTAGACTCATTAAGACAGAGCTTTCGTTTTCTTGTTTTTTGACAAATTAAGTGGGCGAAGGGATCGGAAGTCGGAAGGATGACAAGCAGGCCATTTACAGGCCATCTTTCATCGTAGGCGGTTTATAGTCTCTATAATCTACTTTATTTCGCTTTAGAGTGAGAAATATTCTAACTGATGCAGATCGGATGGAATGATTGGCCAATATGTTTAAAACTTCATAGCAAGCCTGATTATTAGGCATTATGCTATCGTTATAACAAAATATGTAATTTTTTTTTTTTTTTTAATTGCAAGCGTTATTTAGTCATTTATTTAGTCTATTTGCTATGAACTATGATTTTACACAATCATTTTAGTGAGCTTTTTCATATCCCAATTTTGCCACGGCGATGCTACCTTCCCAACCCAAATGGGATAACTTCTTGTCAAAGCTCATTATTTCATGTTTAGGTGGGAGGTTGTCTTTATAGTGGCGCATTATTTTTCAAACGTTCAAACATTATGAGGCAATCAGAACTGCAAAATGCCAGAAAATTGTCATAAAAATTATGTCTTTCTGTGAACTGACATCAAGTTATTCTACCTTCTTAGACAGGCCTGGCTTAATGAATTTGTCAAATTTATACGTTTTTATTTCTATTTAGCTCCCATGATCACGACCCGTGATATGGCGCGTAGAACATAGAGTTAAATTAAAAAAGAAGAAACTTTTTTTAATATAGGCCTACTGTATCTCTAGAGTCTAGGGCGTAGAGTCATCATCGTCAGCAAACATAATCATGTCGTAATACAAACAATTTACTTCATACGCTAAAAAGAATAAGATGACTGGATTTCCTGCCCGGCGGCCAAAGTCCGTGTAATTATGAATATGACTACTGTAGTCGTCTCATTTCGACGATGGATGACAAGTTTCAGCGCTGAGCTGAGACACTTTTAGACGAGTTCGAGAGAGCTAGAGCGCAAGCGCGCTTGCTTGCTTGCTTTTCCACCCAGCGCCTTCCGCAATTCTGAGCCAAGTCGCTGTTCAAAAATGTATATAATTAGGAAATGAGTTGATATTTTACAGCAATTTGAGTTTGAGTGTTTAGGAGCATGTCTTCGTTTCGGAAATTTACCCAGTGGTTTCAACCTGAACCTGAAAATGTCGTTCTTAACTGGATTAGAGGAGCAAATGTCGTCTTCGGACCAGTTACGAGGTAGGCAGCCCCGTGCACGCAATTATATGTTTGTCGTAGAATATTCGGATATAAGGTTACGAATTTTCACAGTTATGGGCTATAATGAGGCTGTTTTGGACAGACGTTTGTCTTGTATTTCTCATAAAGTTTATTTAGTAAAGACATACCATTCCATGAAGAGCGTACGTAAGATTTTGATACTACAAATCATGATTTTTCTTTCTCAATACAGCATAGATATTTTTAGATGATGATGTCATTTATATTCACTCAAACGCATACAAAGCTAGTCTGCGCACCAGGCTGTTGTAGGGTCATTTTGTAACTAGAAAAGTGGTTTAATTTCATAAGTTGTTGACAATTTATTTTTCATGAAGCCTAGTCTATAGCATGGAGCAATGAAAATAGATTTTTGTATAGACTCTAGGTACACTTTTAGTTAAAGTGTTATTTGATGATGAGAGTGGTCAGTTGGTCAAGACTCAAATTTGATCCTCAATTTTGAAATATCTGAATTTCAAATCAACGCTTTGATTTGATTTTAACAAAGAAATAGCAAAAAATTATGGTCACTAAGAATCTCTACGTAAAGTGAGGTTATCGCAAAATAGATGAATCTCTAGTATAGGATCTTCATGTATTCTGTAAAAATATCAATTCATCAAATCATAGTTTGATATTATATTTTGATATTAGGTCTGAATAATCAGACCATCATGTATGTTGTACAAAGTTTAATGATCGATATAGTTTCCTCTTAGCCGTTCAAGGTTTGTGCAATAAACTTCCCTAGATTATATCCAAAGTAGTGTTTAATCTACCGGTACTTTGAAATTAGAGGACTACTGGTATATATACAATGGACTATTATAATGGGGCAGATATAAACATTGCCCTGAAACATGTAGGCCTTTGTGAAGTCATGGACTTTATCCAGTATTGTAATTAATAAAGGAACTATTTAACATTAAACAGTCAATGGAAACAGACAAAGTGGCTACTATAGGCAGGTGACCTTTATAGAGAGGTGGTCACTATTAAAGACAGGTTTGACTGTATCTGCTTAATATCCATCTAAACTGCTTGGGACATTAAAATATCCAATGACTTTAACAAACTTTGGATTAAATATTCCTTTAGAGAATAAAATTTGTTCCAAATTTGTTCAGGATTTTCTTCCAGGTGTACTTGTGTTTACAAAATGAACATCAATTGTGTTCTCATATCAAACCCAAACGGGCAATTTTAGTTTTTTATATTTGTTTCCCTAAAACTTTGAAACTTTGTAATAAATTTTAAACTTTCCCATGAACCAGTTTAATGATGATTTAACTGGCTGGACTACTTTTCAGAAAGTTTTTATCATTCAATGTGTTACAAATATTATACTTTCCAATACAAGCGATATTTGGACTCTTTTGAGTGTTACAAATAATATATTATATATTATACTTTCCAATACAGGCGATATTTGGACTCTTTTGAGTGTTACAAATAATATATTATATGTTCACATTATACTTTCCAATACAGGCGATATTTGGACTCTTTTGAGTGTTACAAATAATATATTATATATTTATATTATACTTTCCTATACAGGCGATATTTGAACTCTTTTGAGTCTTACAAATAATATATTACATATTTATATTATACTTTCCTATACAGGCGATATTTGGACTCTTTTGAGAGGCACAGTGAAGGCGCCAAGCGGATCACAGATAGACAACTGGTAAAAGCTATGAATGAACTGGGATTCTTTCCTACAAAATCACAAGGTAATTATATTAAACTTTTTAATTTGATAGATCACTTAATTAAGGAAAAACAACAACAAACAAACAAACAGACAAACAAAAACAAAACAACAACAAAACAACAACAACAACATTACATGTGTTTGAGTTTGAGTTTGAGTTTGAAGTTTATTATCCAAAACAAAAAGTACATCAATATAACAATCAAATGTGAATGTTTAACATTGAAAGGATAAATGGGACCAGAAAATAGCATTTAATGCTAATCGTGTCTAGTACGTACTAACACACAAAAGTATAACAGCAATAAATGTATGTAAACAGTGTAAGGGCAAGTCCAAGCCTTTTTGTCTCAACAAACATCTACACACTGTAAGACATACTTTATGAGATATGATGCTAGTAATAGCCATGCTGGGTCTTATCTATCATCAGACAAAATATAAAGTCTAGTAACAGATTTGAACATATTTTCATCTTGAGTTCCAAAAGTTAGAGAATATTGTCCTGTTTAGAGCCAGAAGGGTCTTTACTCATATACCTTAACAAAGACTCAGAGTTAAGACCTTATGGCTCTGTCCCCGAACAGAGTATTGATGTAGTATTTGAGGCTCATGATTTGAATACACGTGTAGTATTATGACATGGAGCTATTAATTTATGGAGCAAAGTATTTGTTGGAGATCAGTATACACCATAATATCTTTTATGTAATCAATAGTTCGTCCCTATTTTCACGAAGTGACGGTAGTGAATGAAAATCGCATACAATTTGCGTGCAGATTTTCCTCACTACCGTCACTTCGTGAAAATAGGAACGAGTTTATTGAAAGTAAATTTAAATGTCAGTTTAAACCCCATATAAATGATATGCATTTTTGTTTGTTACAGTGTATTGTATGCTGCACACTGCTGCTGACTGTAATCCAAGGGAAAATACAGACCGTATCACCTTTGGAGAGTTTTGTATATTTGCCTCAGAATTAGAACAACAATATGTAAAACCCAGGTAAGAAATATGAGATGGAATTCACATAATTAATACTCTTTGGTATTAATTTAACGAAAGAGGTTTAATTTAATGACCCCCAATTATTATTTTCTTTATTATCTTGGGAGCCTGCTGATGAGAGAAGATTTAAAGTGTACCAAATATCAAAACATGTTTTGCTCTTGATGTGAGGGGTTCCATGTTGCAATCAAAATATAAGCTTAAAATATTACTTCTACTAAGAATAAGTGAAATTTAAACACACTCACAGTGAACATTAAAATGTCTTGTTGCGTAGGCTAGCTTTAACTAATTGGTACACATGCAACGCACTCATATAGAATAGGGCGCGGATGGAACCCAAGTAAGAATTTTTTTTTTTTACCTGACTGCTAAGAAAGCATAAATGCTTGTAAGTAAGCAACCAGACGGCCGACGGCTTTAGGTCCTCTCCGAGGGACCTGGTAATGAGGATTAATGCCATACCAAAGGGCACTAGTGCATCATCTTGGTTTCGAACTCGGGTCACCGGATCACGAGGCCACCGCTCTACTGACTGAGCTATCACGCCTCCTCCTCCTTTCCTTTAATTCATGTTCTAAATCATAATTTAAAGGGAGATGGTCGTCAGTTTCCATGCGCAGAAGGTCATGAATAATTTGCTGACACCAGACTTGGTGGAAATACCATTAATGGATGTACAAGCCTCACATATAGCAAACTTGTAGTCCCCCCCAAAAACCCCTACTTTTTCAGACTGTCTTCGGGTGAGGGACAAAATGTAAGATACTGACTTTACCATATAGGGGGAATGGGTGGAAATGCAGAGCACAGGCCCATTTACACATCCCAAACACCATTTTGAAAACGCTTCATTTTTTGGACCTCCATTTACACTACTGGAAAAAACCCTTTAAAAAACGTCAAAGTTTGCTCATACCAATTTTTTGGTGAGTAGTGCATATGGACCGTGCCCTGCATGCGTTAAGCACAGAAGCGAGGAGAGTCATGTGAGCATGATTTTTGGTTGCAGTGTAAATGCAGCTCATTATACCGGTAAGGCCTGTTTGTCGTAAAACTGAAGGCTAATCCTGGTGATTGACAACACCTGTTATCGGGTGAACACCCGAAAGGTTTCGAATGCCCCATGAGAGCCCACTACTATGCGTCTCTAAAGTTCAAACCTCCACCATGGACTAGAAGCATTAAAGGGATCGTTTAACAATGTTAAATCTGAGCCGCACGGCCCTAAGTGTTATCAGTGTCTGAGATATGGTGTAATATTGAAGCCCTAACAAAATTATGCTTCAAAATGATCAAGAAGTGCCTCAAAAAAGTAAAAATCTTTGAGTGACTGGTTTTACCGTACTCGTTTTTCCCAACAAATTGCAGTGTTATGAAAACCGTTTCCTCCATCTGTTGATACCCTCAAGGAAATCCTATTTAATACCTTACTTCCACTCTTTTCCCTTATCTCTGAAAGTTATACTCTCATTTTGCATCGTCATTAGGCCTGTCTTCATCAGCTTAGGTTTACCAAGTAACCCGCTATTTTAACTATCCCTTTGCATCGTCATCAGCCCGCAGTTGCAGTCTTGTTTCCAGAATTTGCGCCCGTCCGATCTAGTTTGTGAGAAGCTTACCCGGTATGGGTCTGATGAAGACGCAATTTTGAGCTTTGGGATAATATCCCGAGTCTGATTTACGTCGTGCATTTTTAAAGCTTTAGGGTAGACCTATAACTAGGACTAGGACTGAAATTCGGTTGAGAGTTTTGATGCGACAGGCCAACTCAACCTCTAGGTTACATATCAATCGGCCATCAGATCACAAATCGACCGGCCCCTAAGGCATCATATCGAGCGGCCCATAGAGGGAAACTCCCCAGACCCCCACAGCTAGTCCACCCCTTAGGAATGGCACAGTGTGTGTCCATTCATGAGAGGAGGTACACTGCTCTTACTTGGTGGATGAAATGCAAGAGTCTGCGAATTCAAGAAAACGGTAGATGGTAATGGTGATTGTTCTGTTGTGCCTCCTCATATTACGTTTTGGGTCAGTGTTAACATTGCAGCCTGTGTTATTTCTCATGTGTTTCAAACATTTATTCCCCCTTGTCTGCAGCGTCCTTCCTCGTTTTACCTCGCCCTCACATTCCAGATACAGACCTATCCCTCCTAGTCCTTCAAAGAAACACAGATCATCGGTTATTGCCAATTTTAATGGTAAGTTTTCCCAGTAAATGAAATTTGTGTTATTCCTGCTGATTGCTAGGAATGTGTAGTTATAATATGGACTGGCCTTGAGGGAGATACCACATAATATTTCCCAAACTAGATTCATATTGCTCTGAGTCAAAGACAATGGCAATATGGGTCTTGTGAGGGCAATATTATACAAATATTGACTGCTCATGAGGATGATGGTGGGAACTATCACTCCCAAGGTGGTGTTCACACCGGTCCTTTTATCACCCCCGAGGCGAAGCCGAGGGGGTGATAGAAGGGCCGGTGTTCACACCACCGAGGGAGTGGTAGTTCCCACCATCATCCGATTACAGAGCAGTCCATATTTGTTTTATATACCTCATCCTTTTTATTGATTCATGATTAGTTCTAGCTGTAGGTCTAGATCTAGCTCTAAAAAACAGGAAACGAGATCAAGAGGAATTCACTCACCAGAATAAGACAAATCCAACATCAAGTCCAAGGCAAGAGTATTGAATTCCTACGCGCTGCGCGTAACCGCGCGATTGCGGTAGCCTAGCAACTCCAAAAATTTGTGTGCGCAACTAAATCGCGGGAGGGGTAAGGGGTCCTATCCGAGGGTTTGATAGTAGCTATCAAACCCTCTGACGTAATGATACTTGATAGATCGAAATGCTCCTTGACATGTGATATAGTTTTGACCAATCAGTGAATGACAATCTATGTATGAGGTATATAAACATGTATGTGGTATCTCCCGAAAGTTAAGCCAGTCAATATTGTTATTATTATCCAAATCAGACATCTAGAGCAAATACATACATGACAATCTCAAAGAACTGAAAAAACTTTGTCAAACCAGCTAGCACTGTGCATTCAATACTTGACAAAATTTTTGATACACTGCAAACAGTGTGTGCCTTACGTAAATACGTCACAATAGAGTGCGCGCAAAGTGTGCATCTTCTTGTACGCATAATAGATGCGCAATGAAAATGACAAAATACGGCGCGGTGAATATGAGACTATATTTCCTGCTTTTTTAACACGTTAAGTCCATAGGCTCTTTCATGAAAGGGTAATATGGTGTAATACTGATTAGCTCTTTTAGGATTACAAACAAGTGTAATATGATTTTTTTAAACCACTGCTCAGATGTCTGATACGGGTAATAGAACACGATGGCCTGCATGAAGATAATTTTAATCCTTCCTTTGTATCCACTTACAGGAGAAAAAATTGACAGCAGTGGAAAAGAGTTATTAGTATCTTGCGGCTTCAGTTCTCAGTTTTAGCTTCAGTTTCAGTTTATTGATTTCCATATATATAGTTTATATACCGTAAAAATATCAAACAGTTCTTGGAAAATTATAATTACACAAAAGGAAACTAGATACATGTTACAAATTTAGTCATGGATCAAGTTATTTATCAGCTTTTACAAGAAGACCAATATATTCATTTGATAGTGAAATATGACGAAACCTAATAAAAAGCAAAGCTTGTAAAGAATAGGTTTCGTACAAAATATGATGAAGAAGATCATCAATAATTTGCCATATCATTTGAATTAAACATATAAGACTGACTAATGAAATGTAGAAAAGTGGAAGTAATTTTTGGGGTCTGGTGGATAATTTTCTGGGCTGTAGATCAGGAGGTACAGGATTTCAGTACGTGCTACATAACTAATGTCCTAGGCTTTAATCTCTATTATGCCTCCCTCAACCCAGAATAGTCAACATGGGTACCCATAGGAAGGAAAAATATTGAATGCCACAGTGCTTCATCAGAGGGCAGGGCTAGAACCTGGGCCGGTATTCAATTCAATACTTATCATAAGTAAGAAATTTACTAAGTAAAATACTTACTTATAAGCATTGTGATGTCACACGGTCAATCAAAAGTAATGCGCAATTGATGCATTGCAATAAATGCGCGCTGATATAATTGTGCACAGGTTATAATACTGCGTAAGAAAACCATATGCCTGCCAATCAAGGCCTCCAAATAATTGACTTAAGTCTGGTATGGAGTTGGCTTAGAGTTAGAGTTAAATACTTGTAGTTAAGTACATTTTGTACTTAAGTATTGAATTGAATACGGGCCCAGGTTCTTATTTCCAAGCACTGAGCTTAATGTATTACAATATGACATGTGCAATTTATAAGAAAAGATCATCAGAATTGCTTTTGTTCTTCTTTCTGATATAGTGTTCTTAGGTGGCTCATGTAACCCGACCACATGGAGAAGAGATGTAGCTATCCCACTTCTCAAACAATACAGCCTTACCTTCTACAATCCAGTAAGTATTGGTATTCCTTAGGCCATTAAAAAAAATATACATGTTTAGCATCCCCGCCCGCTTTCTTTTTGGGGGCAGCCTCCTATTTTTTATTTTGTTATATTTTTTTTGAAGAAAAAAAATGTTTAAAGAAAAAAAACATGAAAAACCGTGACTGCTAAAATGGATCTATTTCTGATCCAAAAAAAAAAAAAAAAAATGTCGGCGGCCATCTTAAAAATAGTCTGACTGTCAGGAAAAATGTACTGAGCGGCCATTTTGAAAGAAAAAAAGAAGAAAAAAAAAGGACCTCCTCCTTCCTATTTTTCGAAAAAACAGGACGCTAAACATGTTTTTTTTTTATTTGGCCTTACCTCATTTTTTTGGAAAAACTATTCTTCAAATTGGCAACACGTTTATTTTTCTTTATATACTGGTGTAAAAAGTTGTAATAAATAGTATTGTATCTGAAGAGAGATTGCATGGACAAAAGCTCTGTAGAAATTCATTATTTCCAGTTTTGGAAAAACATTGATGATAATATAAAACACATGTAACAGTAAATATATAATGCTGAATATATTACTCATTGCGGATGTAGTATCGAAAATAATATCGCTAGTGATATTCGTTTGACTCGCAATGTGGTCAATAAGGAATATATGCTGGTTCGGCCGCTGGTTCGGCTAATGCACCAGGCCTATTGGCCGATGCATACGGTACTCAACCAATCAACGGGCCGCTGGCTCGGACCGTCTGCTGAATGGAATCGACCGTTGTTGGCTGGCAGGACGGCGAGTGTCATGGCGGCGTATTGTCCGCATCCAAAATTCGGGAATATCAATCCCGTTGTCTCTGTTGAAATTATTAGGATTGAGATGAATATTGATAGCTTCTTTCACCCTCCGTGTATACCAATGCCGTTCCTGGGAAAGGCACTGAACCCCGTCCTGCCAGCCAACAACGGGCGATTCCATTCAGCAGACGGTCCGAGCCAGTTGATTGGTTGAGTACCGTATGCGTCGGCCAATAGGCCTGGTGCATTAGCCGAACCAGCGGCCGAACCAGCGGCCTGGTGATTGGTCGATCACCGTGTGTGTCGACCAATAGGCATTGTGCATTATTGTTCCAATTATCGATCGAATTATGGACCGCTCCGCCGGTCCTCCCGTAGAGTATAAAAGACCCTTGCTTACAGTAGTTATTATCACCAGACGAAGTAAATATATTTCAAGTATTTTAGTCCACAGACTTACTGAAGAGCTCTTCAGGGTGAAGTGAATTTTATTGAGATAAAATGGATGAATGGATGATTTAAAACTTTTGAAAGATGCTAATTTAAAGGCCCACTGCACTACTAGTAGCTACTTGTGCCCTCTATATAACAAACAATGCCTAATCGGTGACCATTGGTCCCCCATGATCCTCTTTTTCTTATGTTAACTGAGAGCTGAGTTGATGAGATAACTACCTGTCCAGTGACCTTGCATGGAGGTCTAATCCCTCCTGTAAACTACGGCAGATAAGCTTTAAAGAATTTGAAAGCATGTATATCCTTTGTGAACATTTTAGGCGAAAGGAAACATTTTCTATTGCCCAAAAATGGATCTAGGTCCTGTTTCATACTGAAAACTTGTTACACTGTATCAATAACATGTGCCAAAGGTCTGTTGCAAATCTGCCAGTAGCCAACATATGCAAGGATTTCTGTAGCTTACATGTATAACAATTATCGTGTTAAATTGATAAGAAGTTTCATGAAACAGAGTGAAATGAGTCTGAATTACACAGCTATATCAAGTACACACCCATGTTGAACTAGTGCATTGAGGTCAAATGTGACCTCATTTCCTCTAGCTGTCTGACGAGTAATCTAGATGGTTCTGTCTATGGCACAATATGTACGGTATGCAGATTTTTAGTAGCACACTCTAGCTAGAACAATGGTTATGATCTAATTACATGTTTCATCTTCCCATTATCTTTATAGTGCTTTTTGAATCTGTTATGGTTGTGTCCATTATGTGTCATGTGTCATGCATCTATTCTGGTCAGAAATTGCATTAGATTTGTAGAGTTTGCATTTGGGTCATTCTGTGTAGTTGGAGAAATTTTTGTGACATACCAGAAGTGAGAAACCAGGCTATGTGTCCTTTATGTGTCCTTTGAACCAAATGTTTGCACAAATTGAGGTTGGATAAAAAGCATAACTAACTGTCTTTAGTTTAATAGTACGGTACTCTAGTTTCAAGGTGAATCAATATTATACACCCCAAGTTTATGTAACGGTATATGAACTTGAGCTTGAAATTATTTACCCGGTATCCACTAATAGACACATAACAAGAGGTTTAAACAGTTTTATACAATAACATAGAAGGGTAAATGGATCCAGAAAATAGCATGAATGCTAATCAACCCTGGTTTCTCTGATTGATTCCTACAAAATCTTTCAGTATGAGTAATTTTCAGCCAATTAATCTTAAAAATCAATATGCATATGGGATGAGGGCAATTCGATCATTGTGAAACTTGTTTTACTTTTATTACCTGTTACAGCAAGTAGAGAGTTGGAGCCCAGATCTGATCGAGATTGAAGATCAAGCGAAGAGGCTTGCTGATCTACTCTTGTTTGTCATTGACAACTCTACAAGAAGTATAGCATCTATGGTAGAAGCTTCGTTTCTTGCAGGTAGGTACATGGATGTTTAAATCAACTCTTTCGCAAGAGTAGACATTTACAGAGCCTGCCAACCATTCCGTTTTTGCCGGAATTACTCAGTTTTTTCCTCCAAATTACGGTATTACGTTTTTTCTTTAATAAAATATGTTTTAAAAAAAAATACATACCGCACGTCAAACAACTGCCCTAAAATGGTGATTTGATCACAAATTCAATAGAAATCTAAATTTAAAACATACTTGAAAAGAAAAATTTTCTCAAAAAGAATGAAATGCCGATAATACCAAAATAACCACCAAAAAAAATTCCTGCTTGTATGGAAAAAACAGCATGATGAATGAACATTTCTGCATTGAAAGTGTGTCGCGCGTGGTTGTAAGTTTCATTTTTATGAATTCCTTTTTTTCGCCATTATGGATCCTTTTTTTGGTCGCACAAGGTTGGCAGCTCTGCATTTATCCAAAGTTCCACAAATAAACAGTGATTGGGGCTAATTCACTCAAACCATTGTGTATTTTCAATTTTAAGGAACCAATATGTAATTGTTCTTTTCAATGAAATTGCTCTGTAAAAATGGTAGTATACGGTAGGTAATGATTAGAATAATCATTGAAGATGAAGCCAAAAGGTTGGATGACTTACTCCTGTCTGTTATTGAAAACTCTGGTAGAAGCATGGTTTCTTGCATTTATATTTTTGAATAGTGAGCCCTTTAAAACAATAGGAAATTTATATAAGATATGCCAAAAACTGTCATTAAAGCCAATTCTCCCAAGTCAGTGTGTATTTCCATTGCAAAGAGGCAATGTATACTCATACTTTTTTGATTAAAATGCTCCGTAAAGAATGATAATAATGATCAAAACATACATAGAAGAGCAAGCAAAGAGGCTTGCAGATCTACTCCTGTTTGTTATTGGAAACTCTGGTAGAAGCATTTAGTTTTGCCACATTGTGCCCAACTCAAAACTAATCTCATATTTCTGCTATTTATAAAACAATGGCTCCTTCACAGAGCTGACAGTCAGACACGCTTTCCGTCAATGAAGAGATGCCATTTGTCGCCTTGACATCTTTCTTTAAAGCTAGAATGTAATTCAAATAAACTTTTTCTTTGTACTTTTGGTTTAGGTGCACAGCGGCCTCTCATTTTGGTGCTAAGAGGATTGCCTTCAGTTGTTGAGAATGAGAATATATCGAAAAAGTAAGCTTGTGAAATTGATTTGTTACTGTTTTACTATTTACACCTATATCCGTATGGCACTAAATTTATTTTTTTAAATGCGGTTGTAAAAGGCAAGTAATACAGTATTGGAAATAGATTATATCAAGAAATAGTATTGTAGTGCTTGAACCTCTCTAGGAAATATTTTTTAATTCAGGAGAGATCGTAAATGCACAATTCAGCTAGGAGAGCTCAAATTGAAAATGTGCGATCGTACCTTTACATGCATTAATCGCATTCATCGTGGAAAAAGCTAAGATTTTACGTTTTTCCAAATATTCTTTCAATAGTCCTTCAAAATTTACCCTCTATGCATACATCATGTATTGAGAGTCAGAAGGGTGTTACATCTATACTTTAGTACGGAGTTAACTCCTTCTGGTGCTTAACTGTATGACTTGTAGATGTTCTTATACACAATTATTCACATGCGGTTAGTGTTTGTATACTGTAAACCAATGCTTCATGTACATGTATGTCACCTTGCTAAGTCCTCATTTCTTTAGTCTTATCATAATTGTGAATTTGTGATCATTGGTAAATTATGTGGGCTATAAGAGGTAATTGGGCATGGTATTCTGAAAATCATTTTATTTTTATTTTTAGTGAAATTATTTTTTAACAGAGCTTATATTCTTTTCATTAGTGTTTTTGCAGATGTGTTTTGGGTATTCCATCGCCTCTTTGCAGTTATTAAATATTGGAGGGGGGGGGGAGGGGCCATAAGTTTAGATTTGTTAGAACCGTTGAAATGTCTGACCCTTATGCCTCAGTCACACCTTTGCTTATTTGGCTTGCGTATTGCTGCGTATTTATGGCAAGCCGTTTTAACATTTATTCCTATATCTTGATATCAAGAAATAAATTCTTGATATCAAGAAATGAATTCTTGATATCAAGAAATGATTTGCTGTTGTAAAGCACTGGTAATTCTTGATATCAAGAATTGAATGCTTGATTTAAAGAATTTGATTTCTTGATATCAAGAATTCAATTAGGAAAAAATGTTAAAACAGCTTGCCATAAATATGCAGCAATACGCAAGCCAAATACGCAATGGTGTGACTGAGGCATAATACAGGCAGTGGGGAGCAGTGCAATTAACTCACGATTTTGTTTTGATTTGACCTTGATTTTATGTTGAATAAACGTGTTGTTTGTGTGTCGCAGCAAACCTTCCATAACTTTGGCATATGACTATGAATCTTAATGATCTTTACATTTTTGAAGAGTGGAATAATCATATTAACTATACATTGATTTTTTTTTCCTTCAAAACTATTTCTATGTTATCAGCGAGATAATTGCACGGGACCGCACCCCCTGTATATATATGTAGAGATGAAATCATATTCAGAATACAGCAGCTGGGAGTCTGGAATAAAAAAAAAACTAAAAAAAATGGCAATTTATAAATAATTTTGTCATGCAAATAGGTTTTGTAGAAAAATATAAATATATACCGGTATATCCTTCCCTTCATTTTGACAGGGTGTACGCATATTGAAGAGAAATTTTGTGAAATAAAGGGGCCATTTTCAGGGACGTAGCAAAGAGCAAGAAATCTGTTGCAAAATGGTCATACCTTTAAAAGAGGAACCTGCAACTTACTATATAACACAAGGCAAATTCCACAAAAATATGATACTTTTTGTGAGTTTGTAATCTATTTAAGCATTGGAATATGAATATGTCTATCTGAAAGGGGAATTCCAGCGTGATATTAAGTTGGTTTTAATAAAAGCAGAATAATGAGAGATTACAAATTAGTGAAAGTTCAACAATATCCGATTAAAAATGGGAAAGTTGTGAATTTTTGAAGTTGTCATCCGTGAAACACAAATTGGTAACACTGTGACGTATCTGGCAAGCTCCTCTCTAATTTGCTCGCAGATGCATGTACACAACATTTCATTTATTTTCATATTCTAATCTTAGTTATTGGTGACGAAATAGATTTAGGACATTTTCTAAAGGGAAAATATAATTTTTTGAAGTTGTTTAGTACAGTGGAAACGGAAAGGGACCTTGCAAGATACGTCATAGAGTTGCCAATTTGTGTGTGATTGATTGCACCTAAACAAACTCATAACTTTCTTATTTGTAATCTATTTTTGCTCAAACTTTCACTGACCCGTTTCTCTCATTTTCCTGCTTCTATTTAAACCAATTTAATATTAGGGTAGGCTTCCTTAATATCAATTGAATATTATGTTAACAGTGAAAACCGTTCCTGCTAGTGAAGAACATACCACCTTCCTGACTTATCCATGTACATTTCAACAATTGCTCTCTTATTATTCCTGTTTGAAATATTTTGTACACACCCAGTTGACTTGAACCTTTTATCACTAAACACCTCTTAAATCCTAACCAATTTTTATATTCTGAACTAATTAACCCCTTTTTTCACATCTTGATTTTTAACAAGATTAAAAACAACCTTTTTTATAAATTTCCAAAACTTTATTTTGGACCATTTTTTTTCAGATCCTCATATTTTTCGTTTGTATTAATGACTTAATCTGTGAACAACATTGACCTCCTAACCAATTATCTTATCCAAACTAATTTCCCATTCTTCTACACAACCTCAATTAACACGTTAAATATAGTTAATCTTTACCTATACATTCCGAAACTGGTTTTCATACAATTGAGGTGTTCATATTTTGTTGGACTAAGGATTTAAGATTTTAAGAAAAGTAACAACATCAGTTTCATAGTGAAATCTTTCCAAAAGACTGTTGGTTATAAATCAATCTTTCTTATCTTATAGTTCTAAGGAGAACTATAGTGCTGGTTGGAGAGGATGGGTGGTAGGAGTGGCTCCAATCCTCCCCCTCTCTCACATGGTGCAACCGCAAACCTATTGTATATCTACATCACCATGCAAGCCGATACTTATAATAATAATAATAATAATAATAGTGGGTTCTTGTATAGCGCTCATGTCAGTCAGATTTGACCCTCCTGGCGCTCCCAGGCAGCATCTAAACAAAAATTGTCTTTAAAATAGAGTTGAGTTTCTAGAAAAAAAAGAAGAGATTGTTGCTATTAATTTTCCCTGCGTGGCAGGTTATGCACAAGCAGTTGAATTTCCTTTTGTACATGTATAATTTGTTTGTATGTGCTGCACCCAGTACAAAATGTCCACAAAATCATTCTTATTATAGGATGCTTCCTTAAGGTTGAAAACGTTGTACCAAATTTGAGGTGGTTTGGACCATTGTAGCCCTTTTACGCTCTCCATCTGGAAAACAGCAGCAAATGGTCTTCTTTTTAAACTATGCAAATTCTTAGCATTAGCTTAGCTGTCAATATGTCTCTACATTTCATTAGTTTTGATCGATGTTTTTTGCTAACATGTTTTCTTTTCCCATTTCCATACTTTGATCTAATTTCTTTCCATATATCTGTTTCTTATGTTCTTTCTCACGGTGCATGGTAACTGAGTATTATTTGCTTTGCTTTTTATCCGTCGCCATGGTCACTAGAGTAGAAACACAGCACCCAAACTAACTTTCATGCCTTCACCACAGCACTACTTCCTCCTCTGCTGCCTTAACCTTTGACCCACATAATGACGATGACCCCTATGACCCCGACAGGGAACTAGCCGACATGGGGACGGCCCATGCCTTCCTCTGCGACCTGGTGGAGAGACAGTGCCTTCCAATCTTTGACGATCTGGATGCTGCCCTTCATTGCACGGCCAAGGTGCTGAACCAGGGAGTGCCGATATCGGACCTGGGGCTGAGTGACGGAGCTCAACCTGTGAAGTATCCGGATTTCAGGATCGGACTGAGACTAATGTAAGTGCCTCATGATAAGTGGCTGAAAAGGGGGAAGAATGTGGCGGATCTGGATGGGGGAGGGGGGAGGGAGCAAAAGTTTATAACTTAACCAAGGAGTTCCCATCTTAAAGTTGGGGTTGAGCGATGGAGCTCAACCTGTGAAGTATCAGGACGTCAGGATCGGACTAAGACTAATGTAAGTGCCTCATGATAAGTGACTGAAAAGGGGGAAAAATGTGGCGGATCTGGATGGGGGAGGGGGGAGGGAGCAAAAGTTTATAACTTAACCAAGGAGTTTCCATCTTATAGAGTTGGGGCTGAGAGATGAAGCTCAACCTGTGAAGTATCAGGATGTCAGGATCGGACTGAGACTAATGTAAGTGCCTCATGATAAGTGACTGAAAAGGGGGAAGAATGTGGCGGATCTGGATGGGGGAGGGGGGAGGGAGCAAAACTTTATAACTAAACCAAGGAGTTCCTATCTTGGAGTTGGGGATGAGAGATAAAGCTCAACCTGTGAAGTATCCAGACGTCACAATCGGACTAAGACTAATGTAAGTGCCTCATGATAAGTGGCTGAAAAGGGGGAAGAATGTGGCGGATCTGGATGGGGGAGGGGGGAGGGAGCAAAAGTTTATAACTTAACCAAGGAGTTCCCATCTTAGAGTTGGGGTTGAGCGATGGAGCTCAACCTGTGAAGTATCAGGACGTCAGGATCGGACTAAGACTAATGTAAGTGCCTCATGATAAGTGACTGAAAAGGGGGAAAAATGTGGCGGATCTGGATGGGGGAGGGGGAGGGAGCAAAAGTTTCTAACCAAACCAAGGAGTTCCCATCTTAGAGTTGGGGATGAGAGATAAAGCTCAACCTGTGAAGTATCCAGACGTCACGATCGGACTGAGACTAATGTAAGTGCCTCATGATAAGTAACTGAAAAGGGGGAAGAATATTGCGGATCTGGATGGGGGAGGGGGAGGGAGCAAAAGTTTATAACTAAACCAAGAAGTTCCCATCTTGGAGTTGGGACTGAGCGACATAGCTCAACATGTGAAGTATCCAGACGTCACGATCGGACTGAGACTAATGTAAGTGCCTCATGATAAGTGGCTGAAAAGGGGGAAGATTATGGCGGATCTGGATGGGGGAGGGGGGAGGGAGCAAAAGTTTATAACTAAACCAAGGAGTTCCCATCTTAGAGTTGGGGTCGAGCGATGGAGCTCAACCTGTGAAGTATCAGACGTCAGGATTGGACTGAGACTAATGTAAGTGACGCATGATATGTGACTGAAAAAAAGAGAAAAAAATGGGTGTTGAGGGGGGGGGGGGAACAAAAGTCAAAGTTGATATTTTTTGGTTTCCTTTATTACTGATGGATTTCCTTTTCTTTTGTGCTGAGAAGAGCATTTGTTTTTGTTAGTACCTGTAGGCAAGCAGGGACTCCTATGAGTAATGCATGATTCATGCCTTGAAATGGTGCCCTGACCTACATTTGAACTCTGGATTTTTCCAGTTCCACACTTACTACTGGAGTGCCCTTTAAATATCTCAAAGATATTTACATGTGTCAATTACTTGTTGACAGGAAACAGCTCAGTGAAATCAACTTTCAAGTGTTGATTACATTCTTGTAGTCTTGTAGAATGCATTCCTAATGAGTCAATTACACCCTGAAACCAACAAGAGAAATATGTTGCACCTGTTGTTATCAGATATGTAATCAGCAATGTGCACCTGTCAAAAAAAAAACTTTGTCTCAGTCCAAGTAAATAAAATTCTTTAGCAAGTTAATATCATTGCTTTCCAGCATTGCTTTTTATTCTTAAAGTACAAGTCCACTCCAAAAATAACTCAATTTTAATAGAAGCAGAAAAATCAGACAAACTAATCAAAAAAAGTTTGAGCGAAATCGCATAACTAATAAGAAAATTATGAGTTTTTGAAAAAGTATGTAAAACTAAAGAACAATGGAAATCATTTCACAAATTGCCATTTTAATTATCAGTTTGTGACATCATGTCCTCACTATTTATCAATTGCTTTACATAGTTTAATCCCATTAAGTTCTCTTTTTATCCTGCAAAACTTGATTTCCCCGTGCCTTTGCCCAGGTTATACGATTTGTATCATATTGCGTGCATGACATTGCACAAAATCTTTTATGAACTTTGAAGAATTGATACTATTTTCTGAATATTATATATTCATAATTATTGATTTTGATCAAAAGTCACATTTTTCATGATTTAACTGGAAAAAAATTACTCTGTATTAGTGCATCCATACAAAAACATATTACTATCAATCTAACTTGGATGCTGGTGTGGAAATTTATATTATCAATAGGCGGTGTCACACAGAGGCCCAAAATCCGGATTTTAGTTATCCTCTCAATTGCTGTCTGTCATCAATTATCCCATTAAAAATCCTCTAACGAAGCACGAAAATTCTCCCTTGAAAGGATTTTTCAAGGGATTTTTTAAGGGATTTTTCTGTGTGACATCGCCTAATATAAACAATGAGTGGATAGTGAGGACATGACGTCACAGACTTGTGAGTGAATTTCCAATTCTATTGAAAGTAAGTTATTTTTGGAGTGGACTTGGCCTTTAATATATTGCCCATCTCCATTTCCATTAAAAAAAGGCAAAAAGGGAGAGAAGCAATGTTTAATCAGTTTTTTTCTTTCAGTGTAAAAAAACATACATCAAATCTAATTCAAGCACAATATGAATTATTTATTGGGGGGGGGGGGGAGTATACCGTGTGTCTCAAAAAAAACGTAACACTTTTGAAATGGTTGCCAAATTGAGCATATATAATTTTATGAAAAAATGTCTATATGTATGGAAAGCTAAAGGACCAACCTTTCATATGATATGAAAAAATTAAAAAAAAAATCATGCTTCGATGGACAGTGTTCACTTAAGTTAGAGGTATGAAAATGGGCCTGCGCAGGATTTTTCCTTCCAATTTTGGACAGGTAAATTACTTGTAACTTACAAAATAAGGTCGATATGAGATATTCATGATCGATGGATCAAAAGGATATTTTGAATACCTCGAATACCATTCCTTTTTCAGTGTTATTTATCAATCCCGAAACACCACCGCCCACCCCCCCCCCCCCACACACACACACACACACATACACACACGTGCACACACACACACACACACATTAGGGCAGACATGACAAAAAACAAGTTAAATCTTTTTTTAAAAGATTTTCATGTTTCTTTTATTTCTTTCTTATTTAAAACTGCTTTGTTCATCTTAAAATGAAAGATCTGACAAAAGTAATCAGTTCAGTAGTCCACATGGCTATCTTTTCTTCTTGATTGAATATCAAGGCTTTCAAAGTACCGACTGAGTAAGGGTACCGGTAAAGATAAAAGTCTTTCACATTAATGATTCAAAATATCCTTTTGATCCATCGATCATGAATATCTCATATCGACCTTATTTTGTAAGTTACAAGTAATTTACCTGTCCAAAATTGGAAGGAAAAATCCTGCGCAGGCCCATTTTCATACCTCTAACTTAAGTGAACACTGTCCATCGAAGCATGATTTTTTTTAATTTTTTCATATCATATGAAAGGTTGGTCCTTTAGCTTTCCATACATATAGACATTTTTTCATAAAATTATATATGCTCAATTTGGCAACCATTTCAAAAGTGTTACGTTTTTTTTGAGACACACGGTATATATAACGAGGATTAAAGTGCATTATCATGGATACATTTCAGCACTTTTTCCAGTGCCATAGGTTAATACTTTTGTAATTCTTTGTTAATTGTTATGCATACAATTTCCCAATGTCCATGTAAGTATTATTTCAAAGCTGTAGAATTACTGACCTACATGTTAATTACCTGTGTCATCCATGCTTTTTTTTGAATTTGTGGATTTTGTTTTTGTTTTCAGAAACCTGAAGGAGACATTCAGGACATACGATCCCCAAAAGACTGGCTTCATAGCATTAACAGACGTAAGTAGGAATGTCAACTTAAAGATAAACTGCAGTTCTGGTAAAAAAAGACAATGAATTCTCACAGAATCAAACGAAACTTACACTTAATTTTTTAAGATTACAAATAAATGTCATTTGCCAAACAATTTTGGTAGAAAATGTATACTGGCTGAGTAATGAGCATAGAAAAATAAGGAAATCAAGGTAAGTAGGCCAGACACCATGTGTGTAGTCCCATATACATCTTTCTGTGTACAGTGCTTGTTACTTTACCAAGACTGGGCCAAATTTATTACGATTTTGATGACTCCAGAACCTCGCAGTACACACCAATACTTACATGCTACATGATCAACTTTTTCTGATCCATTCCACATCTTTTCTTTCACAATGCAATCGCATGACCAGAACTCAACTTTATCTTTAATGTCAATGTGTCACAGCACTAATGTCATTTGGCTAGACATTAATCTACACTCACCGTGCTCCACCCAGGTGAGGTAGATGGGTACCTGGAAGGAATTAACTCCTTATTATGCTTGAGGACTTTATTGGTAGAATCTGCGCTAAAGCCGGTGTAATAACAATGGAGCGCCAGAAGTGGTAATAGGCAGTTTTCGCAACCGGCGACGCAGCCTTCTACAATGCTAATCTTTGGGGGGGGGGGGGGGGGGGGGGGGGGGGGGGTCGCACTTAGAGCGAAAATTTACGTGTAGCCTCCAAACTTACGACGGTATTCAGCTGTATTAACATCGAGAGTTGTGCTAGTACAGGGTGGCGAGCTTATTTAAATACCATGTAGTCAGCACGTACTTGCGTCGCCGTGCGAAAAGTCTCTAATGTGTCTGACATGAGCGCTATACAAGGCTTCACTATTAGTAACCTGGATAATTATATTCAGGAAACAAATTGCTTTTAATCTCTGTGTAGTAAAAATAGAGTGAAATTTGATTTAACTACCGTATTCAAAGCATTGATATCATCTCTAATTCATATTATACCTCTTGCAGTTTTTGAAGAAAAAATATCTCTAAATTTCTGTTTTGCAGGCGCTGCTAGCTATGAGGTCGTTGACCCAGAGAGACCTGTCTTTCCCAGCTTACGATCAGATCATGAGGAGTTGTAGCAAATCGGGGGACAAGCCCGAGTTTGACTACAACGAGTTCTGTTGCCTTGTGACGGAGTATCTTTTCTACCAACCTGCCCGTACTGGCCTTTCAAAGATCTTCCAATCTACGTACAGTGAGTGTTTGAATAGGTTAAAACTATTAAGGAGACGCGAAGGGCTCAGTGGTAGAGCAGTTGTCTTGTAATCAGGATTTCCCGGGTTCGAAACCAAGGCTATATGAGGGGGGGGGGGGGGGGGTGCAAAATCAAACCTTGATACACAAGTACTCTGAAAGAAAAGAATACAAATCAGAGTAGCAGGCTCTCTAAATTAGCTCAATCGGTAATGTCACTGTGACGTAGTGCTGGAAAACTTTCCTATTTGTTCAACACACAGAATGACTAAAATGTCAATTTTTCAAAATGTGTACCTCAGTAGGGCCTTTTCTTTTCAGAGGACCTACATGTATAATAATATGTTGTCCATTATGTATTTTGAGGAGTAAAGGGTAAAGAAAAGCTGAAATGAATGATAATTTGTGTACACAACGAGTGGAAGAATTGTCCATGACTACGTTACAATCCGCTGATCAAATTGCCAATTTGAGATACGCAAAGATTAAGTGATCTCATATTTTGATCATTTGTAACTCTTGGGCCAATTTATTTAACATTTTCACCATGCTGCTTCTCGTATTTTGCTCCTTTTTTCAATAGTATGATTGCCCTTTCATTTTAATCCCTTCATCAACCTGCAGGGTTCTTCCGTCAGTTTGGGCGGAGCGATCTCGACGATGAGGAGGAGGTCGAGATCCAACGAGATGTCTTCCTTGGGGGATCATGCAGGGATAGTCATTGGAGAGAAGAGATTGTCATCCCAATCCTCAGGTTTGTTTGAATAGCATTTGTTTACTTTTTAGTTTCATTGTAATTCTCCTTACAATTTATTCATTACTATACTACGATGTAAGTGGTGAACTTTTATCAAATATGTCTCTTTGTCTCAAGAGATTGACATGGACAATTTGGAGGCTTAAATGCTCATTTGTACTGAATAGTAGAACAAGGAACTAAATTGAGCTCATTATTCATCAATCCTTTTAGATGTAATTAAAATAAAATAGCAAATTTGGTTAAGATTCAAGTCAAGTAAATAGTATAAAATACAGGCACTTGAAGGTTAAAACCCTTTTGTGGTAATGTATCACATCGCAAGTTTTTGTACAATTTTGCAAGCCATGGCACTTTTTCCATGCCTCTCATGAAATATCAAAATTAAAAATAAGAATTCATGCTCTATTGGCTACTAGGGTAAATATGATGATAAAAGATCAGAGATATTTTATTGGAGTGATTTTAGCCAAAGCACTTGTGTCCATATGGAAGGTACAATTGGATACCTGATCGGATGCAAACATCATTGTGGTTTGGATGAAAATGGCTGGAATGCTCCTTATGAAGTGGAGAGTGTATATTTTAAATTTAGAATTGTAAGTTTCATACAGTGACAAGTGTAATATGTATCATTCTTTGAATAGTTACTTTTACTTGAAAGGCTCTGAAATTATATCAGATCTAAAATATGTAAAATTCTCCCAATAGAGTGGAGAGTGTGTAGTTTAAATTTAGAAATGTAAGTGTCATCCAGGTGACCAGTGTAATACACTGTATCATGCTTTGAATACCGGTAGTTAGAAAGGCTCTGAAATAGATTACACACAAAAAAAAGCACACTAAGAATTGGGACAGACTTTGCCTTTTGAATGTTTGAATATATGCAAATCCTAGTTTATTTTGTTCTTTCCATCTTCCAGGAAGAATGGCTTGACCTACTTTGACCCCGTGGTGCCCAACTGGAATCTTAGATACCTCCCTCTAGAGGCCCAAGCCAAGGATAACTGTAACTACCTCTTATACGTCATCAACAATCTATCCAGGTCAGCTGCTTCCATGGTGGAGGTAAGATAGTATAGATATAATGACTACTATTATAGGCATAGCTGTTTCTTTAGGCTCACAGGGACGTTGCATCCTGCCATGACCCAAAGGCGTGCTGCAGCAGGCGGTGCGCCGAGGGGTAACGGCAGGATGTAACGTCCCCGAGAGCCAGTATAGAAACAGCTATGCCTCGAATATTAAAGCAGTCCATATATCTTTTATATACCGAATTCACAAAAAATCTACAAAGAATTCTTACCTTATTCTTTTATATTTTAATTTTATTTATTTATTCTACACATGGGATGGATTGCCCTTGTCAGCTATAAGCTGTTTTTCAAAGGGGTCCAAGCCAAGAAAAAAACATACATTCAGAATAATCAATACATGTATATACTCATAAGAATTTACATAATATAAAAATAAAAATATACTAAAAGTATACTATCTACAACAACAAACAACAACAATAATGTACCGGCCGTCACCCTCGTTGAGGGCGTCGACCGCATCACCCCTACCTTCCCTCACGGCGAGCCTGGTATTGGTGGCCATATCTCGTGGAAGAAAGATAGAAGTGATGTTTCTATAAAATCCTAGCTCGTTTCAGTCAAAATATATGACTATAGAAATACAGGTATATGGAATAACTAAATTGATACTCAAAAAGAAGAACACATTTGTTTGAGACAAGATTTTAGTTTGAACACAAAAACAAAAACTTCATTTTTATTTAATCATTTCTTTTTACATCAATAGTTTTATCGCCACTGTTACAAATTCAAATAAGTCTTTATATATATATATTTACACAAGTTTAATACTTATTTTATAAAATCTGTTTATTGTTTATAACACTGTAAATTGGTAATGGACTTTAAATTAACTAAGGAACTATACCTGTTTGTTTATGAAGGAGAGTTTAGGGAATTAGTAAATGTTATTTAAAGTTTAGTGTTAAGTTTGGACCAATTTGTTGGGCGGCTCTTGCGAGACGAAGTTTGGACCAATTTGTTGCGCGATTCTGCCGAATCGCCCCGAATCCGAAAAATCTATTTTATATATGCACTGTATGCGTACGTGGGGGAAATCATGCGTACGTGGGGGAAATCTATGCGCGTGCTGTAAGCAACGCCGCGATCATGCACATAGCTAGATAACTAGATGCGCTCGTACACATTGCAACCGGTCCTTATAAAGTTCCAAATCTTTATTAATTCAATATTAAATGCTTATTTATTCCAAAAGTTACACTGCTAAATGGAAACATTACAATGCGTTTATTTGAAACTTTATACAAGGCATAAGATACATTTTTCAAGCTCTCCTTTGTAATAAGAGCAGAAATTTAACAAACAAAATAATATTTCATAGCATGAATTTTGGGATTCACTGTTTGTTTACATAATGCGCGTCAACCGCACAACCTGAATTCCGATCCTGGTTAATAAACTTAAAGAAGTACAAAATTCGAATTCTCTTACGTTTTTGACAAGAGATTGTTAAGACAATAATATGATATTAGAGATAATTTGTTTGTCTATCTGAATAAATATACAACTTTATCACATATTTCATACATAATGAATTCTTAGGCATATTACTACGATTTATAGATTAGATCTAGTGTGTCGGAAGCAACGTACGCGTATGCTTCCGGTTGTGTTTATACGTGAAGCCGTTCATACTAGACTTCTTCAAACTAGAAACTTTTTGCTCGTAAGCAGGTATTTATACACAAAAACACACACAATCCAGACTATAACTCGCAGCGGTACTTCTGGAATAAAATTAATCGAGATTAATTTTTACCTATAAATGAAGAATGTGAAGGGATGAAGAGAAATAGGCTGGCTGCATGCAAGGTCTCGGAGTGAGCGAGAGAGAGAGAGAGAGAGAGCATAGAGAGAGAGAGGGAGACAGAGGGGAAAAGACAGAAATAAGACAAGATTGAGAAAAGAAAGGATGGGATGATTCAAGCTGCATGTTTCAGAAGTTTCAGATACTGAAAGATATGACAGCTAGCATGGAAATCAGTTACAAGTATAATATTGTGAGGGTGGATCGTTACAATAACGTCACTATGGGGGTAAGCATCTACAAAAGGAGGAACGTGTCCTTACATGGTAAAAACGGATGAGGGAGTAATGAAAAAAAATTATGAATAATAAGAAAAGAAAGAAAACCAGGGTTCTTGTATTTTTAGCTTAATTTGTTAAATATAGGGTGTTAAGTCTGTCTGCTAAGAATGGGCAGGATGATGGGGTTACTATTTATGTGACGCTTAAAGGCTTCAATTGATAGAGTGGTGGAATTAGGGTAATTCTGCTCATTCCAAATCTTGGCCCCCCGATTAAGAGAGTGATATTTTCCCGTAATTGGTCTTCGGTTAAGTGAGTCTTAATTTATGCGGACCGGACCTTGTACAATATACTGATTCATGAATTACAAAGATACTGCTAAGATAAGGTGGACAAATGTTATGAACAGAGCGATACATGCTAATTGTTTGGACCATCGTATATATAAGCGATCTAATTTCAAGGTATCATATGAATTATTTGAAGGATACATATAATCATCATTCATAACAATACAAAGTGATCTATGTTGTAATACTTGCAATTGATTTAGGTGAGTCTTTAAAGCATTTGCCCAGACTGCGCTACACCAATCAAAATGACATTGAATAATTGATTCATAAAAAGTCAAAGCAGTGATCTGATTAATGTATGGACGCAATCTTTACAAGAGATATATACATTTAATTACTTTTTTCTTTACATGGTCAACTGGATTTTTCCATAACATATTTTGATCAATGACAACACCTAGATATTTACATGACTGGACCCTTTTAATTTCGTTATTATCTATACACATATAACAATCATCAATAATATTGTGTAATCTTTATAAACGCTGCTGAGTGCCTATAAACATTACTTCAAATTTGTTTGGGTTAACCATTAATTTATTACCTTTTAGCCAGCATGATAAACTTGAAAGATCTTCATTTAGTTTGCTACAAACTTTGACTGGGTTTTTTGATGAAGTAAAAATAAATGTGTCGTCGGCATATGATGCTATATCACATGAGTGCACATTACGGGGCATATCATTAACAAATATTGAGAATAATAGAGGGCCCAATAACGAGCCTTGGGGTACCCCGCATGTAATTTTTTTAATTTCTTGGTCGATACATCATTAAATAAAAATGAAGTTATACATGTATTAGGAGTGGGAGTCATTGCATTGGCATTATTCCCATTATTTACAAAAGTATCATGTAAAGTTATACCAATTGTTGAAAAATAATCATTAAAAGAGTTAGATAATTCTTGTCCACAAATAAAGCAATCTTTTACTCTTATGGAAGAAGCTCACGATTCAGTTTCTTTTCGGGTATTAAATATCGCAATGTTTTCCAAATCATTTTCACATCTCGTACAGCTGATTCAATTTTGTTGAAATAAATTACGCTTCGCTCTACGAATTTCAGCTGTAACGCTATTGCGAGCTTGTTTATAATTATTCCAATCATCCCTTTCTTTTGATCTTTTGGCCTTTCTCTTCTCTGCAACGAATTAATTGTAAGATATTGGGTGTCATCCTAGGGGATTCTTTTTGTTTATTTCTAGTTTTTCTGAGAGGTGCTTGTTTATCAACCACCTTCATTATTAATGAGAGGAAAACTGAGCAAGCTACTTCTGGATCATGCATTTCATACACGGGATCAAAGTCGATATTATTCATATATCTCTTCTAAATTTCTCCCTGTTTTATACTTATGAGTATTACAATTAAAGCACCAGGGTTTTCTGTTAACACAATATATCATATAATGATCACTTACAGATACTTCAATAACACCACTCTCACTTATTTTTTGTTCATTGTTACAAAATACAAGATCGATTGCAGTAGAGGATGCTGCAGTTACTCATGTATGTTTATCAATAAATTGTGCACAATTGTAAGATTCCATGATATCTAGAAGCTTTCTAGTATTCCATGATACAATGTTATTTGTCACATCACAATTCATGTCCCCAAGAACAAGATATGGAACCCTCATATCATCAACTGTTTGAATTACTCTCTCAAACGCATTAAACACTTCAAGATTTGAATTTGGCGGTCTATACCAACAAATCACATAAAATGGTTATCCAACATTTGCTCCGGGCTTTACTTTTTCAAAAAATAGGGTTAGGGTTAGGGTTAGGGATGTAATTGGGCTTTAGGTGAGGTTTAGGATTAGGGTTAAAGTTACATGTAAGTACAGTCAGGGGTTGTGAGTTAAATGGATTCCGCATCTAAGAGGGCCCTTTGAAGCAGTCCGATGCACCGAGAGTCTTTTTCCCCCCTATCATAATCCCCTTAATCCCCCACCCGGACCGCACAGCTCGTAAATCTCACTCCCGAAACTGAGTGACATAGGGCTCGCGAAATGCATTGTTGGAAATACACATCGGCTGCTATCGACAAAAATGGCGGCATACAGTAGGAAAGAGTATTTGGTTTGATTCTTGAGCCTGGTGTATGGGAAGTTGGAGACCAATACAAGTTATGCACGTGTGAAATTCCATCAACGGAAAATCTTATTCGTTGCAGCGAACCAGAATGTACGGTTAAATGGTTTCATCGTGAATGCGTAGGCCACTCCATGTAAATAGGCAGCATTTGAATACATGAATAGTCAATACACTCACAACATACAAATGCACATAATCATACCGATGCGGTTGATCGGCAAGTTTGACAGTAGACTCACAATTTTAATTTCAAATTATTCTTTCTAATATCGGAAAGTTGAACAAATTGTATTTTAATGCTCTTTAGGTGTCATCAATCGTCACTAAAGTACTGCCTTTGAATGAAATCAGTTGAGTTTTGTACAGTGGTGTTTGAAATGTTGAGAATCAATAGCACAACTTTTAATACACGGCCAGGGTAGTAATGCAGCTATGTGTGTTTCCACCAACAACATCCAGCATGTACAGCCCAGCGAGCACGGCGGCTTTCGCGTAGCCGGCCCGTACTCGGGGTGAAAAGTGGTGATGAATTGACAACTTCTAACCCTCATTAAACCAAATGCGCAAATATATAACACAATTTCATTTAGTTATTGTAAGAGATAAACTTATGGACTACCTTCCTAGCTATGTCAAAATTTCGGAAACTTTCGGAAAATGTCAATAATTAGAAGAGAACGTGATGATGATGAGAAACTTGCATTCACTCTAACTCACGATTTCCTTGGTCGATTTCGCTGGTTCAGATGGCTACGTCTTCAGTAGAGTTATCCGAGCACAGCGAAAGCATTTGATAACTAATAGAAGGTTGCTTTGTGCCATAAGTTGTTGATTGTGTGTTTTTTATATTATAGCTATATACATCTTCAATCAGTATGACGTCATTTTCTCGGTGACTCGCATGGCTTCAAAGCCTTTTTTTTACGACCAAGTGTTTGGAGAGCTTAGGGAAGCAGGCCGCGTTGCGTAACACTTCGTAACATTTGGATCGCCAGAGGGCATCGGTGGTCTGATAAGGGCGGCTGTTGATAGATTTGATGGCTGAAGAGGGTTACATTACTCGTTGTTAAGCCAAGTTAATCTTGAATATCTTTCCCTCGGGAAAATCATTTGAGACGGATTCTCCATCTAAAACACCTCCCTGGTACAGTGTACAAGTACAAGCAAATTGTGTAGGGCCTCTCGTGTCTATGTATATTTCAATACTCTATCCTGTCTTTATTCTGACATTGTATGCCTTGTTCTTTCTAGGTTGCACACTACATTGGTCAAGATCGCAATGTAATTCTATGCATACAGGACCTCACGGATGGAGTGGTGGTCGACGGAGAGGAGGTAATTATGGAAGTGTATTCTAGGGCACTAATCATCAACATTATTACTTACATTGTTATGATATCACATGGTCCATTACTCCAAAGATTAAAGATTCATGAATAGCTTGTGCCAGGTATATCATTTTCAGCAAACAATGATGGGGGGGGGGGGGGGGGGGAGAGATTCGGCCATCTCATTTAGGGTCAAAGGGCAATGGAACTTTCATTCATCTTTCTCCAAAAGTAGGTTCAATTGGAAGCATAAATGTTAAAGAAGTGGTTACAGAAACAGAAATGAGGATTTGAAAGAGATGATACCAAGTAAAGCAGGCCTGATAAAAACCTGATTTAAAATGGTTTCCTGATTTTTTTTTTCTTCCCGATTAAAATTTTTTGTTTTGTTTTCGTCTCGCCTGCGTAGCAAAAAGCGAGACATAGGCGCCGCTTTTCCCGGTGACGGCGGCTGCGGCGACGGCGGCGGCGACGGCGTCAACATCAAAAACTTAACCTAAGGTTAAGTTTTTGAATTTTTGATATAATTTTGAAAGTATAAGTCCTTAGTCAATGAAACTTGGACTATAGAGTTATCAAGTATTTCCAATCATGTGAGTTGAATTTCAGGTCACAAAATAAAGGTCAAAGGTCATTTCAGGTCAACAGACTTAGACTATGTTGTGGCATCATTATCGAAAACTTAACCTAAGGTTAAGTTTTTTAATATTTGATATAATTTTAAAAAGTATAAGTCCTTAGTCAATGAAACTTGGACTATAGGGTTATCAAGTATTTCCAATCATGTGAGTTGAATTTCAGGTCACAAAGTAAAGGTCAAAGGTCATTTCAGGTCAACAGACTTAGACTATGTTGTGGCATCATTATCGAAAACTTAACCTAAGGTTAAGTTTTTGAATTTTTGATATAATTTTGAAAGTATAAGTTCTTAGTCAATGAAACTTAGACTATAGGGTAAGCAAGTATCCCCAATCATGTGAGCAGAATTCAGGTCAGTAAGTTAAGGTCAAAGGTTATTTTAGGTCAACAGACTTAGACTTTTTTGTGGCATCAACATCAAGATTTTGTATTTTTAGCATATTTTCAAAAGTGTTTGTTTAAATTCCATGAAACTTGTACCCAAGGGTTATCAAGTATCACAAATCATATGACACAAATTCCAGGTCACAAGGTCAAAGGTCATTTTAGGTCAGTAGACTTGGATTATGTTTTCACAACTTAATATGAGAATAAATGAATCAATTTTTCTTATTTGTTCATGATTCTTAATCAATATTCACTTTTGTAATACTTGCAATTGACTTTGGTGAGTCTTTAAATCATTTGCCCAAACTGGGGGCCTGCTAATGGGCCACCCTGCCTATAAATAATGTTCCAACCTCAATTTTTATCATATCGAATTGCGTAATGCAGACGAGACCGCCGAGAGCGTTTCCCTTGTTGTTGCTGTTGTTATTATTTTTTTACCAGATTTTTTTTCCCTTCCCTATTTTATCCTTATTTTCTCTAATCTTCCCTATTTTGCCCTATTTTTTCCCAATTTTCATACTCGAAAGGGGGGAATGTTGTGAGATGCCATTTTTTTCCCGCGAATCCTCTTTTTTTTTTTTTACTCAAGGGGGGCGTGGTTAAGGGTAAAACAAAAAACCTATTTTTTGTTAGTGCTCACTATCACCCTTGGTAAAGGCAAAATCTCCATCACGAGTACTTCCAATTCGAAATTAACCCCTTCTCCCTCCTCCTCTCTGTCTACCCCTTAGCTTACACCTAGGGCTGTCAAGGACTACAACAGAGGGCGCCAGTACCTGGCTGACGTGGCCAGCCGTGAGCGCGTCCCGATATTTGAGGATGTGACGGAGGCTACACATGCACTTGTGGAAAGGATCAAAAGAGACCAAGAGAAAGTCATGAGGGAGAATCCGTCCCCCTCTCACCACGCGTGTCACATCCCTGCCACCCCCCAGAACCCTGGGGATCCTAGGTCGCCCATGTCCTCCTGTCTTGGACTATGACATTAATACGAGCCGATCAAGCAAATGCCCTCCTCCTTTCCGACTTGCCACACTCCTCCCCAGAAACAAGGGGCACACGTACATGTAGCTTGAATGCTTCTGCTGTGTCCCGGACTTGATGGACATCACCAGGGGTAATTGATGAGGAGATATAACACCTTCCAATCAGAATACATTCATTGTAAGAACCTTTGGTAACCAAGAACTCCTCTGTCCTGTCTTGGACTTGGGCATCACCAGGAGTAATTGATGAGGAGATATAACCCCTTCCAATCAGAATACATTAATCGTAAGAACCTTTGGTAACCGAGATCTCCTGTGTTATGTCTTGGACTGAGGCACAACCAGTTGAGGTTGATAACATCGATACAGACCCCCCTCCCTTCAGACTTACCATACTCTTTCTTGAACATAGGGGAACAGCATTGTCCAAGTCCTGAATTGGACTACGACACCACTGCAATCTATGCTACACTTGAAATCTATGCCTAAATTACCTTTCCTTCAAATATACCTGGAATTTGTAATGAATATGACGGTAATCCAGGGAATCAAAAGTGATATGTAGCAAGACATTCAGGAAGTAGAGTTTGCAGTAATGTCTCTATACAATGTCTATAGGTGAGATAGAAGCAAATTTCATCAAGGTGTGATTTCCTAGAAGTCAAACAAAGAGCAGAGAGCAGAATAACACCCCTCATTGCTGATTAAAATTCTTGCCATAGTCCATTCACCAATGCATAGGGACAATGTGGCAGTGATATGCTCTATAAAAGCATTGTATTATTATTGATATAGTAGTGAATGAAATTTATGTGAAAACCAAAGTACATTAGAATTTGAATGCCTACGTCACTGAGGGCTGAAAGCATTATGTTTTCGGGTTGTCTGTCTGTCCTGCTATTCATCACTGTGGTTACTGTGATAACTTGAGAACTATTGAATGGTTGTTAACCAAACTTGGATGGAGGATGTATGAGCGGCCAAGGATGAAGAGATTATATTTTTTGTGGAAGAGGTCAAAGTTTGAAGGTCATAGGTTTGTAAAAGTGTAAAAAAAGAAAATATCTTGTTACCGCAATGACTGCAAAAGCATTGAAGCAATTCAAACCAAACTTGGATGAAACATGTACATGTATGAGCATGCAGGGATGAACTGATTAAATCTTGGGTGTAAGAGGTCATAGGTCACAGGTCATGAAAGTGTTACAAAGTCCAGAAAATATCTTATTACTGTGATAATTGAACAAAATTTGAACCAATGTTGCCAAACTGGGCTAAAGTATGTAAAAACACTAAAGAAATTAAATGATAAGCATTTGGGTCTGTGAGGTCAGATATGTTGAAGGTCACAGGATCATTGATCAATGAATTTACATGTAGGCGGAGGGATATAAGAGCGCAGTCTTATTTATCTTGTTTATGTTTATTGTTTGTATGATATCAACAGTGTTTGCAATTATTGTTTAGAAGAGTAAATGTGATGATGTTGTTGGCAAATGATTTGCACTACCAAAGAGTAGGAGGTGTTTTTAAATTGTGTATTATGTGTTTTTTTGCCTATACTTACGCTTTTATAGTTTGAAACCAATGAAAGCTCAAGGACTTCCTATTTTAATTGTGTCCATTTATAGCCGGAACCAAACCAAAGTCATTTAATTCATGAAATGTTGTTCAAATGATGTTGTAGAATGCTTCCCCCTTTTGTCGTTATATAACAAGTATACCATTTCTTTATAGCACTTTCCATGTAGATAGAAGTAGTCTTGTTGTACATTCTGTAATGAAATATTACCCAGTAGCTGATGTACATGTACATAAATAGTTTTAAAAGAAATACACAGCATGAAAGTGATAGCATGCTTTTGTTTGTATATTGAAGATTTATATGATCATACTGCTACCCTGAGAGCCAGGAGTGCATTAACTAAATTCTTGTCCTGGTAGTTAACCCCTTCTGTCTCTCATCATACCATATTAGGGTTAGATGTAGATGGGGATGGGCAGGATATACCTTAAATGAAATCCTGAATTCTGCCTATTAATATAAATGTACACAGTTGCCTATGAAGCTGTACATGTATTTTTGGAGAAACTATCATAAATCAATTTCATACAACTCACTCCTAGATCCTAATCAAGTGATTGGTCAGACGCAGTCGTGTGTGATTAATTTGCTGAGACGATCACATGTTTTTTTGTGAAATGAAATTTCAGATTTTTACATACCGGGTTCTACTCTTTTGCCACCACCAGAATTCTTCAGTGTAAATCAAGGGCTGAATTTCAAAATGTTTTTGAGTAAGGTACATTAGAGATTTGCCCCAAAGTTTATGTACATGATATCACATAATACATTAAGATATATTGTACAATCCAGCGCAGTACAATATCTGTGGCTTACACGAACAAACAGAAATAAAATCATGTTTCTTATTCATATCATCACAATTCAACTTTCACATCTAAACTATGGATCCATACTAGACTTTAATTGTGGCAATATATCATCACTAAGGGAAACATCTATACCTACATAAATATTGGCTGGTGATTATTTTTAACTGGTTCTTATTTTACGATGGTCAACAATCTTTCATATAACTTTTTGATGTGTTGCAAAATTAGTAAATTCTCTTAAAAAAAAGAATATGGCAACATTGTTAACATTTCAATCATGGATTTTAGAATGATGTATTTCTTTAGGCATGAGAGAATTTTTGTGGAAACACATTTTTGATACTTTGAAAGATGCAATATCACTGCTCTTCACAGGTTCACATGTTCAAGTTTGAGCTTTGTTAAATTTAATTGATATGTGAGACAGAAAGACATATATTCATTCATATCTGTAGTTTTTATATTGAAATTATGATGACAACATATTTTTGATACCCAAGGAATATGTTTTTCCATCAGGTTTACATAAATATGAACTTCGATATCCTATAAATTATTCCCCTTAAATACAATTGATAATTACCTTCAAATTGATTTTCAGAGTACTGTGGGGCCAATGTACACAAAATAAAACCCATGTAGAGGACAGACATTACGTGGGGATAATATGTAAACTCTCCATGGAGTATTTAGAAAATCGCTATTCTCTTGAAAAAATTGCAATCTATTTGTCATGGAAATTTATACCTGTAGATCTATGTATCTAAATGATATTGTGTGATTACTACGTTTACTTTCTAATCTACTTTTCTTGTATTGTGATTTTTCTTGTAGGTCAAAGAGAGGGGAATTATGTATGATATAAAATTAAGGCAACTGCTTTGGTTCTTCCATTGTTGGGGAAATACAATTCCCCACGTGGTGCTATTAAATACTTAAATATAATTATGTGTATTTGATTGACCGACTGTTCATCACCTATATGCAATTCATGTGAAGTATATGTACATATATATGTTTACATTTTGTACAATGTTATATACCCCAGTAATGCCTTTTAAGCACTGATGATGTCATTGGATCTATATACATATATCTGATAACTTTGTAGCACCTCTTAGATAGTATTCGATCACGATGCCTAGAATTACCATCACATATGACCTCAGATAACCTCTGACCTCTGTTTTTATAATTACCACACTCATCAAAGGTCAATTAAAATATGTACATTGTAACCTCATGTTCCTACACAATGAAGGAGTGCTATCCTTCTTGAAATAAAGAAGCAAATAAGAATTTTTGCACCAATTTCATTGTAGTGTTGTAATGAAGACACAGTTCACATTTCAAATAGTTTTTGCATGTATAATATTATAGTCTGTTTGAAGCCATGAGGGCCTTAACATGTATCATTTAACACAGGGTTAAATGCCATTGTGACTTCAGACAATATATTCAAGAAATGTAGACCTATATGTATCTCAATAACTAAAACTATATACTACACAAACCATTGCTGTCTTTAGTTTTGTTCTAAGCCATTTCCGTCACTAGGTTGACATTTATAGAAACTACTTCCTTATATCGGAATGAGTGTCTTGTGATATTGTGTTTATTAACAACGACACTCTTTTAATGATGACAATGATGACTTTTTATAACAATATTACCGGTACTTGAACGTACACAATTTCCACTTTCATGTCTTTTGTCTGTTCTTTTTTAATATCTTACTCTTGTCATCTTTTTGAAATGTGGAAACATACTTTTGAGGGTTTGTGATATTATTAAATCCTTTGATGCTATTGAATTTAAATCAAATTAAATCGCAATGTCAGGTAGCCAACTCATGCTGCATTCAAATTACATTACACATTATCTAGCGAGTGAGGTGAATATGTGGAATTCTATTTCCAAACTGAAATTTCATATAAATGTAGTACAAAAGCTACTTTTGTAGACAAATTGGCCGTTTTCATTCAGTGAAAAGGCCAAAATATCTGTGAGAGAAAGCATGTACATATTTTTGGTGCAATATTTTTGTTATCTCACATTTTATAGGAATATTTACATTATTTGAATGTACAATCAATGAAGATAATGTGGAAACTCGAATACTTTCAAATCATATTCTTTAGAAATAGATCAGTTTTCAGAAACAAATTTTCTTTCGTGCTGTTTTTAGGTAGGTCTTGCTTTGATTGAATTCACTTACGAAATCAACTTTAGAGGGATTTCAACAGGCGCGGATCCAGGATTTCTTAGGGGAGGGGGCTCAACTTTTTTTTGGTTTTGCTCCCGAAAATTTGAAAATCGCGCCGGCCGAAAAGTCGCTCAGGGGGGGGGGGGGGGGGGGTACAGAGCACAATTTTTTTTTTTTTTTTGCTCCCGAAAATTTGAAAAACGCGCCGGCCAAAAATTCGCTCAGTGGGGGGGGGGGGGGGGGGGGGGGGGGGGGGGGGGGTAGTAAGCAATTTTTTTTTTTTTGATCGTCAAAAAAATTTCAATTTGCACCCCCCCCCCCCCCCCCCCCCCCCCCCCCTTGAGCGCCAGGGGGGGGGGGGGGCCCAACCCCCAAAAAAGGTAAAAATCACGTGATTTTACATGATTTTTTTCTCAAGGGGGGGGGGGGGGGGGCCCGGGCCCCCCGGGCCCCCCCTGGATCCGCCACTGGATTTCAATACCCTATTGTAATGCCTAAAGAAATCTTGTGTGGATTGTGTAGTAACTCTTCGACATGTTCATCCGTTTTAATTGATGAGGCACAAGGTGATTTGTTCTATTTTGATTTATAAAAAAAAAACTTTTCAGTCGAGTGTTTTTGATTCGATCATTTAGTTCTTGCATTTGTGAAACAAAGTATGCTTTGCTACTATACTTATGGCATGAGAAATTGAGTTTGTATATTTTTACCCCGTTTTGCAATGATGCCAAAAATACTTTGGCAACCTTTGTTATTAGATGTAATGTAAATCTATATTTTCAAAGTAGGAATATACATTTAGAATTGCCTATATTCGACTGCTGTGTCCTCCGCACATTGTTGCCGTACACTCCTTCAAATGAAATGTCGATTTGAATATTGAAAATTATATCAAAAAAGAGAAATTTATTTGTTAAGATGATTAGTATGTGTATGTATAGAAAGACATCTTCGTGTCAATCCATTACCACAAACAGTAATTATCATAATTAAAAAAATATGTCAGCTGTGAAGGTGAATCTTTCAATAATTAGTCAGATAATGGCTATGTAATCATAATTTTTTTGTTCGTAACCTTTTATTTCAGGTAAACAGATTTTGGTGTTGAGGAAATAAGTGTTTTGCGTCATTCTGTTACTATGAAATTACCCAGAGTGTATACGATTCTACTATTATATAATAATAAAATAATAATAAATTACATTTATAAAGCGCTTAATACAATGTTTCTAAGCGCTTAACATACAAGTCCATTTCACTTGAAAATGTATCGTTATTTTTTTTGAAAGTCGAGTTTATTGCCAGGTGCATTGAATATGTGCAACACTCAGTATATGAAATAATGTAGTCCAAATTTATACCACGATACTTTTATATATATCTTAAAATAGTGTTGAGTGAACCTATGACAGACATGTAATAAATAAATAAAAAGTACACCAGATTTTGATTAAAAACGTTTTATTTGTAACCAAGCTTAATTTGTGGATGGTTTAGAGGTACTTTTAAATCCAACAACTGAGTTTCCTTTTATAATAAGAACAGTATAATGATATCGACTGCTACGAGAGGACTGGATGTTTTTATACGCTTAATGTGAAGTTGCATCCGCAGCTATCACCCCGAGGCGAGCCAGTATAGAAACAGCCAGTCCTCGAATATTAAAGCAGTCGATATCTCTTTTATATTTCGAATTGACACAAAAATCTACCAAGAATTCCTACCTTATCCTTTTTCTTGTGTAAAGATTGGATAAAACATCACAGAAAATCTGAGACACTGTTAATCTTTGCTGGAAAAATAACTGAAAGTTTCAATGGGGATTGCAGTATGAGGGCACTTTTCAGAAGACTATTGACTGGTAGGCGGGGCATGGCTAAAATCACAACTCCAATTTCGACCAATCAGATGGCTAGATTTCTAAAGTGAGGTATATAATTGCAAGTAACAAAGCGCCTCTATAGCACTTTGAGATGCCATCCAAGCAGTGACAATGTGAGTTTAGTCAATGCGTATGGTTTCAGAATAGATATGTCTTCAAACCCTGTTTGAATTGTTCTCCTGTTGATGATGATTTGAATTGAGGAAGAAGCCTGTTCTAGAAGATTATTGACTGGTTGAATGAAGGTCACTGACGATGCTAAACGATCGAATGTGCCGTGAATGAGAACGTCTCACAAGACACTGCCTGTTCTATCTGTCTCTGTCCGTCTTTCTTCTGTCCAACGAACGAACCATCAAAGTGAATAGCCTGATGAAGCTTATCATACCAAAACATACACATATACACTCGGCTTTGCAACACGTTTAATTTATGGAAAGTAAAATGTTCATTCTCTAAAAAAAAAAAAAAATCTGTAAGAAATACTTTGCCAAACATATGCAACACTCGTATAAAACAGCTCAATATTTAAACAAAAAATGAAACTGACCTTTTATTCTGAGTATCGTTAAAATTACCTTCCAAACCTTTTTGCCCCCCCCGCCAATTTTAAATTATTTTATACATGTTTTTGTAGGTTTTTGTCTTTATATTGTGTTTATCCTTGTATTTTGTGATATTTTTAACTCATATATGTTCAATAATATAATATTCGGGGAACTTTTTATACAAAGCCAACATGGGCTTTTCCTTAGTTTTCCAATTTTATTTTAAACTATTTTAATAACTGACCATTCCTTGTATGTATATATACTTGTATGGTTATTTGCATTTGCTGTGTTTTTATGAAAATGAAATAAATAAACAAACTTGATATATATATATACGTATATATATATATATATATATTACATAAAATATGGGTAGATGGGGCCAATGATTAATAAAGGACAGTGCTACATTTTAATTTTACCTACTTTATCCAGAACCACGGACAGACAGATATCACGTTTAAACTGAATATTTCGCAGAACTCTCCATGTATTTTGATACATGAAGCAGCTACGTTACAGAAGAAATGAACAATTATTATACTGGTGTGTTATTTCTTGATCAATATGTGCGTAATTACTTTGTAGTTTGAAAAAAGGAGTATTGTACTGCACGGACTGATCAGTCTTTAATCTTAAACTTTCTCTCTCATCACACTCCTATCTACATAGTTTTCATCATTTTCGTCTGACGTTTCCGTATAAAGGTCAAAGTATTAGAGACAGAAAACAGACAGAAAGGTCGGAAGGAGAGTGAAAATGCGTTTGAAAAATTAAGGAGGTAGAAAGTGGCAATGTCTGTGTATCTTTGTGTTCGCGTGTGCGGTGTTTGAGTGTATGTGTGATAGAGAGAGGGAGAGAGAGAAGGTGTGTGTGAGAGAGAGAGAGAGGGATAGAGGGGGAGAAAGCAATTTGCAGTAAAAGATGTGTAGAAGGAAACATATGGAAATGATGGTTGAGAGAGAAAGGGGAGGAGCTTGGGAATGAAGTAGATCAAGAGAGAGAAAGAGAGACGGGATGGGGGAGTCTGCTATACAAATACATAAATTAACAAAGACATGCGACAGATTAATGCAGAATATTATTTAATGAGCCAATAACTACGCCTTAGTACATACTTTGAGAGGAAACTTGAAGTAAGGTGGACAAGGTATTTCATAATTGGTTTAAAGTAACCTAGAAATCAGGTAAGGAATGTAATGTAATAAATACATTTAAATATGTATTAAGTAAAATGAATGGTGAAACATTTAGTTATGCAATAAGTGAAGATTTTTCAGAAAATAAAGCCAATCGAAAGAAGAAAAACACACCTCTCAACATGAAGGTCTTGTTCTTGAAAGGGGGCCAAATTAAATCATGACCTAACTTACTCTCTAGATACAGCAGTGAAAATCCATTTAGAGTAGTTGAATTCACTCTCAATAGAGTACTACAAACATTGGAGTAGATTCCTTTATAATTCGGAGTGGATTCAACTCTTAATGCAGTGATCGCTGATATGACTCGTAAAAGAATGGATTTCCACTCCTCTGTTTTAAATGGAGTAGTCCCCTGATGAAGGGAGCACAAAGAATATATTTCACCATTGTGTATACATTATTTACTGTGTGACAAAACGAATTCATGCATTTAGACTTAGGTATAGGCAAAAGGATGACTTAGTGCACGATAGCTGTTTTTTACGTCAATAATTTGGTTGAACAATAGTACGGGATGAAGAGATTGCCAATCCAAAAATCAGTGTAGGTGTTCAACTGGGAAAATGTTTAACCACGGCTAAATGTTAGGTCACATTAAAAAATACCGGCCAAAGAAATAGTGTGGTAGTAATAACAGTTGATGAATAGATCAATAGCCAAAAATATGATGCTTAAATATTGTCACCTCAGGTTCTGGAGGCACAGTAATAAAACCAAGGTTTCTCGACATGAATTATTCGATGTTGACTAAAAGGATAATGAAGTACAAACCAGTATTATGGTGAGAGTAGGCCTATGTTTAAGACACAAGCTCAGCGAGACATAATTATCAGATGGATTTTATCACTAGGTGAATGGAAGACATCTTTGTTCGTGAATAATCTTAAAATACATTACATATTTGATAACATATCCATTTTCTTTTCGATTCCAATGCGAGTTGACAAAAAAAGATAGACTTGACGTCAGATAATGGTGAGAAAAATAGAACCCATCATATTGCACCAAAGTAAACACATATCAAAAGGAGAACCATTTTACCTTCAATTTCAATTTCTATATCTAAAAGATCTACATGCAACACGAGCTCAAAGACTTTCGAGAAATCAACCCAGAGCAATTTCAACAGCCCTGATTTCAACAAAATCTGAACATGATTTTGAAAAGCGATATTGAGTTAATTTCTCGAAAGTCTTTGCGATCGAGTTATACTCAACGGAAGCCAAACAAAACGAGAAAGAAAAATTGTGACAGTTATAGTCCTACGCACTGCTAATACCAAAAAAAGAGCAAATGAATCATTTATCTTCTGTGATAAGAAGCAACAATTTAGAGAGATTATGTCATTATTTAAATGAACATTGGAACAAAACGCAACTAAAAACTTGAGTAAAACATTACGAATATGAAATGAAAGAAGAAGAAAAAATAAATCGAAGTTTGAGAAGACCTTGCTAGAATTATATGGGATAGCTTATAACACATACTCATACAGGTGTATATGCATTCATTTTAGGCTCCCTACTTCAAGCTAAATTAGATTCAATTCTATATTCCTATTTGGCTATCACACACAATCAAAGTTTTATGTGCAAAAAAATAATGAAACAAGCACATGTCACCGTCTAAAATTTCTCATTGACTACAACATTACGGATATTAAATGAAAAAAGAAAAAAGAACTTAAGTCTAGAAATTTATGGGAAAGCATAGAACCAAACTCATACAGGTATATATATGCATTGGTTGTAAGCTTCATATTTCTAATTAAAGGTTTCTTATATAATTTTGTTTGGCTATCACACAAAATCTAAGTTTTACGGGCAAAAAGAAGAAGAAATAATGAAGTGAAATAGGGGATCGATAACTGAAGAAGGGGATATATAATCACTCAAAGCAGATTCCTCCAAACATTTGACCGAAAAACCTGGGTCAACTGATCATGCCGAAGCGAATCATTACAAATCATAAACGCTATCAAGCAACATAGCCCTTTGGGAGCGGGAGGCATCAGAGAGCGGTCCGTTCGTGATGGTGTGGAGTTTGGACTGGAAGCCTGTATTCTTCAGACTACGACGAGATCGTGCTATGCACCCCTGAGCGCAGCGGGAGCCCGAGTCGTTGTTGTCACAGATCAGGATTGAGCAGTGGACGTAAACCTGTTTCGAGAAAGAAGAGTAAGTGAAAGGGTGACAATTAAATTCAAAGCATCTTTATGACATAACAGATGGTTTAACGCTTATCATAAGTTGTCGTAATTCAAAATAAAGTCTCGCATTTCGAATGTAGAGCCCACCGAACACTACACAATGTCTCCAAGCGCTATAGAGATAAACTATTACCCCGCTCATTGGATTAAATGATTGGTATTTGGTGAGAGGAAACTTTTTGTTTTTTTGGTCTCGAAATGTGAAAATTTGACATTTTGCTCCGTAGGGGGGGGGGGGGGGGGGGGGAGGGGTAAGGTCACTTTTTTTTAGGTCAGCCATTGGCTTTCCTTTTTTCTTGTTTTAATTTTTAAAAAAAAACGCAAAAGGGGGGGGGGAGTTCGCTCAAAAATACACACATAAACAAAACTAAGTGGGGGGGGGGGGTTAACGACCACCCCCCCCCCTGCGTACACGCCTGGACTGAAGTATCAGCCTCTTGTATGGGATGTTGTTCCACCAAAGGCATGCAATATATTTACAGGTCCCTGGTTACTTTGAGCTACGTGCTGCTCCAATGACCGCCTCTACGTGAATGCGTATGGGGACGGTTGACAAATGTACTTTTATTACAGGATTCCCCATACCGACCAGACAGTTATTTTTCATGCCGAAATACCTCACTCGAACATGGAACCACCGGAATGTTGTGCTATGTGATTTTAAGTTGCGGCCGACCCATTAAGAGCCATTGTGACTATTGCAATGTCTACGCCAAAATGGTTGAACAAAAATATGTCGATACAGATCCATCTACCAGATCTTCAGATCTAGAATTTTTAGGATTTGTTTTACCATGGCGACCAACTATGTTGGTTCTATATGATACCCTCGAGAACGCGGTCTTACATAATGGTAAGAACTGGATACTGTACTGTGCGAATCGTAACCCCACCGAGCACTAAGCACATAAACACTTGAGAGTAATTAAATCATCATAACCATGATAAACCTAGTCATAGCCCTCCTCCCCGAGTCTCCGAGTTATTAACACAGATAAACTGATACCAGTGAAAACCCTATTTTCCGATGAACAATTAACACTTGAAATTTAGAATGCAACGGTAATTCAAGTCAATAATTTGTTTGCACCATGATTTTGCATTCAGTAATTGTGTGATGTCTCTCACAACTGGCTTTTGACAGACTGCGCCAGTTGCTGACGCACTCCTACGCCAGCTTAGAATAAAGCCCCAGCTGCCTATGAGGTGTCATTTCGATTGTGTTATTACCTTCGCTACTGCGCTAATCGAGCCCGTGGTTAAGTCAAGTAGCCCATGCTTCCGTTTGCACTCATTGTCTGCACTCATTGTCTGCACCGTTCGGAGCAACTTTATAAAACCCCACCAGACGTCCGTAGGTTACCCAACGCTCTATAAATGAAGCTAAATCTGAAGAATTAAGTTTCTTAAGTAACACTAAACCTAACCCAAGACGAAAATCCATTTGAATCCCCATTGAATGTCCCCATTGAATCCCAATTGAATACCAATTGGCAATTTAAAGTAAATGAAAAGTGAAACAATGGGTACTTATTGAAACCAATTGGCAATTGGTCAATATTGAAACCAACTGGCAATTGGTCCACATTGAAACAAACGGACAATTTGTCTACATTGGAACAAACGGGCACATTGTCCCTGGTAATCGATCGCCATCACATATTAATACTAGTCTAGGCTTATATTTGTAAATCGAACCGGGTAGAAGAACCAGTGATAAACTGATACTTCGTAATCGATACTGGCAATGTATATTCTAATCTCATTTGCATTAACCCCATCACACAGATCATTTGAAGTGAATTTAAGATTAACTTTAATACAAATGTTGGCTCGTACATACATCTTTAATAAACATACATGTTGTTTCTTGGTTAGTAATCATATAATCAATATAGTAAAACGTGAATGTATTTGTAACATGATCAGACAATCTATTGGTCAATAATTGCCGAAGGGAAATACAAATCACAAAATGGATGTGCATTGTCATAATTTGCTTAACAAATCATGATAAATATATTTGTATGTGATAGTGTAAAGTAATAATGAATATATGCATGAGATACATAGATCTGTTGGTTTATATTGGTTTCTATAGGACCTATTGGCTTTTATTGGTCCTATTGGTTTCTATTGGTCCTATTGGTTTCTATTTGTCCTTTTGGTTTCTATTGTTCCCATTGGGTTATATTGGTCTTATTGGTCCTATTGGTTTCTTTTGGTTTCTATTGGTCATATGGCTTTTTATTGGTCATATTGGTTTATATTGGTCCTATTGGTTTCCATTGGTCCCATTGGATTATATTGGTTTTATTGGTCATATTGGTTTCTATTGGTTTCTATTGGTCCTATTGGTTCATATTGGTCCAATTGGCCCCATTAGACTTTAATGGGATTTCAATTGGACCAATCGGCCCCATTATACTTTAAAAGGTTTTCAATTGGACCAATTGAAGTCCAAAATAGGGCCAATCAGTGGTCCAATTGAAACCAATTGAGGTCCCATTAAAGTCTAATGTGGCCTAGGCCAATTGGGCCAATTGGTCCAATAGGGCCAATCTGGACCAATTGAAACCAACTGAAATTCTATTAAAGTCCCATTGAAAACTGTTGAAACCTATTGAGACCAATTGAAGATCAATTGGTGTTCAATTGGATTTTCGTATTGGGGATCCTATTCCTAACCCTAACCCTTACTCTAACCCTAGGTCTAACTATAACCCTAGGTCTTCGATGTTTATGTACGTTAACCGTACTGGTGGGGGTACATACGGAAAAGTTTAAGGCCGAAATTCCACTAAAGTGGATCTGTGCGTGTATTTCTTTGCTCAGCGCACAGGTACGTCTCATGAATAATTCATGACCCTCGCGCCAACTGCACACACAGCCACGCAAAGGCGAGTGTGCGGACCAGTCCATTAGCGAATATAGGTAGATTAAGCTCAATGTACAGAGGGATAACACATGGTTGTAATGTGTGCACTAAAGATGCATTGGGTAGAGGGATGACACTGGTTCAATGGATCACTCAGTCACAGCGCATTGCCAGCCAGTGCAATGCAGATACCCAAACGTAACAATGGCAATGACACCCCCTGTGCATTGGTGCGGACTCAGTCCTGATCATGGCGTGATATGACATCATAACTCTCTATGCTAATGAGCTCGGAGTGTCGCAAAATGTGATTGGATGGAACAAATTAATCTTCTTACTTTTTCAAGGTTTCCGATTAATTTGTATAGACCAATCAGCTTGATTTTGATATATGAGGGATAAATTCCGCACTGATAAGTGAAAACGCTGTATGCGTAGGGTAATCCGTTGCTGGGATACAGAGTCTCAAACACGGGGTTATCGATTACGTTTCCTGCTTTGAATTGTGCAAGTTCGTGCATTGCTATGGAAGAGTTGGTGTCAGAATTCACTTGAAATTCTTTCTTTCCAGGCCTCTTCCGACGCAAATACTTAAAATTATTTTCTCATATTCTTAAAAATACAAGAACAAAATATAGACAATAGAATACCGTTCGCGCCAGCCTTGTATTTTGCAGCATTGCAAAGTTACACCAATATCTTTGACATAAGAACGGTTTTTTAAGCCTGTGCCCATTGGTTATAATACATGCGCGCGAGCATGCGTTCGAGACTCGCCAAAAGACACCACTTTTCCATATGTGTACAGTTAAAGGAAACCTAAACCCAAAGAATAAGTGTAGGTATTCTGAAAAATGAGATGTATTCCTGCCCTTTGATGTACAATATTCCTTACGAAAATGTACAAGATATATATAAATGAAGATATTCCTGGCATGATGTGATGCCTGTCAGCATGACATGGGCGCAGCCATTTTCTTAAACATGTGGCGTATCTGTTGAAGTTGTACATGTATCATGCACCAAGCTTTAGTTGGAAATAATTTTTAAATCAATAACAAAACCTTTACTTTTCAATGAAAAAAAAACAAAAACTGAGATGATAGAAATTATATTAGGTGAAAAATAAATAACAGGGGCACAATTGTAACAAATTCATTTATAAATACTTCACTATAGCAGTTGACAAATATATTTCATTTATGAGAAACCTTCAACCCAGAAGAGCACTAATAGTCCGGCAGCCCAGAAGATTTATTCAAGGGAAAAGCGCCGGAACAACTGACCCCATAGGCCGATGGGGTGGACCCTAGACCTCACGAAAATGGATTGCTGCCGGGTCTGAGCTGTGGTCTTCCCGCCAAAATCACACAATTTGTGACGTCACTACCGGAAGTTCCATTTTTGACAATGTACAGAGAGGTACACATGACACCATCCCATAAAACATGTCCCCTACCTATTTTGAGGGTTTTTTTTTTTTTTTTTTTTTTTATAATTTGACTAGCCGATAGTATACAATACACCACAAAGAGTTTTCCCGGTGTTTGCATCCCCGAAATCGATGATTACGACGATAGCCTTAAGTAGCGACGTCGTCGACATCGGGCCAATTTGTCCGATTTTTTACTCAATTTCGGGTTCAAATATTGAAGTTTACTTTAAATAGCTTTTCAATTGCCCGATAGCTCTGAAACTTAGTTTACATACGGAGCAAGTTCCCCACTTTTCAGAACATATATGGATGTTAAACATATTTGCATACTTAAGGTTTTTTCTGACCATTTAAGTAACATGGTTATCAGGAAAATCTGTCAAAAATTAGAGTTTTGAGGTAAAATTTTAAAGTCAGTTTTGCGCAAGTGCTGTGATTTAAAAATGTTATTCTATTTTCACTATTGTTAATTTTTGACTTATTGCACACCTCTGTTTTATAATTAAATATATTTAAAGTATGCTCAAACTTGTAGTTAAGTGGTCCCGTGGTCATTTCCATCATGATTTATTCAAAGTTATGCAATTACGACATAACATATTTGGTAAAATTTGCATATATGTTGCTGAAAGTCGAATATACGGGGTTGTATATTTTACAAACATTTTACTTGAAGTGTTTTATATCAAGGAAATGATAATTAACCATTGATGTATTCAAAGATAAAGTTTAACTGCTGGAAAGTGAATTATCTTCGCCCAATGAAAAGCGCCCTCATCGCCAATGATATTTGTCATTACCAATCACTGTCGATTCGCTGGAAGCCTGCTGGAGTCACGGTCTCCCAAAACTATTGGGAATAGCATATCATCTGATGACAACTGATGTCAGGTAAGAATCTGTGTGAAACTCATGTAATACAAATGAATAAACTACCCCGATGTTTATGAACAACTCCTTAACAAATATATTTAATAGCGGTTCATCTTTTATCTGACCAAGTCAAGTAGATGATCACTTATTCATTTAATTAGTGTATGAGTAATGAGTGGAATGGTTAATATGATTACACTTTTGATTAAGAGGGTATTCAGATATTAGAGATGGACCGTTATGAAACTTGTGCCTGGGTAAACTAAGATATGTCATTCTAGTCTTATTTGGTTCTCCTCATATAGTTCATCAAGGAAAGGTAGACTCAGTTGTAATAAGTTTGAGACAAAAGTCCTGCTCGAAAGAATAAGACTTTTTTTTTTCTTCCCATGTAGGCCTGTAACAATAAAGGCTGTCAAATATGATCAAAGCCTAAATCATTTGAAGTTGAAAATTACTGATTTAGTACTCGATTCATCTAATCTATAATCATTCTTCATCAAGTCTTTCAAATAGCATATACCGTTTGTCAGAAATGGTAAAACGATGGAGGCTAGGATAAACATTATATAGTATGCTCAGGGAGCACAAATTAGCTTCACACAACATTGTTTATGAAGTGACCTGGCTCATTTCAATCATCACCACTGGTCTCCGCTCATGGCACATTGTTTACAAAACATGATTCGGCTAGTCTTTGCCCAATGCTTATCATTCAAAAGACTTCACATTCAATAAGATATCACCTCAGTTTGTCGTTTATTTATGGGGTAATATTAATTTATTATACCTCACAATGATACTGGGATTGCCAGTAATGTTTCATCAACTTTTTGCTACCACCAATCAAGTACCTTGCTTTTTAACTCTACAGCCAAAAGTCTTTGTTACAAATTTGAATCTTTTTCACAAGGAGCTCTTTTTATGGTACCTTTTCACGAAAACATAAAAAAACAAAACGAAACAAACTGTAAAGTACGAAACCTCTGTGAAAGTTTTAATAGCTGAGAACCCTGGACTGGAGATGAATGAGGGATATTTGTTTGGCAAAGCCCCTTCCTCCCCTAAGTTATCAACCAGAGCCTATATCGCTGCCTTCTAGAGAGAGGCATCAATTGTGACACACCATATAGATATGTTGGTCTTTAATCTAGGACAGTTGCACTTGCAAATATATATATATTTGAATGACAACTCCGTAAAACCCCAAAACAACAGCAATAGCCTCTTACGAAGCTTTGTTACTTATGGCACATTACGTTTTAAAGGTGGAGATGGCTAAAACATTGATGATTTGATGTTCTTATTTTTGTTTTAACCGGACAAAAAATAATAAAATCAGTGTGGATAAAAGTTTTCTATTAATTTTAATTCAATTCCATACTAACACCCCATGTGTGGGTTGATCATGTTGATATCTGAAAGAATACAATTCATATGGTATTACCGGATGTTAAATTTTGGAAGGATGTGTTGGTGGTTTTTCACATTATCTTAACTTAATTATGATCTGTACAAAATCATTATCTCTTTTATTCCTTAAGGATCATGGCAAGTGACACATCGACTTGCTTAATCTGCAAAGGAACAGAAGGAGATAACTCTAATTTGAAGGATTTTCAAGCAAACAACTGGGACAGAGTAAAAGATGCTGCCAAACGCCGAGTATTACTTCAGCAGGCCTTCATTTGCTAGATGCATTAGGAACAGGTAAGAATGATTATTATGATGATGAATATCATAAAAGCAATTATACTACTATACTGCTCCTACTTTTGCTACTGTTATTTATAATGGTAATAAGAATAATGATTATATTGATGATAATAATAATGAAGATGATGATGATAATATCAATATTTCTCAGCATTGTCAATATATGTAATTTTTAATTATCATTTCAGGATTAGCATGGGATAACTACGACGTCAATACAGAGACCCTTGATGGTAAAGACACTCTTCACGCAACGGTGGGAATATGCTACCAAAACGAGCTGCCTTCAGAGCCAGTCCCCGAACCATCAGATTCTAAGTCACCCGGGACACTTTCTGGGCGGAAAAGAAAGAGCTTCGGCGGGAAGGAAAAGAAGATTCCACCGTTCTACACGTCGCTAAAACAGGCAAAATTCAAGCTTGGTCCATCAACCACCATGACTGCGTGCACTGAGATAGTGCAAAAGGAGAAAGCAAAGATTCAGCAGGAGAAGTTGGATTTCACGTGGCTCCTTCAATCTTCAACAAAGAAGTTGCCCCTTCATACTGGCTTTTTCTCCCAATATGTGACGGATAGCCTCCCTAGAACTACGATAGCTTATATGGACCCCATCTCTCAGCCCCCGACAAGAAACGACGTAGTACAAGAAACGATGATGCGTTCTGTAAAAGTTTCGCAGGAGACGAAACAGGGATATGCGGTCGTTACCTATGACCTTGCTGTAGCTCTGAAGGCATATTCCATTCAAGCCCTGCAAGCGCCAACCTTTGATAAGGTCATAGTAATGCTTGGCAACTTTCATCTAGAGCTTGCGTATTTCGGAGCCCTAGGAACCTACTTGGCTGAATCAGGGATAGAATATCTCCTCACCGAGGCTGGTGTCCTGGCCGAAGGATCCCTTGCTGGTTTCATGAAGGGCAAGTTCTACAACAGGTGTACGAGACTCCATCAAGTTCTGGCTGCTGTGATGGAACAATCATTGCTGTCCAGATACATAGAAACATTGGAAGACGCAGACCGATCTCTGGTAAATGATGTGGTATCTGACAGTGACACCAGCGTCGAACACTGCCAACTTCTTGCAGACAATGCTGCACTGAATGATCTCCAAGAGAAATACGAGCGCTTCTTTCAGGATGTCATTGCTGGAAAGCATGGAGGCACAGCAGCATATTGGGCCATCTATGTCTACCTCATCAATAGAGTGTATCGAGATCTTCAGCGCGCCGTACGGACGAATGATGTTGATAGATACATCCAGATCCTCCCAGAGGTGATCGACGTGTTCTTTGCTTTGAACCGGCCAAATTATGCAAGATGGGGATCCCTTTTTCTCAACAAGCTTCAGAATATGGATCCCAAAGCACGCGAGATTCTAGAGGCAGGAGGCATGTCCATTCGGCGCACGAAGAAATCCTATTCAAGATGCGCAGTTGACTTGACCTTGGAGCAGACCGTAAACAGGGATGCTTCTTCTCCCACGAAAGGCATAGCAACTTTCACTAATTCACACAGTGCTTTCAGAAGATGGGCTATTACTCTCTCACAACGAAGTATGGCACTTAAAGCACTTCGTGAACTGGTCAGTCTACACCAAGGGGAAGAATCAATGAATCAGCTGACAAAACGGAGAATCGAACGGGATGATGCTGACAAGAAAGCTATAACACATACATTGACCAACACATGCAACCCATTTGCCACTGGCTCTCCTGCTGAGCTCATCAATGTTTCATCAGGAAGAACTGCAAAGGATGCAACGAGTGCATTTCTCCTTTCAACACTTGAACGAGGAAAACATCTTCGACTCGCCTTTCAAGATGAATGTGCAGCTGATACTTCACGGTTTCTGAAGCCAGTAACACGGATCAAGATGTTAAACTTCGCAGCAGAAAACGCCAAGAGATCCAAGACGGCAGTACGGAGAGTGAACGCAGCTGAGGGAGCCAGGGATGTCTTTGGGCGAATGTTAGCTGTTGCCGCTGATTCAACTGATGCACTTGACCTACAGCACAATCTCAGCTTCCCACTCACAGAAGTGCCTCTTTCACTTGCCCATAGTGATGGGACTCCCCTAAAGACGGAGAAGGCAGCTTTGACAAGAAAACTTGAATGCAAACAGGAAGCAGCGCTGTTGCCTACAAATCTCCCCGTGATCTCAGCTAGTGTGATTGATGGTGGTATCATCATTCATGAAACCGTTCTCCAACATAGCAAATCAACATACGGAATCATGGCCAAGGATCTTCTGGAAAGGGTTTGTTCGAGTCGCGGAGAGCAAATACACCTAGTGCTAGACAAGTACCAGTCACCTTCCATCAAAGACCCAGAGCGAAATCTACGTCAATTTACCTCTCAGCTATTCATCATAACTGGACCTGATCAGGCCCAGCGTCAGAGTGGCATAGAATTACTCAGGAGTAGTTCATTCAAGGAAGAATTCGCCAAGTTTGTTATGGAAGAATGGAGGAAGCCAGAGTACGCAGCAATAGTCGGGAGAAAAACGCTGTATGTGTCCCACGGCGGAGCTTGTATTGAACTGAAAAGTAATGGGGACAATCAACTTGAGATAGATCAGCCAAGTTCCTTCCAATGTCACCACGAAGAGGCGGATACTCTCATAGCTTTCCATGCAAGGGAGATTTCAGACGGCAACATCCTTGTCAGGTCGAGTGATACAGACGTCTTTATTATCCTGCTTGGGCTCTGTGGGAGGTCAACAGGGATGAACATCATAATGGACTATGGTTCTGGCAATAACAGGAGATACATTGATGTCTCAAATGTAGCTGCCCTTCAAGAAAATAAACAACCCGGTTCAACAGAAGCACTGATCGGTCTCCATGCCCTGACTGGATGTGACTTTACCTCGTGTTTCTTCAGAAAGGGGAAGATGAAGCCCCTACAAAAGATGGAAGCCAGTACCACCCACATGCAAGCGCTTCGATCACTAACAAGCGAGGAGGTTGATGTCCCAGCTATTACATCTTTCGTTTGCTCGTTATATGGCTGTGTAACATCCGACATAAACGAGGCCAGATGCAAAGCTTTCAAACGGATAAGCAGCGGAGGTGAGAAGGGCCCTCTTGCAAAGTTGAAGAAAACAAACTGTTCTTCTCTCCCCCCATGTGCAAAGACACTTGGTAACCATATCAAAAGAGCCCACTATGTTGCCAGAATGTGGAAGAGGGCTGACCAGGCGGAGCCAACCGGTGGATCCCGTCCTTTGGACTTTGGCTGGAAATCAACTAACAACTGCTTCGAACCAGAGTGGTACCCAGGAAGTGCAGTCCCAGAGTCTCTCACAGGTTCACCTACCACACCTACAGAAGATGATGACAGCGTCCAGGATGAGGAGGAATCAGACGATGCTTGGAGTGAGGAAAGTGATGAGAGCGATGTCGGAGTCAGCGATGAAGAAGACTCGTAATGCAAGATGCTATCCGTGAAACATGTCATTGCACATCTCAAATTTGATACATATGTTTTAAATTCATGACGAAGCATTTCTGACACATGTATAGGCCTGGTGAATAGAACCTACACAACTGTTCACAAAAAAAAGTGATGAAGATCATTGTTCCAAATTTACAAATTTTAGCTTGAAGGACTGGCATAATATTGAGGGTCTTCCTTATTCTCATAGGGCCAACTTGTGTCCAATGCTTCTACCTTATCTTCTGGAATTATGAGGTAACATAAATAAAACAAATTCTTTACTATTTTTTATACATGTGGTATACCTATACAGCATGAGTCAGAAAAAAAAATCCCACATTTTTGAAATAATACTGAATTGAAATAGTAAAAAAAAAACTTACTCACTCTGTATAATGGAGGATGTAAAAAGAAATAGGTCCATAACACCATATTACAATTAAAGTGAGGATTACACGTACATGGGTGAAATAGAATGGAAAAGTGTTAAGATGAATAGGATTTTTTTTAAACAGTTTGCACTGCTCTTCCACAACATTCTGTTTTGAATCGCTACAGTAAAAGAAAATACAAAGAGGCATACCCATTATATCTGAATAAATATCTTCTTGGGTTAAACGAATATATTTGACTTTTATCTAGAAAAGTATAATATCAGTCATAGTGGATGTATGAGGAAGAATGACAGAGATGGTTGGGTAGCACATGAAGGGATATCGAGACCGAAATTGAGATCTATAAAGAGAGAGAGAGAGAGAGAGAGAGAGAGATAGTGGAAGGGAAAGGGGATAGAGAAGTGTGAGATAGAAAGAAAGAGAGAGAGAGAAGGGGTGGTGTTGTACGAGGAGATATAGAAAACAAGGGAAGAGATATATATACACTTGGTGAATGCTATCCTTATATATATATATATATATATATATATATACATGTATATAAAGGAGAAAGAGAAAGAGAGAGGGAGAGATAGGGGAGAAAGAGATGAAGTTATGAGAAAGAGAGAGAGCTTGTGTAATAAGAGAGTGAATAGTGACAGACATACCACAAAATACATTACTACATATCAGAGACACGAGATATTAGAGTATTGATACAAAATGTGCGAGGGAGAGAGGGAGAGAGAGAGAGAGGTTGATGTAATGGAAGAGAGATAGAGTGAGGTGTAGGGAGGGAGGGGGGAGGGGGATGGGGTTGAAGAGTATGTGTAAATATTATTAGTATCAATCAGTTCAGTATGATATTTTCCCCGTACAGCGCTTGTTTAAAATACCTGTTCTAATATGTCACCCCAAAACTCGAATTTTTGACCGATTTTCCTGAAAACCATGTTACTTAAATGGTCAGAAAACAACCTAAATATGCAGATATGTTTAACATCCATATATGTTCTGAAAAGCAAAGAACTTGCTCCATATGTAGGTCAAGTTCAAGAGCTATCGGGTAATTGAAAAGCTATTTAAAGTAAACTTCAATATTTGAATCCGAAATTGAGTAAAAAATCGGACAAATTGGCCCGATGTCGACGACGTCGCTACTTAAGGCTATCGTCGTAATCATCGATTTCGGGGATGCAAACACCGGGAAAACTCTTTGTGGTGTATTGTATACTATCGGCTAGTCGAGTTATAACAAAAAAATCACAAAAAAAAACCTAAAAATAGGTAGGGGACATGTTTTATGGGATGGTGTCATGTGTACCTCTCTGTACATTGTCAAAAATGGAACTTCCGGTAGTGACGTCACAAATTGTGTGATTTTGGCGGGAAGACCACAGCTCAGACCCGGCAGCAATCCATTTTCGTGAGGTCTAGGGTCTACCCCATCGGCCTATGGGGTCAGTTGTTCCGGCGCTTTTCCCTTGAATAAATCTTCTGGGCTGCCGGACTATAACTAATTTATGCAATTTGCGTTCTGGCAATTATAGTACAAAGGAAAATAGCAGGTGAATGAAATGCTTCATCATCACACACGTCTGGGAAAGAAGCATCCATAAATTTGAATACATTTACTTGATAAACGACTTCGCATAGTACGTCACATTATCAAGAAAATGGCGATGCCCATGTCGTGCTGAGAAACTGTATTTTATTTTTGCTTTATACCTCTCTCATACACTTTGGTGGGGAATCTTGTAGATGTATGGGTAATAAAATAATAAATCTCTCATAATAAGTAAAGTTATTACTTGGGGTTCGGTCTCCTTTAAGCTCACCGTTTGTTTTAGAATCACCGCTTGTCACTCTCACATGCCGCATCAGGGCCATTATAATCACTAACACAGTACTACGTCAGTAAAATGACACATCAGGTGCAACGGATACGAGGGGTAGGTACAAAGGGCTATTGTTGACACTCACCTCGTCGTTATCGCCAATGAAGGTGAAAGCATCGATACTGAATCCTTTGAAAGTTGGGGAGGCCAAATTGTAGATGACTGTTGTGCTATCCACGGCACATCTATAAAACACAAACACATGTAACGAAATAAATTAGCTTTTATGATGATATACGTTGTGCATTTTGGAACGTTACCCTAATGCATTGGCGGACTAGGACCGAAATTCGGTTGAAAATTTCGATGCGAACCTTCCTACCCAACCTCTAGGATACATTTCCACCGGCCTGTCGGCCATCAGAGCACAAATCGACTGGCCCACAATGCATCATATCGAGCGGCCCGTAGGGGGAAGCTCCCCAGACCCCCTATAGTTAGTCCGCCCCTTATGAATGACACAGTGTATGTCCATTCATGAGAGGAGGTGCACTGCTCTTACTTAGTGGATGAAATGCAAGAGTCTGCGACCCCCATCCTAAAAAAAAAAAAAAAAAAAAAACAATAACAACAAAACAAACACAAGAAAGCAGGGACTTGGGATACAAAGCTTAGCCTCAATCGGTATATTTCAACCAAGAATCAACAGGATCAGATAAAAAACTGATTAAGCAAATGTAGACAAAAAATAATCCACCCTTTCTCGATGATATTATAGCGGTGATCGTCCCCTGGGTCCGGCGAGCTCGTTGCCCAGCACGACTCGATGAGAAGCGTGAGGTTCGTGACGGACGTCAGGCGGACGCCGAAGTATAGCGGTGTGCCGAGCGTAACTTCGCCGGAATCGTTGGTAGGTTGGTAGAAGCCTGAGTTTGTATACCGGTCTAGGTTTAGCGAGAAATCACCATACCCTTTCTAGAAAATGAGTACACATTTGAGAGAGAGAGAGAGAGATATTTCAAATTATATTACAGAAATAATTGCTAATTGGGACACAACAATTTACCACCAAAGTTTGATCGAGTCATATAAACTAACATAATTATAAATATGAAATAAATACCACAATAACAATTATCATGTGACATGCATGAGAATTCGCAATTTATTTTCAAACTTTATCAAAACTCAACCCTGAATGAAAGGTTGATAATAAATAATAAAGTGGTCTCATTTGCCTATGGTCGCCAATGCTATTTCTACGGGCCATACAGTTATTATTACCCCAGTATTTAATATCCATTTATCAAACCTAGATCTAAAGTGACAAAATTAATGTGGCCTTCGAAGCTCGTTCAAGTATGTAAGCACTCAGCAAGAGTCGAAATAATAATAATGATAATATTGACAATAATAATATTGATAGTATAAAAGTGATAATAATCATAGTAATAATAAACAAAATATCGGTGTCTTCTTATAGAGTACCGAAGTGCTAATACCATATCCGGAAGTTGTCGAAGTGACTGGTTCTAAACAACAGAGGCTGCAGATGAGGTTAACCGCAAAATCATTCAAGCAGCGGGATGGAGTAAGGGCAAATTCAGTAGATCACTAGACTATTGTTTAGCACAACAATTGTTTGGAACCAGCAACCTTCACAACTTGGCCAGTATGACGTCACACTTCGGTAATTCTATTTAGCGCAAATGTCCTCACGATGTCGTGCACCTGGCTCTGGAACATGATTACACTATTCTTGCCGAACGACATTAGTGCCGAGCTGGGATTAGAACGCTCAACCCTTGGATTTATAGCCAAGTGAATGAACTACTATTTTACGACATCTCCACAAAGTTTAACATAGAACGTTGCTTGTATCAAAATTCGCTTTACCTAAGCTACAAAGTAATTGAATCCTCACCTTTTCGGAGACATAAAGGTTTTCTTCAGGCAAGAAAGACTCTTCCAACACCTGTGTCCTCTCCAGGTAGCAAGTAACAGGGATATGAAGATAGTGTTCTCTGGTAATGAGCTCATTAGTTCCATTTTCAGGGCGAGGCTTGTAATACGTTACCATGTTGGTAAATATTATGTAGTTGTCGTCTTGCTGCGGGTATTGATTGGGGGGGGGGTAGGGCATATTAAAGGAAAATGTTAATAGAGAAACTGTTATGATGGAGATAAACAAGTAAAAGTGTACCGTTTGAGCTGTTCTACCGATGATGATAATATTATCATTGTTGACAATAATCATGATAACAACATATGAATAAATTGTTTCTTCGTATACTGGAGGGTAGCAAATGTAGATTAAAGGTGTTTTCCATAAGACATTAGTGCTATGGCGGGGACTCTCACCTGTACCTTGTGGTCCACAATCCACTGACTTTATCTAGAAGACTACTACACTTCTACAAGGCCGAAAGTGATATAAAACCTTAACAATAATGTAAACCTCTGATTTACTATGGTCTGTCAAAAGGGTGAACAATTTGAATTAACAATTGAATTATCAATAGAGTACGAATAAAGACAAAGAATATAACTTTTTGTTCGTCTTTGGCCTTTATTGCCACCCATACATCGGTGGTCTATTCCAGGCTTTACGTATAAATCGCCTCTGAAAATTTGGGCCTTTGGGCTGAGAATATCGTGTTTAAAAGAAAAGGAAAGAAAATATTTTGGCTTGACAGACAGCTTCAATATGTTTTTTGAAATAATTTCAACCTGGGTCTTGGACCCAAATAGATGCATCTAAAAAAGATGGTTTTCCCCAAATCTATGATCATAACCACGTAGTGTAATTCATCTAGCCACTATCATAATGATACAGATGTTAGAATTGTGATCCTCTAGACGATACTAACCTAATAATTACCGTTGGTGAAGGTGATGGGACAAACTATCACTTCCGAGGCGATCTGGATGTAGCTATCTTTACGAAGCGAAGCTGAGGAAAGATAGCGTATACATTCAGATCGCCGAGGAAGTGATAGTTTGCCATCGCCTGAAACCAAAAGGTGATTTTTGTTGGTTTATATTCCACATCGGAAACATTTCACTTCTTCCGTCATTTTAGAGCAACAAGTGATCAATTAACAGCTAGCAAACGGTGTACGATACGTACTGTACAGTACATACAGTATGGTGGTGTGACCATAGTTCGCGTACTAACACTAAAAGCGCTTAAAGAGGAGAACAATACGCAACATATACAATTAAAGTGCGTTGCACTGTGTAGATAGTACTACGATATACACAGTGCAACGCACTTTTACTGAAGATTATCTACACAGTGTAACGAACTTTTCATCTCCCATCAATGATGGGCGAACTATCTTTCATCACGTGATTTAATTTTGACCAATCGTAGAGCAAGATTCTTAGTATGTGGAATATAATTAAAAATATACGTCTATTACCGATGGAAAATAATCTTCTACGAGCACTCGTAAATATAGATAATTAACACGACCACTGAAAAATGGACCAGCGATTCATGAAATTAATTGGAAACTCATCAAGTAGTATTTTTGTGATGTATCAATGGTAAATATAGACTTCTTGACCATACCTCTTGCGTAGTACCACATCTATCGTACATGGTGGTGATCGCAACATGCTGACTGTCGTGGTCGTATCCAACACAAGACTCGTCTTCGAAATGGACATCGCGAGCGTCGTCGCTGATCTCGAGAAGGGATCTGTCCATAATGAGCGTCATTGACACGCTGTCACAAGTCAGGTCTGACTCTGCGAGAAGATATCAAATGGATATTTGCCCACAATCAAACTATGAACAATAGATGGACAAATCGTTTAACACAATGGCAACCAAGGGTGGGAAAGAGAAGAAAAGGACGGCAGAAGAGAAGATGGAGAGATGACCTAACATCATACATGGGAACGGCCGCTTGGACTAGGACAGCTAGAGACAGAAGAGAATGGAAATTTCATGAGGAGGGCTTTGTCCAACGTCTGGATGAACTATAGCCTGATAGATAGATAGATAGATAGAAACTATGAACTAAGTGTTCTTGCAATGTATGGACCTAACATGGCGAAGTTGCATTTTGAATGCGTTAATCACATATCACTTTTTTCTCAAATCTTCAACATTCATATTTTATGTATTATGTGTTTCTTCATTTTTTCTCTCCGGAATGGAAATACAAAAATGAATTGTAGGTGAATCCAAAGTAAAGTAGTGTTTAGTTCATGTGATAAAAAACAATAAATAGGTAGTTGGTATTTTTAATGTTAGAATAGTTGTACACAATTATTTGTCTGCTGAATGGTGTGATTTCCAGTAAAGATTTAATGAATAGTGCTAATGAAACCTGTGAAGGCAAGGGGTCCACTTCATCACGATTATCCAACCGATTGTTTTTGTGCTGCTCATTTTGCAATTCACTTTCAGTGCGATGTCACTCTCACATGGTGCGTTAAATACCTAACCTCTCTCTAACGCAGTCCTGCGTCACTAATTTGACGGCGCGTGTGCATTGAGTAGCTTGCAAGCACAAAACCTTGACGGAACGCATGGCAGAGGGTCTGAGCAAGGAGCCTATAATGAGAGTGTAGACAATAGACCCTGTATTGTACTGCTCGTGCTTTATCTGACATAACCTGAGATTGAGTTAGGCTCTGCTCAAGACTTTATCTATTTTCATTTTCAATTAAAAAAACCTCAGCTTAGATAGATGTTTGCCAAAACCTTACCGACAACAAAACAACTGTAATTCTATAATTTCAGAAGAAGACTTCTAATATTCAAACAAATTACAAATATAGATGTGCTGCACTTCAAATCGATTCAGAGCAATGCAAATTATTATCATTTAGTTTAATTAAGTTCGACATCATTTCAATATTTGGTTGAGCTAGAACGAAGTATAACATGAAGCTGAACATCTTCTTTGGGGAAAAAAATAGTCAACTGAGACCAAAGGATATATTCTGGTGCACAAGAAGACAGAGAAAATATTATATATATTGCTTTTATGGTATTGCGGCTGTATGGGATAAAAACGAAATCAAAATACGTTAGGGACTTCCAGGGATTCTTCTTAATTCTACTTTTTTTTATCCGAAAATTGATAATCCGAAACATCATACATTTTAATTTAATTATAATTCTAGAAGAATACTTATAGTTTTCAACCAAATACGAGAAATGGATGTCCTGTAATTAAAAAATGAACTTAGTATCATCCACTTCAATTAATGTTTTACTTCATTTCAGTCTTTAGTTGAACTAGAATGAAGTATAACACGAAGCTGAATCTCTTCAACATAAACCTTATGGTGAGAAAGATATCAAAATAGCACTTAATGAAATGATAACAGCAACAAAAGCTATAATGATAACGATGACAATAATAATAATAATAATAATTATAATAATGATAATGTTAATGATAACGATAGCAATAATGATTTGGTCTCATTTACCAAGGCTACCACATCAACTACAAAACCGCTCTTCCTGCGGACCATGTGATTTGTATTACCCGATGTACCCCAGCAGTGGTATAGTATCCTTCAAATACACATGGACCGAGAGGGAAATCAAATGGCAAAACGCCAGGTCTAAGGATGTAACCAACAAGGATCGAACGCGGGAACTCTCGTATGAGAGTCAAGAGCCTTCACCAATATACCACAATGCCCCCACTACAGTATTATGACTCACCCGGATTAACTTGGTCGGTTGTAGGGTTGTAAATTTCCGTGGTTGTCGGCATTTCTTCTGCAACGTATGATGACAGGAAAAAATGAAACACGACCGAGCAAAAGGGATTTTTAATTTAAACTTTTGATCTATACTTACTACAGTAGCCCTTTTATTCTAAACCACGTTCATGACGGGTTGAGGCTTTTGACAATACAGCAATCAGATGCCACTTTCGACATTTTAAAGTGTCTACATCAATGGGTGATTCATTGAAATGGTTCCTACAACATAAGTCTTTTATCCATTTCTTTCATCCGAAAATCTCTTGTTGTACGGATTGAATAAGACATTTAGAGATTAATCATTTATGGATGACAATTGGAGGATAAAGAAAGTTATGTCGTGCGAAACACTTGGATTTTATATCAACAAGATAAAAAACATGACCCAATAATCTAGACAATCATAATAAAAGGAAGTCATGGTACAAGTAAATTTACAGAGACTTACCAGTACTAGGTGCTTCAGTTGGGATCAAGCTCGTTGTGGAATCTTTAATATAAGAGAAAGAGGATACATACAAATAGTAACGGATAAGTAGGTAAAATGAGGCGGAGGGAGAATTGAAACTAAGGTCGGTTAATTTTACTTCATTACCTATTCATCAATAATATTCTAACTGCAAAATCCATCCAATTCGAATATATATTTAACATGGCATCAAACTCTATTATATTTAGATTATTACTACTATATCTACTACTAGCTACATGTATATTGGGCACTTATCCATTACATGGCATACTCAAGTCGCCTGTAAAGTACTACCAGCTGCTCTACGGCGGTCAAAGCACCCAATGAATAGATTCCTACCAGGTATCCATTTACCACACCTTGGTGGAGAGTGGCATATATTTCACCACTGATTACTGAGATTAAATATTATTATACGAATATTGCATGCTCCGGCGTTCATGTCACAAAATAAATGGACCGATAAATTTAGAATTTTCAGAGTAATGTTATACTTCACCGAGGCCGCAGGCTGAGGTTGAAATAATAATGGCACGATTCGAATATATGTTATTTTGAACAACGAAATGTATGCAATATTGGTTATATACAATTGAGGGTATTTGCAGTCTCATGCCTTGCGCCTAATAGGAGTCGGTTCCAATCAATAAAACGGGTTGTGGTCGGGGCAGAATGTGTAAAAAATGTCTATAATACGATCCTATTTCGTTCTTAACAGTCCTCAATACGTCCATCTCGTTTGTACCCCGTCCACAGCCAGTTCATATAAAGTTCAGATCGGGTAGATTAGGCAGTCCAAGCCAGTCCGTAGTCGGTTTAAACCCATTATTAACTAGTTCTACCTCGTTCCCAATACGTCCAAACCCATTCTAACTAGTTCGCCACTTGTTCTAACTAGTTTTTTAAGACTTGATGACCTTACAAATGTTACTGTCACGTCTTATGGCAATGACCTATGACTGTGCCAAAATTGAACAAAATTGACTCAACCAATCTCGAGTTATCCAGTGAACAAAAAAGTGGGAACAATAAATAAAAATAAAGAATAAATAAATAATAAAGAAAATTCTGACGAAAACCAAAAAATTTGAACAAAAACAATAAGTAGTCTGTCGAAGACAGACCACCTTACTAGATCTAGATTCTAGTCTAAGCAAGATATTTTTACAATTTCGGGGGTGAGCCGTCCTTGTGGGGAATATGGAGAAAAACCTGCGCTTTCATGACACCTCACTTATTTAGTATCACCTTCAGGATCACAAGCAATATTAGTTTGAATCTCTGGTAATTAAAACATCGACCAATTTAGCATGAGTGCGCAATGACCAATGCATAGTGAAGTGTGCAATCTCTACGGGAAGGATTTTAGCACTAGGCCTACTAGACCCCTACTACTACTAGATCTATTTTGAGAAAAAAAATATGGAAAATTTCACTTACTCTCTTTGGTGTTCTTGCTGTCAGCAAGTCTTGCATTTGATCATCATCAAGAAGTTAACATCTTGGGAGAGTTTCTTCAGCCATTTTTGCCTTGTTTGGAATTCAGTACGATCGAGATTGCCGTATTAAAAATACCGACCAATTCTTCGCACACGTACGGTATCCTCGATCGCTCAAACCAGTTTTTAACATGTGAACCTATCGGTATTTCACCAAGACTGAACTATTTTCCCGGTAACTGTAATTTTACCGGGAATTTTACAGGAATAGTTAAAACCATGACTGAAATTTCGACCAATCAGATGGCTGGATTTCTTAAGTGAGGTTTATAATAACTAATAATAATGAAAATGATACTAATAATGATGAAAACAAGAACACCAACAACAATAATAATATTAGATATATACCTCTGCATGCTCCTGTTGTAATATAGATGTCATCGAGAGCGATGTCACTTTTGTACGTCGCACCAGTAACGCCCTCAAATACGAACTAAAGGAAGAACAAAAAAGTAATTCAAAGTTACTAGAATACTCATTATTATAATTAGTAATAAATAATTTGGTCTTGTTTACTCAGCGTAGCCACATAAGTATTTATACTGCTATTCCTGCTGTCCCTATAAATGTTATCGAAACGACAATTGCCATGAAACCATTTACACAATACCAAAGGAGCCCAGAGGTGCATTTTATTTTGAGATTACAAAACATGTTTCTTTTCAATTCTATTTTTGTACTACGAAAAACTAAACACTGACGTTTCTAATATTAGGAACATAACAAACCATGGCGAAAATCATCCAATGACGATGGAAACGCCATTAATCTCAACAATAACAACATCAACAACTTTGATTGTCTAACCTTAAAATCGGCAGTAGGGATGAAATCAATCTGGGCCTCAAACCAGTTCCTGGACAGATCGGCCCTACTTTGGGTCCATAGGACCTGGCCCAGCGTGGTCCCGGTCTTGGCATAGATATTGAGTGTACCCATGTCAGCTCCCCACATGTGGTACCAAAAATCGGCGCACAATTGCCCGGACGACGCAAGAATGAGTTCCGACTCCAGTAAGGCAACTTTGTTGAAGAAACCCGATGCTTCTGTGTAGATGTAGAATCCAGCCGCTATTATCGAAAGGAGATCGAAAAATTTATACCAGTGGAGTCAAAACGATGCCAAAAGAAATCAGTCTTACGAACAGTTATCGAAATCAAGCTTTTATTGAGGTAAAAGGGCGATTATTATTTAATAAAATGCTATCATCTAAGAATTATGTAGGAAATAAAGATGAATATACTTTTGTTAACCAATCGGAGCCTCGTTAGCATCAATGTTGTCGTTCTTCCCTAGGACCCTTCAATTATTATTACCCCAGTAATTATTATCAGGTACCAATTAAACTTGGAATTTGAAGAAGAAACACAAATGTAAATAGGAGTTGATAACTTCAATATCATTTCATTTCAATCAAAATTGAATTTTTAAAACTTTCAAACTGTTCCTACTCATGTATATTTTTTCAGAATCATTTCATCTCATTACAAGAATGCAGCAATAGAAAGAAATAACATAACATTATAACTTTTGTTTGGGGAAATGTTATTGCCAATTTAAGCGATTGCCTGCTGGAACCGGATGGTTCCTGTCCGCGAAATACAGGGAATATATATTTCAGTAGTCAAATGGTTAAACAAAATACACGTACCTGTGCCAATTGTATGATCATTTTCCGGGCCGGTATACGAAGATGACGTGTTACCTGCCAGCCTCGTCCAATCAATATCATCGGTAGTAGCTTGGGTAAAGGTGCACAGGTCTAAGTCAAAGTCACAACTGCAGATTGGACCTGGTGAATAAGAGTATGATTTTCATTTAGTAAAGGTGGCAAAGCAGTATTAGCTCCTCATTTTCAACATTTTTAGAATGAAAGAAAAATTCCGACAAATACATTTTCGAGATGACCTGGGTAATTTGACTTTGTGAAAAATTTATATAACACTAGTTTAAGTATAGAAGATAGTGAAATAATCAAAAGATGCTGTGTTAAGAAATTCGTCAGCTAACCCTGGTTTTGCTTCTTATTGTGTATGTAGGACAGCACTTATATCCTCAAACATAAATAATAAATTCGGAAAAAAAGTTGGCAGATGCAATACAATATGGAACAGGTGTACGAACATGATGTAAGAAATTTAAAATACAATCAATACTAGACTTTAATTCGTCACTTTGACGATTTAGGTGATACGTATGATAATGGTTTACATAACGAATAATGAATTACACGATATATTATTTTATAAAATGCTTCTCCCATTTTGATCTATCTATATGTCAAGTTTAAATTGTGTCCCCTTGATCATCATGGATCTAGGGAAGATAGATTGAAACTATATATGACCGTTGACCCTGTACAGTAACCAGTTACACCTTTGACTCTAATTTACATCATGAAGAACACATTTTTACGATTTTATCTTATTCAAAGAAATGAAAATGTAATTGATAAATGATTATCATCATTATGATAATGATGATCATGATCATTAGCGTGATCCTGATATCTTATTGAAAAAATGAGGAATGATTTAGATAGCATATAGTCTCAGCTACAACATACTCAAAAATCAACTAAATCCAAGCAAAAATAACGGCGATATTGCTCGCAAAAGACAGGAATGTAGATTCCAGATTTGAGAAAAAGTCATCTCCCAAAGGGATTACACGCACAAAATAATGGATTAAGTGAAAATAGGGTAATAATAAGGTAAATACGGTTGTTTATTACATTATTTGCGTGTTTTAATAATTTAATATTAAATGTTTTAATAAAAGGAGATGGTACAGTGAAAGGTCAAAAAGAAGAAAAAAAATGAAGAAACAAATTGCTGGAGACACCCGGACTCGAAACAGGGATCTCGAGCTTGGAAGTCAAGTGCGTTACCGATATACCAAAAAATTTCCATAGTTATTACACGTAAACGTGAAATGGAATTCTCAAATCCTACTTTGCAAGTGAAATATGAGCAGGATCCCAGCATCTGATTGAGAAAAAAAAACAAAAACATTTGTGATAACTGATTGTCTCAGCTACAACATACTCGATACTCAGCGAAAACGAATTTAAAACAACGGAGATATTGCTCACGAAAGACAGGAATGTAGAATCCAGTTTTGAGAAAAAGTCATGTCCCATAAAGAATACACGCAAAATGTGAAACATTTACATGCCTCCTTTAATCGAAAAAATACGCCATGATGCCTTTGTCTAAATGAACATTTGTGAAAACTACGTTTGTAGAAAATTGTCTCAGCTAGAACATATTAAAATGTGGAAGAAAAATTATTAATATCTACAGAGATACAATTTTTTTTAAAAATATGCTGACGTCATAATATGCAAATTTAAATTTTGAGTTTGGAGGCCATTATGATGACATTATGAGTTAATAGAGGGTCAAATGAGACATGAAATCATATCTCCATTTCATAATCTATCCACATATACAAAATATTGGGAGTTGCTATCTATTCTAAAGAGTTACAATGAATTTTGTATAGGCATGTTTTTGTGTATGTTTTGTGGGTAAAGATAACGCAGGCCCGCGCGCGCTGTCAACTTTGATGGACGCTTATTGCGTTATTAACTCTTATCCTGCCACAGGGCTAATCCCTCCAGTGCCAGATTTAGAACGAGATAATCGGATTAACGCGATGGTACTACCAATAGCACGTGCAAAACACTAGGCACAGTCCAATGGGCATGAACAATAACTGCTATTACGAATGCGTGCTAGCATGCAAGAAGCAGAGTAACAACAGCGTGCATGCAGCCTTATAGGAGGCTATGATTTAAAAGGTGAACAAGTTATGAAAATGCTTTGAAAAATGTGCCAAATATGAAAACAGAGAAAATTCGGCGATTCTACGTTGCAAAATGCTAGTTCGCGCAAAAAACGCGCGCGCATGCGCGTTTGCATGATTTGTTGTCAAATGCTCTAAATGGCCTGAAAAGTATGCACAAAAATATTTGGGATGATTTAGAGCATTTTGATTTTTTGCGCGCACCTAAACGCGCGGACGAACGCGTACGCGCGCATTTGCGCAAGTTTATTGACCCAAAATTGAACGGACGGATATTGATCTTAATCATGATAATTGAGAATGAGAAATAATTTTCCGTGATGAAGATATGATCATAAGTTGAATGTTGGATGACCTCACGATAACGTTGAGTCTATGAAAAGTCACGCAGTTCTAAGTGGAATCCGTTCCTAAGACAAGACATCATAAAGCTGGAGAAAGTGCAGAAAAGGGCAACAAAAATGGCCCCAAGCATTAAAGATCTCCCATACATGACCCGGCTGGAGAGACTTGACCTGCCCACGTTAGCCTTTAGACGTCTTCGAGGTGACATGATCCAGGTATTTACGATAATGAATGGTCACAACGACGTGGATAGAGATAGTCTTTTTTCTATGAAGGAAGTAAACATAAAACTAAAGAGGCCATGGTATGAAAATTCAGAAGCAACATGCCCGCTTGAACATCAGAAAGAACAGGTTTACACACATAGTAGTTGACCACTGGAACATGCTCCCCAAGACGGCAGTAGAAGCAGCATCGATCAACGCCTTCAAAGGTCAATTTGATGCATTTTTTCAGCAAAGTACAAGTATGACTATTAAGAACATGTATGACACTATTAATTACATGTAAGACTTAAGTATTAAGCAGACAGCAAAGCTATCTGCATTCCATGTTAGGATTGATATCTGCAAATTATGACACGATAACACATGCAGTGGATTTTGAATGATAAAAGGTGGGCATTATAAGACTACGATTTAAATTAGAGCCCGCGAAGACAGGTAACTACAGGAAACTACTAGTTGAGCTAGAACGAAGTATAACACGAAGCTGAATCTCTTCAACCTAAACGTTATGGTGAGAAAGATATCAAAATAGCACTTAATGAAATGATAACAGCAACAACAGCTATAATGATAACGATGACAATAATAATAATAATTATAATAATGATAATGTTAATGATAACGATAGCAATAACGATTTGGTATTATTTACCAAGGCTACCACACCATTTACAAAACCGCTGTTCCTGCGGACCATGTGATTAGTATTACCCGATGTATCCCAGCAGTGATAGGTATCCTTCAAATACACATGGATCGAGAGGGAAATCAAATGGCAAAACGCTAGATCTAAGGATGTAACCAACGAACGAGGATCGAACGCGGGAACTCTCGTATGAGAGTCAAGAGCCTTCACCAATATACCACAATGCCCCCACTATATTGTTATGACTCACCTGGATTAGCTTGGTCAGTTGTAGGGTTGTAAACTTCTGTGGTTGTTGGCATTTCTTCTGCAACGTATGATGACAGGAAAAATGAAACACGACCGAGCAAAAGGGATTTTTTTATTAAACTTTTGATCTATACTTACTACAGTAGCCCTTTTATTCTGAACCACGTTCATGACGGGTTGAGGCTTTAGACAATACAGCAATCAAATGCCACTTTCGACATTTTAAAGTGTCTGCATCAATGAGCGATTCATTGAAATGGTTCCTTACAACATAAGTCTTTTATCCATTTATTTCATTCAAAAATCTCTTGTTGTACGGATTGAATAAGACATTTAGAGATCATTCATTTACGGATTACAGTTGGAGGATAAAGAAAGTTATGTCGTGCGAAACACTTGGATTTCATATCAACAAGAAAGAACATGACGCAACAATCTAGACAATCCTAGTAAAAGGAAGTCATGGTACAAGTCATTTTACAGAGACTTACCAGTACTAGGTGCTTCAGTTGGGATCGAGCTAGTTGTGGAATCTTTAATATAAGTGAAATAGAGGATACATACAGGTGGTTACGAATAAGTAGGTAAAATGAGGCGGAGGGAGAATCGAAACTAAAGTCGATTAATTTTACTTCATTACCTATTCATCCATAATATTCTAACTGCAAAATCCATCCAATTCGAATATATATTTTACATGGCATCAAACTCTAGTATATTTAGATTATATGTACTACTATTACTACTACATCGAGTACTAGCTACATTTATATTGGGCACTTATCCATCACAGGACATAGGCTCACGTACTCAAGTCACCTGTAAAGTACTATTATTGTCCAGGCTTTAGCCCAGCTGCCCTACGGCGCTCAAAGCACCCAATGAATAGATTCCTACCAGTTACCCATTTACCGCACCTTGGTGGAGAGTGGCATATATTTCACACCCTGATTACTGAGATTAAATATTATTATACGAATATTGCATGCTCCGGCGTTCATGTCACAAAATAAATGAACCGATAAATTTAGAATTTTCAGAGTAATGTTATACTTCACCGAGGCCGCAGGCTGAGGTTGAAATAATAATGGCACGATTCGAATATATGTTATTTTGAACAACGAAATGTATGCAATATTGATTATATATAATTGAGGGTATTTGCAGTCTCATGCCTTGCGCCTAATAGGAGTCGGTTCCAATCGATAAAACGAGATGTGGTCGGGGCAGAATGTGTAAAAATATGTCTATAATACGATCCTAGTTCGTTCTTAACAGTCCTCAATACGTCCATCTCGTTTGTACCCCGTCCACAGCCAGTTCATATTAAGTTCAGATCGGGTAGATTAGGCAGTCCAAGCCAGTCCGTAGTCGGTTTAAACCCATTATTAACTAGTTCTACCTCGTTCCCAATACGTCCAAACCCATTCTAACTAGTTCGCCACTTGTTCTAACTAGTTTTTTAACTCGACCACCCCGTTCAGAGGCAGTTCAACTCTTCCTCATCTCGTTCTGAGTGCGTTCGAATGCGCTCCTAGAGCGAGTGCAATCCCGTCCTGACTCAGGAGTTATAAAAACCCAGCGCGTTCTCGCTTTTCCTCATTCCCGTTCAACTTCAACGCTTTAGGCTTTGCAGATCAAGACATTCAATTCAAGCACCTATCACACCAAACTAGTTCTCACTATGATCTGGAAAATGTTGCCGAAATGTGTGTGAACGGAGTGAACGTATTAGCAACTTTTTACGATCTTTTTAAGGACTTCATGGACAAGCTCGGACTGGCCTGGACGGGAAGGGTGGTCAGGAACTTTGAGCATGTTCAAAATTCTCCCCGTCCTGCAATTGGACGGAGTGCCAACGTACTTAAAACGAGATGGTGTACTACGAACGGAATTGCTGTACTTCGATCCTACCAGGAACGTGTTACCACGTGATGTGGTCGTGCATCAATGAGGAAGAACGCGCTGGGTTTGTATAGTACTCGAACCAGGCCGGGATTGCAAAGCACGATAGAAGCGCATTCGAACGCACTAAGAACGAGATGAGGACGAGTTAAACAGTCTCTGAACGGGGTGGTTGAGTTATAAACTAGTTATAACAAGTTCCGAACTAGTACAAATGGTTTGGACTGCTTGAAAATTTCAAATTTATCCGATCTGAACTTGATATGAACTGACTGTGGACGGGTACAGACGAGTTGGACGTATTCCGGACTGTTAATGAACGAACTAGGATCGTATTAGAGACATTAGTCCAGTCCGAGCCCCCCCCCATAAAGTCCTTAAACAGGTCACAAACAATTGCTATTACATTCAAACTCCGTCCGCACACAGTTTGAGCCCGTTTGGCAACATTTTTGAGAACGTAGTGAGAACTAGTTTGGTGTGATGGGGGCTTAAGATAGATGTTTGTCAAAACCTTACCGACAATTAACACAACTATAATCCTACAATTTCAGAAGAAGACTTCTGATATTCAAACAAATTCCAGAAATAGATGTGCTGTACTTCAAATCGATTCAGAGCAATGCAAATTATTAACATTTAGTTTAATTAAGTTCGACTTCATTTCAATATTTGGTTGAGCAAGGACGAAGCAAGGACGAAGGACGTTGAGCAAAGATGAAGCTGAATCTCTTCTTTGGGGGAAAAAAGAGTCAACTGAAACCAAAGGATTTATTTTGGTGCAAAAGAAGACAGAGAAAATATTATGTGTATTGCTTTCATGGTAATGCGACTGTATGGGATAAAAACGAAATCAAAATACGTTGGGAATTTCCAAGGATTCTTCTTAATTCTATTTCATTTTATCCGAAATTGATAAACATAAACAATTAAATTCGGAAAAAAAGTTGGGAGATGCATTACAATATGGAACAGGTGTACGAACATGATGTACGAAATTTAAAATACAATAAATACTAGACTTTAATTCGTCACTTAGACGAATTAGGTGATACGTATATGATAATGGTTTACAAAACGAATAATGCATTACACGATATATTATTGTATAAAATGCTTCTGCCATTATGCTTCTCCCATTATGATCTATCCATATGTCAAGATTAAATTGTGTACCCTTCATGGATCTAGGGAAGATAGACTTGGAACGATATTTTACCATTGACCCTGTGTAGTAACCAGTTACACCTTTGACTCTAATTTACATCATGAAGAACGCATTTTGACGATTTTATCTTATTCAAATGAAATCAAAATGTTATTGATAAATAAGAGCTTATGCCTGAATAATAAAAAGTGAAAAGTGTATGACGTTACGATGTTCCGGCGTAAATGAAAAGTCAAAATAAATGTGGGAAAAATTAGCGATCATTTTAGTTGTCGACGTGAGATTCGCTAGTTGCTTGATAATAAAATCTTTGAATATCGGATGAATATATACTGTCACTGTATAAGGAACGTGGATTAGACCAGAGTTCAATTAACAGGAAATAATGTAGGAAAGAGAAAGAATGAGAGGCAGGGAGTGTTGATTTTCTTTTCAAGTAATGCTTGGAACTGTTGATAGCTGAAGATATTATTCGGAAGGGAAAGGAGCTTAGCAATCATTAAGGCCAGGATGGTAAAAAAAAAAAAAGAAAAAAAAAAGGGAAGTTTGAATTTGACCCCTTGTTTTTTACTACAAATTCCTTCATGATCCGGTCATCAAGAAAGAAAATAAGTTGCATTTGGAACTTAGCTCATAAACACAGCTACTACATATTAGAATTTGGGAGAGATTCGAATAAAGATAAACGATATACGGTTGAAAGTGCGTTGTTGTTGATTACGAAATCAATTAAAATCGATTGGAATTAAATATTTTAATTTTAACGAGCAATATGATGGTGTCGGGAAATCCGATTAGCCAAAAAGATGTAGGAAATACTATTTACAACTCATACTCTATCCACATATAACAGAACAATTGTGGTATCTGATCATTTAAAGAAGTTATGCCCAATTAAACATAAGCATGTTTTTAATTTCTGGAAAATGTGCACACGCGCGTGTTGTTAACTTTGACGCGCGCATATTACATCAATTTGAGTAAAAAATGACTGAAATTTAGAGGGATTGTTAATGAAAGTATCGTTAATCCAAAACGAGCAAAAAAGGGAAGAAATTCGATCCGCGTGCGTTACAAACGCAAATACGCGCGCGCTGATCAGCACGCGCGGACATTTTTAAAACGCTTAAAATTGTCTGAAACGTATGCAAAATTACTTGGTTTAGAGTTTTGAGCATTTTGTTTTCTAATTTCTTTTTGACGCGCGTGTACGCGCACGTTAGAAGGGGCAGACGCATTTGCGTGAGATAAATTTCTGACCCATGACCTGAGCATGATTGATTAATATGAATTGAAATCGATATTGCTGCGCTGAGATACGACCATTAATGACATTTTACATAATGACGTCATATTGACGTCACGATGCCCTGGCATCACTGAAAAGTCACGCAGTTCTAAGTTGGACTAAGATAGATCTTCAGGAAAGGTTTCATGGCAATGGCTTCAGCCATTCTTGAGATATCCTGCGAGCAAATTCGAGGAAGAATAATAATAATTTCTTCTATACAGACACAAAATAAATACTAGACTTTAATTCGTCACTTTGACGATTTAGGTGATACGTATGCTATTTTTGTATCATGAAAGTGTGCCGATGATGATCTAATGATAATATTCATAAATACGATAATGACTATATTGATGATGATGATATTTTTGTTTTAAATGACGATGACCATGATTAAAAGTGGTATAGCGCCCCCTTCAGGTATTCGATAGAGAATTGTTATATGATTAAACTATTAGTTTACTAAACAAGCTCAAATGTTCGCCTTATTGCAGAGCCTACCAATCATTGAACTGATATTTCGACGGACTACTTACGCAACATAATGAACAAGTCTAGACTGGAATGTGGTATCAATCACCTCCCTTAGGCATAACACGCATATATATTAAGTAAAAATCTGACATATGTCGCCTTTATTCGCAATTTTCACCATAATGACGTCATCAAAATGAACAAATATTGATAATAATCTTGTGAAGATTTGTCTCAGCTACAACATATTAAAATTAAGAAGAAAATTGATCAATATTTACAGAGATACAATCAATTTTCTAAAAATATGCTAATGTCATAATATGCAAATTGACATATTAAGTTCGGAGGCCATTATGATGACGTCATGAGTTAATTGAGGGCCAAATGAGACATGAAATCATATCTCGATTTCATAATCTATCCAAATATTAACAAATTGGGAGATTTCTATCTATTTTGCAGAATTACAATGAATTTTGTATAGGCATGTTTTTGCCCATGTATGGTGGATAAAGATAACGCAATTCCGCGCAAGCTGTCAACTTTGACGGACGCTCATTGCGTTATTAAAAGGTGAACAAGTTATAAAAATGCTTGGAAAAATGTGCCAAATATGATGAAAGAGAAAATTCGGCGATTCTATGTTGCAAAATGCCAGTACACGCAAAAAACGCGCGCGCATGCGCGTATGCGTGATTTTTTGTCGAATGCTCCTTATGGCCTGAAACGGATGCAAACAAAAATTGGGATGCTTTAGAGCTTTTTTAATTTTTGGGCGCGCGTAAACGCGCGGACGAACGCGCACGCGCGCATTTGCGCACGTTTATTGACCTGAAATTGACCGGACAGATATTGATCTTAATCATAATAATTATGAATGAGAAATAACTTTCCGTACGTATCACCTAACTACACTTTAATTCGTCACTTTGACGATTTAGGTGATACGTATGCTATTTTTTTATCATGAAAGTGTGCCGATGATGATCTAATGCTAATGTTCATGAATACGATATTGATGATGATGATTTTTGGTTTGAAATGATCATGACCATGATTAAATGTCGTATAGCGCCCCCTTCAGGTATTCGATAGAGAATTGAAGAATCAGGATTTCAGAAAAAGTCACCCTAATATACCTAACACGCAAACTAAGAAAATTCTGACATGTCACCTTTAATTGAAATTTTGACTATGATGATGTCCTCAAAATGTTAAATAATGTACGTTGATCTTGTAGATAATTTTCTTAGCTACAATATATCAAAATTTAAAAGAAAATTGATCAATATTTGGAGAGATACAATCATTTTTCGTAAATATGCTGACGTCACAATATGCAAATAAGTTGATTTTCACAAAATGGCGCCTGGATGACGTCACGATGATTTTAAGTCTTTGAAAAGTCATGCAGTTCTAAGTTAGACGAAGATCTATCATCATTGAAAGTTTCATGATAATGGCTTTATTGAGTTTTGAGATATCCTGCGAACAAATTCATGGCAGAATAAAAATAAATAAAGACAAATCTTGACGAAATCAATAGGTGATACGTCTACGTACGTATCACCTAATAAATAATAATACAAATATTGACGAAATCAATAGTTGATACGTATACTTCGTACGTATCACCTAATAATTCCTTTAAAATTTGCAATTTCAACTTTCGAACGAAAATTTCGACATGATCCCAACATCTGATTAAAAAACAAAGTCCACATTTTGTATAGCCCATGGTCTCAGCTATAACATACCCAAATTTGGGAAAAAACAAAGCACAAACTAGACTTTAATTCGTCACTTTGACGAATTAGGTGATACGTAAGCTATTTTTGTATCATGAAAGTTTGCCGATGATGATCTAATGATAATATTCATCAATACGATAATGACGATATTGATGATGATGATTTTTTGGTTTTAAATGACGATGACCATGATTAAAAGTGGTATAGCGCCCCCTTCAGGTATTCGATAGAGAATTGTTATATGATTAAACTATTAATTTACTAAACAAGCTCAAATTTTCGCCTGATTGCAGAGCCTACCAATCATTGAACTGATATTTCGACGCACTACATACGCAACATAATAAACAAGTCTAGACTGGAATTTAGAATCATTCACCTCCCATAGGCATAACACGCATATTAAGCAAAAATTTGACATATGTCGCCTTTAATCGGAATTTTCAACATAATGACGTCATCAAAATGAATAAATATTAGTAATGATCTTGTGGATCATCTCAGCTACAACATATCAAAGTTTGGAAGAAAATCGATCAATATTTACAGATATACATTTCCCATAAAGATGCTGGCGTCATAATGTGCGTATTCGTATTTTGACTTCCAAGGCTATTATAATGACGTCACGATGTACTCAATGGCCAAATGAGACATTAAATCATATCTCCGACTCATACTCTATCTAAATATGAACCTAAAAATTGGCAGTCCTTATTCATCCCAATGGACTTTTTATAGGCATGTTTTTGCCAATATATGCTATGTAATACATAAACTTGCACGCACGGATATTTATCTTTAACGGACGCTCATTCCGTTATTATTAGTGATAAAGAGATGAACATGGTATCAAATTGTTCGGACAAATATGAGGAATATCCTGTCAAAACAAATTGACGGTAATTATTTTGCGTTCGGCCGTGACGCACGACAATGCGCGAAAATGCGCGTTTGCGCGATTTTTTATGAAATGCTTATAATGGCCTGAAACGTATGCAAACAACATTTAAGACGATTTTGAGCAATATAAAATAGACCGGACAGATATTGATCTTAATCCTGAAAATTATAAATAAGAAATTCCTTTCCGTTATGAAGATATGATCATAAGTTGATTTTCACAAAATGGCGCCTGGATGACGTCACGATAACTTTAACTCTCTAAAAAGTCACGCAGTTCTGATTTAGACTAAGATCTATCATCATGGCAAGTTTCATGATAATAACCTTATTCATTCTTGAGAACAAATTCGAGGAACAAAAAATTGGCGGTAAACAAACGTACCAAATGGATATAAAGGACTTGTTATAGGCATGTTTTTGCCCATATATGCTATGTATTACAAAACTCGCGCGTACGGACAGTTATTTTGAACGGACGCTCATTCCGTTATTAATAGTGATATAAAGATAAAAATAGTATCAAATTGTTTGGAAAATCATGAGGAATATCCTGTCAAAAATTATTGGGGAGGATTTTTTTTGCGTTCGGCCGTGACGAACGAAAACTCGTTGATGGTGAATTATTGGGGGGGATGATTGTACAGGCCACCCCCCCCCCTCCACCTGTAATATTTGGGGGATATAACCCCCCCCCCCCCCATCCCCCGGGATCGACACCCATGATTGTTTGCAACTTACCATTGTCATTGCAGTAAACTCCTGCATCTTCGCTGTGAGAACAGTCTTCAATGCCCCATCCGGCGTGACTACAGTACTCCAACCTACTTTCATATCCCGAACAGCCGACTTCGTCTAGGTAAATCGGGTCAGATCCTTGTCCATATGTACCACCACTCCTGGCTTCACCAACATCACCTGAGTATCCAAGCTGTCGACAAACTACCCTCGCGTCAGAGTCATCCCAACTGTCATCACAGACTGTCCCCCACTGGTAATTGTAGTAGATCTCAACCCGGCCTTGGTTTGGAGTGGAACCATCAACAAGGCGGATATCCCCTGCATTGATGTCTTCAACGCAATTATAAAAGAATGAGAAATTAACGAAGGTGAATAGCTTTTGCAATATACATTTTTACAACTAAATTATTCACACCCTTACCGAGTTTTGTCATTGTTGAAGAATGTGAACATTGATTCGTTCCGATTTTTTTTTCTTGAGGAGGCGACATATAAAGCTTATATTTATTTATTTTTTAACAAAGGGCCTAATTCAACCAGCTCACCTTTTATTGAGGAGTTACGAAAAACACAAAAAACATCAAATTAAGCTAGACTTTAATTCGTCACTTTGACGATTTAGGTGATACGTAAGCTATGTTTGTATCATGTAAGTGTGCCGATGACGATCTAATGATAATATTCATAAATACGATAATGCCGATATTGATGATGATGATTTTTTGGTTTTAAATGACGATGACCATGATTAAAAGTGGTATAGCGCCCCCTTCAGGTATTCGATAGAGAATTATTATATGATTAAACTATTAATTTACTAAACAAGCTCAAATTTTCGCCTGATTGCAGAGCCTACCTAACATTGAACTGATATTTCGACGCACTACATACGCAACATAATGAACAAGTCTAGATTGGAATGTAGTATCTATCACCTCCCATGGGCATAACACGCATATTTAGAAAAAATCTGACATATGTCGCCTTTAATCGCAATTTTCACCATAATGACGTCATCAAAATGAATAAATATAAGTTATGATCTTGTGGAGAATTGTCTCAGCTACAACATATTACAATTTGGAAGAAAATCGATCAATATTTACAGATATACATTCGATTTCCCATAAATATGCTGGCGTCATTATTTGCGTATTCGTATTTTGACTTCCAAGGCTATTATAATGACGTCACGATGGACTTAATGGCCAAATGAGACATGAAATCATATCTCCTACTCATACTCTATCCAAATATGAAAAAAGAATGGGGAGGCTCTCGGCATCCCAAAGAGCTATAATGGACTTTTTATAGGCATGTTTTTGCCAATATATGCTATGTATTTAACAAAACTCGCGCATACGCCTTGAACAGACGCTCATTCCGTTATTGATAGTGATAAAGAGATAAACATGGTATCAAATTGTTTGGAAAAATATGAGGAATATCCTGTCAAAAAAAAATTGACTGGTAATTATTTTGCGTTCGGCTTTGACGGACGAAAACGCGCGAAAATGCGCGTAAGCGCGATTTTTTATAAAATGCTTATTATGTCATGAAACGTATGCAAAACGAATTTGAGACGATTTGGAGCATTTTGAAAGTTGCGCGCGCGCGCGGACGTACGCGTACGCGCGCGTTTATTGACCTGAAATTGACCGGACTGATATTGACCTTGATTATGGTAAATATGAATGAGAAATGGCTTTCGGTTATGAAGCTATGATCATTTGAGATTTCCCCCCCCCCAAAAAAAATGGCGTCTGGATGACGTCATGAAGACTTGATGACCTCGAAAATGTTCCTGTCACGTCTTATGACAATGACCTATGACTGTGCCAAATTTGAAAGAAATTAGACGGTTCAATTTTGAGTAATCGTGTGAACAAAAAAGTGTATAGGCATGTTTTTGCCCATATATGCTATGTATTACAAGAGCTCACACGCAAGTACATGTATCTTAAACGGACGCTCATTCCGTTATTAATGTTCACAAAAAGGTGAACAAGGTATCAAAATGCTTGGAAAAATGTGCAAAATATGATGACGGAAACAATTTGGCGATTCTATGTTGCAAAATGCCAGGACGCGCGAAAACGCACGCGCATGCGCGTGTGCGCTTTTTTGTGCAAAATGCTTAAAATGGCCTGAATCGTACTCTCGTTTGATAGTTAAGTGATTTTAAGCATTTTAAATTTTTGACGCGCTCGTACGCGCGCGTAATGACCTTGATGTGACCTTTGATGACATGACCTGTTGACCCTTGACCTGAAGTAAATGTGATATGAATATGAATGACCTTTGACTACGCGTCATGAAGATATGATCCTGAGTAAAAAGTACCAAAAAAAAAACACAAAATGGCGCCTGGATGACGTCATGGAGACTTGATGACCTTACAAATGTTACTGTCACGTCTTATGACAAATAAAGTATGCATCACCAGTATGGAGTAGGTCGGCCCATGCACCCAAGATTGACCCAGCTCTAAATTCATCTTGCAGAGCGATCACTGGATGCCTTAGACCAACTAAAGTAGAAGACATTTACCTGCTCTGCGGTATTGCCCCTCCACACGTCAGAAGGTTGGTCTTGTCCCAGAAAGAAAAGGACAAACAAGAAAACAATCCACTCCACCCACTCCTCGAACAACAGCCAGTGGGCAAGCGGCTCAAATCCAGACACAGCTTTCTGCACTCTGTAGAGCCTCTTAATACTAGCCCTCACAACCAAAGGATGACTTTGTGGTCTAACCACCTTCAGACCACTCCACATAAACTCTCCCTCAGCCCGAAGGAATCCCTCGCAACCGGCTCCAGTGAGACTTGGCCTACCTGGCTTAGCCTCAACCGCCTAAGAACTGGTTACGGTCGATGCAGATTCCTAATGCAAAGGTGGGGTCTAGGAGACGAACAAACGGCATGTGAATCAGCCAGGAACAAACAATGGAACACCTGCTAGTCTGCCCACTCCTGCCAGAGCCATGCACCCAAGATGACCTGGAAGCCGTTAATTGCCGTGCCAAAGCCTGTGTGGACCACTGGACGGGACTTGTGTAGTGACTCGATAAGAAGAAGAAGATGGCAATGACCTATGACTGTGCCAAAATTGAACAAAATTGACTCAACTAATCTCGAGTTATCCTGTGAACAAAAAAGTGGGAACAATAAATAAAAATAAAGAATAAATAAATAATAAAGAAAATTCTGACGAAAACAATAGGTGATCTGTCTACGACAAACCACCTACAAATTTGAACAAAAACAATAGGTAGTCTGTCGAAGACAGACCACCTAACTAGATCTAGATTCTAGTCTAAGCAAGATATTTTTACAATTTCGGGGGTGAGCCGTCCTTGTGGGGAATATGGAGAAAAACCTGCGCTTTCATGACACCTCACTTATTTAGTATCACCTTCAGGATCAGAAGCAATATTAGTTTGAATCTCTGGTAATTAAAACATCGACCAATTTAGCATGAGTGCGCAATGACCAATGCATAGTGATGTGTGCAATCTCTACGGGGAGGATTTTAGCACTAGGCCTACTAGACCCCTACTAGATCTATTTTGAGAAAAAAATTATGGAGAATTTAACTTACTCTTTATGGTGTTCTTGCTGTCAGCAAGTCTTGCATTTGATCATCATCAAGAAGTTAACATCTTGGGAGAGTTTCTTCAGCCTTTTTGCCTTGTTTGGAATTCAGTACGATCGAAATTGCCGTATTAAAAATACCGACCAATTCTTCGCACACGTACGGTATCCTCGATCGCTCAAACCAGTTTTTAAAATGTGAACCTATGGGTATTTCACCAAGACTGAACTATTTTCCCGGTAACTGTTATTTTACCGGGAATTTTACAGGAATAGTTAAAACCATGACTGCAATTTCGACCAATCAGATGGCTGGATTTCTTAAGTGAGGTTTATAATAACTAATAATAATGAAAATGATACTAATAATGATGAAAACAAGAACACCAACAACAATAATAATATTAGATATATACCTCTGCATGCTCCTGTTGTAATATAGATGTCATCGAGAGCGATGTCACTGTAGAAAGTCGCACCAGTAACGCCCTCAAATACAAACTAAAGGAAGAACACAAAAGTAATTCAAAGTTACTAGAATACTTATTATTATAATTAATAATAAATAATTTGGTCTTGTTTACTCAGAGTAGCCGTATAAGTATTTATACTGCTATTCCTGCTGTCCCTATAAATGTTATCGCAATGACATTTGCCATGAAACCATTTACACAATACCAAAGGAGCCCAGAGGTGCATTTTATTTTGAGATTACAAAACATGTTTCTTTTCAATTCTATTTTTGTACTACGAAAAACTAATTAGGGGCATTTACACTGTGTTCCAAACACGCCAAAAAATGCCAAACCGGAGCCTGACCGCGATGTTACCAAGGTCAACTACGCTTTACCGGCAGACATGCCAAGCCCGAAACATTCCAAAACGAAGTGTGATCTTTTGGCGTGTTTTGGCGTGTTTTGGCGTGTTTGGCAAGTATGAACGCTCGAAGTTGTAACATCGCGATGTTAGGTCACTTGACTTTAGGAGCGGAGCTAGCTGCCGCCCTTGGAGAAAATGATAGAACGATGTAAACAAAGAATAACATAAGAGAAGGTGATAGAAGGAAGAAACAAAGAATAACATAAGGAAACACAGAAAGAGGAAGTGATAGAATGATAAAAAAACAAAGAATAACATACGAGAAGGTGATAGAAGGCAGAAACAAAGAATAACATAAGGAAACACAGAAAGAGGAAGTGATAGAATGATAACAAAAACAAAGAATAACATAAGAGAAGGTGATAGAAGGAAGAAACAAAGAATAACATAAGGAAACACAGAAAGAGGAAGTGATAGAATGATAAAAAACAAAGAATAACATAAGAGAAGGTGATAGAAGGAAGAAACACAAAATAACATAAGGAAACACCGAAAGAGGAAGTGATAAAATGATAAAAAAAAACAAAGAATAACATAAGAGAAGGTGATACAGAAGGAAGAAACAAAGAATAACATAAGGAGACACAGAAAGAGAAAGTGATAGAAGGAGGAAACAAAGTATAACATAAGGAAAGACAGACAGAGAAAGTGATAGAATGATACAAAAACAAAGAATAACATAAGAGAAGGTGATAGAAGGAAGAAACAAAAATAAACATAAGGAAACACCGAAAGAGGAAGTGATAGAATGATTAAAAAAAAATAATAACATAAGAGAAGGTGATACAGAAGGAAGAAACAAAGAATAACATAAGGAAACACAGAAAGAGAAAGTGATAGAAGGAAGAAACAAAGAACAACATAAGGAAAGACAGAAAGAGAAAGTGATAGAATGATAAAAAAAACAAAGAATAACATAAGAGAAGGTAATACATAAGGAAACACAAAGGAGGAAGTGATAGAAGGAAGACACAAAGAATAACATAAGGAAACACAGAAAGAGAAAGTGATAGAAGGAAGTGATAAAGAATAACATAAGAGAAGGTGCTAGAAGGAAAAACAAAGAATAACATAAGGAAAGACAGAAAGAGGAAAGTTTTTGCATCGGAGTGCCGCGCATGCGCATTACCAACTAAAACACGCCAAAACATCACTGAGCTTTTCAGTCGGTGATGTTTCCGCACGAGTGTAAACGGGTGCGCGAAACATCACGACATTTCAAAATGAGGTATTTGACAGTATAAATGCGCCTGATGACGATGGAAACGCCATTAATCTCAACAATAACAACATCAACAACTTTGATTGTCTAACCTTAAAATCGGCAGTAGGGATGAAATCAATCTGAGCCTCAAACCAGTTCATGGACAGAGCCCCACTTTGGGTCCATAGGACCTGGCCCAGCGTGGTCCCGGTCTTGGCATAGATATTGAGTGTACCAATGTCAGCTCCCCACATGTGGTACCAAAAATCGGCGCACAATCGCCCGGACGACGCAAGAATGAGTTCCGACTCCAGTACGGCAACTTTGTTGGGAAAGCCCGATGCTTCTGTGTAGATGTAGAATCCAGCCGCTATTATCGAAAGGAGATCGAAAAATTAATACCAGTGGAGTCAAAACGATGCCAAAAGAAATCAACCTTACGAACAGTTATCGAAATCAAGCTTTTATTGAGGTAAAAGGGCGATTATTATTTAATAAATTGTTATCATCTAAGAATTATGTAGGAAATAAAGATGAATATACTTTTGTTAACCAATCGGAGCCTCGTTAGCATCAATGTTGTCGTTCTTCCATAGGACCCTTCAATTATTATTACACCAGTAATTATTATCAGGTACCAATTAAACTTGGAATTTGAAGAAGAAACAAAAATGTAAATAGGGTTAAAATTCGATAAATGGGCAACGAATTGATAACTTCAATATCATCTCATTTCAATCAAAATTGAATTTTTAAAACTGTCAAACTGTTCATTTCATCTCATTACAAGAATGCAGCAATAGAAAGAAATAACATAACATTATAACTTTTGTTTGGGGAAATGTTATTGCCAATTTAAGCGATTGCCTGCTGGAACCGGATGGTTCCTGTACGCGAAATACGGGGAATATCCATTTCAGTAGTCAAATGGTTAAACAAAATACACGTACCTGTGCCAATTGTATGATCATTTTCCGGGCCGGTATTCGTAGATGGCGTGTTACCTGCCAGCCTCGTCCAATCAATATCATCGGTAGTAGCTTGGGTAAATGTGCACAGGTCTAAGTCAAAGTCACAACTGCAGATTGGACCTGGTGAATAAGAGTATGATTTTCATTTAGTAAAGGTGGCAAAGCAATATTAGCTCCTCACTTTCAACATTTTTAGAATGAAAGAAAAATTCCGACAAATACATTTTCGAGATGACCTGGATAATTTGACTTTGTGAAAAATTGATATAACACTAGTTTAAGTATAGAAGATAGTGAAATAATCATAAGATGCTGTGTTAAAAAAATCGTCAGCTAACCCTGGTTTTGCTTCTTATTGTGTATGTAGGACAGCACGATTGGCAACTTATATCCTCAAACATAAATAATTAAATTCGGAAAAAAAGTTGGCAGATGCAATACAATATGGAACAGGTGTACGAACATGATGTACGAAATTTAAAATACAATAAATACTAGACTTTAATTCGTCACTTTGACGAATTAGGTGATACGTATGATAATGGTTTACATAACGAATAATGAATTACACGATATATTATTTTATAAAATGCTTCTCCCATTTTGATCTATCTATATGTCAAGTTTAAATTGTGTCCCCTTGATCATCATGGATCTAGGGAAGATAGATTGAAACTATATATGACCGTTGACCCTGTACAGTAACCAGTTACACCTTTGACTCTAATTTACATTATGAAGAACACATTTTTACGATTTTATCTTATTCAAAGAAATGAAAATGTAATTGATAAATGATTATCATCATTATGATAATGATGATCATGATCATTAGCGTGATCCTGATATCTTATTGAAAAAATGAGGGATGATTTAGATAGCATATAGTCTCAGCTACAACATACTCAAAAATCAACTAAATCCAAGCAGAAAAAACGGCGATATTGCTCAAAACACAGGAATGTAGAATCCAGATTTGATTAAAAAAAAAGTCATCTCCCATAGGGATTAAACGCAAAAAGTAATGGATTAAGTGAAAATAGGGTAATAATAAAGTAAATAGGGTTGTCTATTACATTGTTTGCGATTCTACGTGTTTTGAAAATCAAAGGAGATGGTACAGTGGAAGGTCAAAAAGAAAACAAAAGTGAAGACAAATATTGTCGGAGACACCCGGACTCGAACCATGGATCTCGAGGATGGAAGTCAAGTGCATTACCGATATACCAAAACATTTCCCATAGCGATTACACGTAAACGGGAAATGGAATTCTCAAATCCTATTTTGCAAGTGAAATATGAGCATGATCCCGGCATCTGATCGAGAAATAAAAGGCACACGTGTGATAGCTTGTTGTCTCAGCTACAACATATTCGAAGCTCAGCAAAAACTAAGCTAAAATAATGGAGATTTTGCTCGCGAAAGAGTGTAGAATCCAGTTTTGAGAAAAAGTCAGGTCCCGTAGAGAATACACGCAAAGTGTAAACAATTGACATGCCTCCTTTAATCGCAAAAAAAAAAAGCCATGATGTTTTCATCAAAATGAAAATTCGTTGATAATGCATCTGTAGAAAATCGTCTCAGCTAAAACATATCAAAATTTGGATGAAAATCGATCAATATTTACAGAGATACAATCAATTTTCCAAAAATATGATGACGTCATAATATGCAAATTGAAATTTTGAGTTCGGAGGCCATTATGAAGACGTCATGAGTTAATTGAGGGTCAAATGAGACATGAAATCATACTTTATCAAGATATGAAAACAAAATTGGGGTCAATTTGCATCCTAAAGAGCTACAATGGATTTTGTATAGGCATGTTTTTGCCCATATATGCTATGTATTACAAGAGCTCGCACGCACGGACATTTACCTTGAACGGAGGCCATCATAAATACGTCATGAGTTAATTGAGTGTTCGAACGGAATTTACCTTGAACGGACGCTCATTTCATTATTAATGGTCATAAAGAGACAAACATGGTATCAAATTGTTCGGAATAAAATGGGCAATACTATGATAGACAAAAAAAAAAGGAGATTCTAGGTTGCGTACGACCATTACGAACACAAACGTGCGCGTCTTAAGGATAATTACGAAGAGCCCAGTGTCATACTATTACCCTGGCTTTAATCGAGCTACCATGATAAGACGCTTAGTCATTTAAGAAGTTCTTCCTACCGTATACCCATTTACTTCACCTTCGTAGAGAGTGTTATAAGTTGGTTCTATGCAATCAACGGTCCACCCTTTACTTAATCGGTTAAACCCAACCCCGGTTCTAAGATCACGTTTAACGAAGAAAAAGGTAGACCTCGGATTAACTTCATTATAGTTAATGCACCATATTTTAAACAAAAACAGATTTAGATATTAAATAGAATATGGGTCAATGTGTTCTTAAGATTTCCCCATGCCCCCTCCCCTGGATCCGCCACTCTCATGACGGTGTAATCGAAATGCGAATCAGATACAAACCTCGATACACATGTATGCTGCGTGGATCTTGGAAAGTGTTGTGGTAGTAGAAACTGAAACCGCTGCTGCTGTTGGTTGAAGTTACACCAATTGCATCATAAATCGGATCCGTCCATATTATAGTGTCGTCGACGACTGCTAGGTCCCAAGGGCCAATCGACGATGTCGCCAGATGAACCATTCTGTCGTTGCCCCAGAGGTCGACGGACTCGATTTTATCGGTTCCCTCGTCGCCCCAGTAGAGCCGTGAACCTATAGGCATTGATTCATGAAGCCGTCATAAGTACATGTTCACCGACATCTTATTGAAACGTGTCTCAATCTTAATACACGCATTTCAATGGGATGTCAGCGATCTTGAATGACGGTTCCGAGAAACGACGCCCTTATGGTTAATATACAGATTAATTGAAGTCATAATTACTACTGATACGTTATTCAGGCGCGGATCCAGGATTTTCCAATAGGGGGAGGGGGAGGGGGGCGGAAATTTGAAAATCGCGCAGACAGTTATTTCAACTCAACTTACCAATACTGCCAAGGTCATATTAGAAGTACTGTACTAGCTGGTACCTTCAATTACAAGCAGGCACAATTTTAGAAAAGGAGCGGCCTCACGTCACGTCTCTTGTCCGATATCAACATTCCCCGTTTTCAAGTTATGCTCGCGCGCAAATCTTTTGACATGTTCATTAGTTGGGGCTGAACCCTCTTGCTCTGATATCGATTTTCTGGTTTCATAATTTGGCGAGCGAGCGAAGCGAGCGAGCTGAAATTTGAGCATAAATGTTGTGAAAGTGTTATTTGTCACCAAAATATACGAGATAAGATATACAAAATGGATATTGGTAATTTTTAAAATTTCGGGGAAAGAGAGGCTGCAACCCCATCACGCAGGTGTTATGAAATGAAATCAGACTCCCGCTAAAAGTATTAACAAAAACTCAAGAATCCAGTTTCGGAAAAAAAAGATATTTCAGCCTCAGAGGGGGGCACCTCCCCCTCAGAATCCCCCTAAAAGTATTAACCAAATCGCACGAATCCAGTTTAAAAAAAAAAAAAAAAAAAAAAAAAAAAAATCAGCTTCAGAGGGGGGACATCCCCCCTCAGACACCCCCCTGTGCGCGTAAGCGCGAAATTGACGCTGGCGCCTCCTGACGATAATACGTAAGCAGGGGCGGCGGAGCGACTTCCAAAGTGGGGGCACCAACAAAAAAGGGCACCTATAAAGCGAAATCTCAAAGCGAAAATATACATTTTAGACATTGGTATATATCCCGATATTGTGATTACATTATCAGGGACGATTTCCATATTTGTGTTTCTTCATATATTATACAGTGGCGGATCCAGGGGGGCCGAAACGGCCGCGGCCCCCCCCCCCCCCCCTATTGGCGGCGCAAAAAAAGGAAGAAAAAAAGGAAAGGAGAAGATGAGAAAAAAAGGAGAAGAGAAAAGAAAAGAGAAAAGAAAAGAAAAGAGAAAAGGAAAGAGAAAGAAGAACTACCCCCCCCCCCTCCCTCCCACTCCGGGGTCGGAGGAACCGAACTTGTGTTCCCAAAATGTCCGATAAAGAATTACTTTTCACGCAACAAAGTCCGGCGCCAAGTGACAGTAACGACGAATAAGGGAAAACAGTAATCGGGAGATTTGGGGTCATTCCAAAAGGCTTGGCAAACGTTATTGAATAGAGGGGGGCCGGGCCGGCCGCATAAAATCTCGAGCCGCGGATTCATAGTTAGACATTAAAAACAGCCCCTGCGCTACAAAGGTCTTCACTCTTTAGTGAGAAATGTGAAAAGGGCACAATATTTTGGATGTCTTTTAAATAGAAGCTATATTCTCAACAGTCAAGTTTTAAATTAACGGTTGGGCCGCTTCACAACTCTTATTTGCCCTTCATTTGGATTCAGCTCATACCAACTCGCTTGTGCTTGTATTTGAACTCATGTTGGTAGTAATCATGGACAGGGGCGGCGATCCTGGGCCCGATAGGGGGACACGTCCCCCAGGAAATTTAGAAATATAGCTAGGAAGAAATATAGCGGAAAGAACGTACATATTGGGCTTAGGGATTTTCTAGAATGCATAATTTCAGCATTCAACATTGCAAAATCTCGCTTGGTCGCTACGCCCCGGCCCTCGCCCGATAACACAAAACTATGATATGACGCTCCCGGCCGTGATTTATCCATGGTGGGTGAAATAGATCTTTTTTCCCCTTTCATTTCTACTAAGTAAATTAAACCTAATTGTGTGCTATCACAATCATGATTGTTTCATTTTCCCTTTAAAGCAGGCGCGTAGCCAGGGGCGGTAGGGGCAGTTAGATTGATATAGGACGAAAAAGGAGCAGACAAAGAAACATTTTTGAAAATTCTGACAAGTCGAGAACGGTACAACGAATCGTCTTCTTTCTCTAATAATTTAATGAAATGTCAAAGACTCCGCGCTTCGCTCGGGAGGAAGGGGGGCAACTGAATTCAGACAAGGATTGGGAGTCGAGAATGGTAAAACGAATCATCTTCTTTCTCTAATCATTTAATGAAACGTCAAAGCTTCCGCGCTTCGCTCGGGAGGGGGGAAACTGAATTCAGACAAGGAATTAGGGTCGACAACGGTAAAACGAATAATCTTCTTTCTCTAATAATTTAATGAAACGTTAAGCTTCTGCGCTTTGCGCGGAGGAGGATAACTAAATTCAGAGAAGGATTAAGAGTCGAAAATGGAACAACGAATCATCTTTCTCTAATAATTTAATGAAACATCAAAGCTTCCACGCCTCGCGCGGGAGGGGGGAAACTGCATTCAAACAAGGATTACGAGTCCAGAATGGTACAACGATTTGTCGTCTTTCTCTAATAATTTAATGAAACGTCAAAGCTTCCGCGCTTCGCGCGGGAGGGGGGGGGGGAACTAAATTCAGACAAGGATTTAGGGTCGACAACGGTAGAACGAATAATCTTCTTTCTCTAATAATTTAATGAAACGTTAAGCTTCTGCGCTTTGCGCGGAGGAGGAAAACTTAATTCAGAGAAGGATTAAGAGTCGAAAATGGAACAACGAATCATCTTTCTCTAATATTTTCATTAAACTATGAAAGGTCAAAGCTTCCGCGCTTCGCGCGTGAAGGGAAAAACTGAATTCAGACAAGGAATACGAGTCGAGAATGGTAAAACAATTCGTCTTCTTTCTCTAATAAGTAATGAAAGGTCAAAGCTTCCGGGCTTCGCGCGTAATGGGGGTAGGGGGGGGGGGGGGTGACAGCGAGCTGCCCGAATATGAGCTTTTGATATCTTTTCTCGTTTATTTTGGTGATAAATAACACTTTCACAAAATACATATTGTGCTCAAATTGTTGCTCGCTCGCTTCGTTCACTAGCCGAATTGTGAAACCAGAAAATTACTTTTTCGGCCAAGAGGCTATAGCCCCCCCCCCGATGAAAATGTCAAAAAGTCTACTGGTATGGTGCTTCTTATAAAGTATTGGTATGTTGAGTTGAAGAAAAAAACGGTCTGCGCAATTTTCAAATTTCCGGCCCCCCTATTGGAAAATCCTGGATCCGCGCCTGTATTATACAAGATATTGCTTAAGCATCACACTTTGCAGCTGGGTGTGATGGTCTGAATATTCATTCGCGAGCGATCAAAGCGAGCGATAAAAATAATGTAAGATCTGTGAGGACGCTGTTTGAAAATGACATCTTATAATGAGGAAAAATCCCAATCATGTTGGGGTTATACGCACATTCTCATAACGGAAGACTAAAAAGACCTTTGTTAAGTAACATAACAAAATTATAATTGTATCATCTATAAATGAGAGGGAGCGTAGCGACCGAGCTTTGGGGGAAATTACGCTAAGTCGCTTTAAATTAGGGACATGTTTAATGATGAGTGGTAAAGGGGACACTTATCGAAAGGGATACAGATACTAAATATTAGAAAAGAAAAGGAGCATGTATCAAGGTACAAACTACAAAGGGTACTTCTTACACCTGAAAGGAGGCACCAACCAGAGATGAAAAGGGCACTTATGGGCATTTGTCGACGGAAAAGGGGCATCCATCAGAATTTGATAGAGGTATTTATCAGAGGTGAAAAGGGGCATTTATGAAAAGGGGATATGTCCCTTATTAGAAAGGAAAAGGGGCACGATTCAAAATAAAAGGGGCAGTTATCAGAGGTGAAAATTAGCACCTATCAGAGATGAAAAGAGCACTCATCAGGAGGGGAAGGGGAACTTTTAAAAGTAAAACGAGCATCTCTCAGATTTGAATAGGGGCAAATATCGGAGGTGAAGAGCGCACTTATCTGAATTGAAAAGAATTAACTTCTCGTATCTGAAAAAAGGACATTTACCAGAGCTGAAAAGGGGCACTTATGAGAATGAAAAGGGACACTCTTCATAGGTGAATTTTTGCGTTTATGGGAAGGGAAGGGGCTTTTTTTTAAAACGGCCCTTATCATAAGGAAAAGGGCCCCTTATTAGAAAGGAAAGGGGGCACATGTGTAAATAAAAGGTGCGCTTATCCGGGTTAAAATAGGGTACCTCTAAAAATGGGATGGGGGACTTCTAACAGAGTAAAGGGGGCACTTTTGGAGTACTTGAAAAAGTGAGGGCACTTCTACAAAGTAAAAGGGGCACTGTTGGAGTACTTGAAAAAGTGAAAAGTGAAAACCATGAACATTCAAAATGGCTGCCGTTTCGTTGACAAACATTTAACAACTTCTTATCCATGGGTTTGGGGGAAATTTCAAGGTTATGGCAACCACTTTTGATTTAAAAGTTGCTTAGTTGAATTTGATATGTCAGAAAACATATCATTAGACACTAAAATCAATAGAATCGGACAATGTTAACTGTGTTGGTGAATTTGACCAACAGTCTAAAGTGCATTGACCTTTTTTACCATAGCGCCCTCATTTAAGTTCGGAGATATAAAACACTATACATTTTTGGAATCCTCATGACCAGACGAGTAATTTGATATGAAATTTGATAAGGTTGACTGTGTTGGTGAATTTGACCACCAGTCTAAAGTGCATTGACCTTTTTTACCATAGCGCCCTCATTTAAGGTCGGAGATATAAAACACTATACATTTTTGGAATCCTCATGACCAGACGAGTAATTTGATATGAAATTTGATAAGGTTGACTGTGTTGGTGAATTTGACCACCAGTCAAAAGTGTGTTGACCTTTCAACGTTTTTGACCATAGCGCCCTCATTTAAGGTCGGAGATATAGCAAACTATACATTTTCGGAATCCTCATGACCAGACGAGTGATTTGATATGCATATCGACACGATTTGAATATACTTGAATTTCTACCCTGTATGACCTTTGTTGACCCCTCACAAAAATGCCCGGGATTTTCAAGGGGGCAGCCCAAGTCAAAATTGTTCGGTATTCATCAGGGAACACAAAAACACTTTCAAACCGTTGTTCCCAGAGATTGGTCACGGGACCTACAGGCTGGTCTCCTACTATGACCCTAAAATGTCCTGATTATACATTCTGCACCTGTTTGGTGGGGCCGGGTGCGGCCTTTTCAGAAGTGTTTTTTACACTAACCTTTTTAGGCACTACGGCTAAACATAAACAAGCATGCTTAGAATTTTCAAAAAATAAGCTGAATTCCGACTCAGTTTCGCACAACCTAAAAATTAGAATAAACTCAGTCACCCCCCCCCCCCCCCTATACTTGCGCGCGCATTTCACACGCGCATACCCCCTCCTAGTTTTTCCCTTATTCGTAGTAACTGTCACTTGTGCCATTTCCTTGTCTTTTTCGCTTTCTCTCCAGGCTTCTCTTTTCTTTTTCTTTTTAATTTTTTTTCTTCCTCTTCTTTCCTTCTCCTTTTTTTTTGCGCCGCCAATGGGGGGCCGCGGCCGTTTCGGCCCCCCTGGATCCACCACTGGTTATTGTTTACTGTGAGTGGGAAATCGCAACTTGCAACTTATTTGCGATTGATATCAATCGCAACTATACATGAGAGATAGGAGGCTGCAAACTTGCGATGGACTGGAGGACTTACGATTGATTTGGATCAATCGTAAGTCTTTGTAAGACGGGGCCTTGGTATAGCAAATATCTTCTATTGTTCGTAGGCTTATTACATGGTGTATGTAAAGATTCACTAATATTGATGTATGTTGTTTGACCAATAAAAGCAACAACCCCAAGAACAAATACCCCGGAATATGATCCCCGGGACAATTAACCTCTAGGACAATCACACCCTTAGGAAAACAATCCCCCTGGACAATCACCCAAGGACAATCAACCCAGGATAATTACCCCCTTAGGACTTAGGAATGTATGTGAATGAGCGAAACCGTTGATTACTCAAATGTTTGTCTGTTGTTGGTAGAAACAGCAAATTAAAGGATTTTTCAGATGTACATACTTAGGGGAGATATTGTTAATAAATATTAACCCTTTAATATACAGTTTGCTTCTATACAAATATGTTACTATTTTTTGTTCCTGTGTTAATATCTTGAATGTGGTATCGACCACTTTTCTGCCTTGTCCGGCGGAGCAGTCATCCAGTATTTGATGATAAATTCCTTGCTTGGAGTTGTTTTTGTTTCATTCAAAGTTATTCTTTGGCTTTATCGGCACACAGAAACAGTTCCCAACAAATAAAATGTTATTAACTGTAATTTTCTTCACAATATCCCAATATCCAATATCCAATCTAATACCGCAGTCAGATATTATTAATGTTGTTTCTGGTAGAAAGGTGAACAAAGGCCCAGGATACGATGATATTAACTCTGTTGTAGTAAAGCAATCTATTCATTCAATTACAATCTCTTTTATGTCACATTTTCTTAATGCATCATTTGAACAAGGAGTTTTTCCGAATGAGCTGAAATCGGCCAAAATTATCCCAATTTACTAAAAGGTCGATAAATGCTTGTGATCTAACTACAGACCCATATCTCTTTGGTCAATGTTTTTCTAAAATATTTGAAAAGTTAGTTTATAACAGATTAATGTCATTTCTTGAATGCAATGGTATTTTACATAATAAACAATTTGGTTTTCTTCATGGAGTTAGTACAAATATGGCACTTGTAGAATTTATGAACAATATAGTAACTGCATTTGAAGAAATGAAATAGTTTTGGGCCTTTTAAAGAAGATTTTTCAAAGGCGTTTGATACTGTTGATCACTCTATACTAAACAAAATAGCATATTACGGTATAAGAGGTAAAGTTTAGAATGGTTCCATAATAATTTAACTGAAGGACAACAGTATGTTTATGTAAATCAGTACAGTTCACAACGCAAATCACTTCCAATAGGAGTACAGCAGAGCTTCGTTTTTAATAGGTCCATTACTTTTCATATTGTATATAAATGACCTGCAGTTTGTTAGCAATATGCTTTGTGCAATTATATGTGCAAACGATACTAATTATGTATGTCTGGAAATTATATTTAATATAGAACTTGACAAAGTCAATTACTGGATTTTATTAAATAAGCCCTCAATTAATTACGAAAAAACATGTTGCATGGTGTTAAAAACCCGCGATAGAAAAATGAATACTGGTACTATACATTTAGAAATAGGTACTCATAAAATTAGGCAAGTGAAATTTACAAAGTTCCTAAGAGTGGTCAGTCATGATAGTTTGAACTGGAAAGAACATGTGAAAGACGTTTCATGTAAAATATCAAAAGCAAAAGTTTTTTTTTAAACAAGCTAAAGATCATCCTTCCTTTGCGTATTCTTGTCAACCTTTATCAAACAATGATTTTACCACACTTATCTTAAGCCCCGTTATAATAGATCTTTTTCGATCTCACCCGAGCGACATGTGGATGAGAAACAGGGGGGGGGGGGGGTCTGATCGTAAAACACGGGGTGAGCTTTTGGACACCGTCTTAATCAGCCATCCGCAAAAACCTCACCCGGGTAGGTTACCATAACAACCGCACCTCCCCCATCGCGATCGACTGGCGCGCGCTGTGTACATGTATACATTTTTTCAGGGCGATGACGTCATTGACCCGGGTGATATTACCCGGGTAAATATCACCCTGGCTCGACTTGGGTGAGATTTACCTCGATATTGTCCGGACGTTACCCCGATTGACGCGTCTTAATTGGAAGGGGGTAAATGTCATCCGGACAACGTCCGGACGACACCGCGACTTTATATTCATGTTACTCAGGTCTCAACATTTATCTACTCTTATTTCAAGGGTGTTCTGCCAACATTATTTAATTAATATTTTAAAAGATATCAAATTCCAGTAACCTGTATGTCCTTTGTATTATTATATTACCTCAAGGACCACTGTGAAATACACCGGGCATATGCTTTGGAATTCCCTGTTTGTTGAACTTAAATCTTGCCGATCACTTAACTCTTTTAAGAGAAAACATAGAAAATATATTGTTAGCTCCTACTGTCATTTATATTGATCAACTTATACCTTGTTATAGTTTTTGTTGCAATTAGGGTGTTCGCTTATATTCTGTGTGACTTTGCTTTGTTGGTTTGTAAAGTTTTTTTCTTTGCTTGCAATACCAATTAATATATTTGTAGGGTTCTGCCTCGAAAAGCCAATACCCTATGCGGTTCCCTTTCATATTTTCGTTCTACTGTAATGTACTGTTAGTATGTACATATGCTATTATTCATATCATTTATGTTTCTAATGGTATGTTTTTAATGGAATGTGGAAAATTAATCTTGAACTTGAACTAGTAATGGTATCAACAAGAGACAGAGACAATTAGTGCAAGTCGGTTGGATGGCAATAATGCACATTCATATGCATTTATCCGGAAATAAGGGTAATCATTTTTTCACACAGATCCACGGTAATTGTGACGATGGGTAGTCATCAACCCGGGGGGGGGGGGGGGGGGGTAAGGTCTAGAAGGTTTGATTGGCTAGAGGGTAATTGTATGGATGATATGTGTCCGAGGGCAATCGTGCTAGGTGGTAATTATTACCAGGGTGTAATTGCCCTATATAGGAGGTAATTGTCCAAGGCGGT